>CM040837.1:6746867-7106262 GCA_022828995.1 Vimba vimba | reverse complement strand
GGTGTCTTTGATTAGTGATGAAGCCAAACTCTGCAGGACAGTGGCCCGCCAGGGACCCGGACCTACAGCAAGCGGATAATTCAGTAATAGAAAGGCATGTTGGGAATTTAGCCTAAATTTAAAAAAGATGATTGTGTTTCTCTGATGTGAATTAAATTACAGTACAATGTGACATTACATCATGTCTGGAGCATCATCAGTTCACTGTGCTTTAGCCACATGGACAAACACAGGCTGAGAGTTTGACGAGCCAGCTGGTGTATAGATCACCATATGAAAAACAGCAGTCATCAATTTTCATAGGACTTAGGCCCCGGTCACACCGCAAGTCTTAATGCTCAATTCTGATTTTTTGCTCAGATCCGATTTTTTGATTGGCTGTTCACATTACCTTTTAAAATGTGACCTATATCTGATTGCAGTGTGAACTGTTTGAGGTTTCAAACTAACCCGCATGCGCAAAAGAACAATAACAATGACATCAGACACAGCACGCGGTTGCACTAAAGTTCGGGAGGTTATGGAGGAAGTAAGCATATTCACATCACATTTATTTAAAAATGTTTGTGTAATGGAAGCCATAACATTAACATTAGCAGGTGCTGAGGAGGAGAAGAACGAAGAGAAAGAGAGCAGAATTGGCTATTTTTGCCTTTTGCGGGTTTATGGCTGCAAATTCAGTACAAAGGTCTGTGTGGATGCGTAGTTTGACACTGCAGCCACGTTCTCCTGTGTCCCCGTTCTTCCATTTCGTGTGCAATTCTTTCAAAAAACAGAGCGGTTACGGTAGGATCCTTCTAGTTTAGCTTGAATTAAAGTGTCTTCCCATATACTAATTAGGTCTAACACCTCACTCTCAAGTTTTTAATGTTAGAGTACTGTCTATGTCTGTTGTGTCTAGGGCTTCATCGCCGATGCATAATTGTGACTTGTCGACGTAGATTGACATAAAAGTCGCATCAAATCCGCCTTGGCTGTTCACACTGCAGCCGCATTGAAAAAAATCAGATCTGGATCTGATTCAGTACCACATATGTATGTGGTCTAAATCTGATGTGAAAAAATCAGATCTGGGCTAGATTTGAGTGTTCACACTACCTCTGAAGAAGTCTGACCTGGACACTTGACCCCAAAAAAATCAGATTTGGGCCACTTTTGCCTGCAGTGTGAACGGGGCCAAAGACTACTCATATTGTTCCTTTTAAGGGTGAAACCTCCTGTACCAAAAATGCAGATTAAAGACTCAATCAGGCTGTTGATTGTTTTAGAGCAGAATATAATATAATACTATGGACTCTCCCAAAGTCACAGCCACAGGATACAATTATATAGAATTTGTATAAAGATTTGTATAAAACATTTTATATATACAGTATATGTAATGACATTTGTCATTATTTGAATGCAAATCAAGCATTATACAAAGTGATATTTGTTAACCATTGGGAGAGACAGGTCCCCTGAGCAATGTTGTTTTATATTGAAGCTTTAAATCTAATTTAATTTATGCTTGAAACAGTGCTTTGCACAGAAACGTGACTGGGTGTTTATTGATAGTCATAACACAATGCTATGCAAAGATATGACAGCCCAATACTCAGATCCAGATTCCTAGCTGTCTCAGCCCAGTTCACCACATTATGAGCATGTGGTTGTTACTGTGACTGAGTGAATGAATACAGTCATTGCTCACAGCGAGGGACAATGTTTATGAGTTTAAAATGATATTGGTGTAAATCAAAAAAACATAATATTCAGCCAGAAATACAGAATAAAGGGTGGATTTGCAAACGGTTTTGAAGATTTGAACACTGATAAAACCTTTAAACTGTTTAGATGCTGAAGCTTGTCCACATCCACTACGATAATGCCGTGCAAATGAAAACAGCTTCAGAATAACAGAGACCCTTGTGACAGAAAGAGTCAAACCTGCTCTTTCACAGTTCTGCAACTCTAAAGGAAACTCAACCTCTATATACAGTTTCTCACACGCAATTTTCAACCTCATACTCAAGTCTTGAGAGAATGGTTTCCACAGCCGATCAGATGTAAACAAGACCTTTGGCGCTCTTTAGTGGTGGAATTTTGTGTATTCTTCTTACAAAATTTCTCAGTCACTTTGGTATATTTCTCAGATCATATAATCAAATAATTATTTGTTCAACCACATCGCAACCACATCATCTATAGCCACAATAGCCATCTATACCCAAAACATTTTCGGGTAGATGCCAGACTGATATACTATTTTTAAATAGTATATCAGTCTGGCAAGTACCCGAAAAAATGTACTAGCCAATTGACCCTTCACAGGGAGTTTGATTGACAGGTGATCTGACCAATCATAATCCGTCATCCGCCATTTTTGTCCGACAAAGCAGTCAGGAGAGTTAAAAGATTAATTTTGGAGGATTTGAACTTGAAAAACGGAGTGTACTGACGTCTTTCCACGATTAAAACAACATTCCTTCTTATGTTCATTCATGTTTATTTGATGCTATAAATTTACTAGATGATTGGTTTCAGAGCAGCTTTAACTGAGGCTCTACAGCAATCTGTCAGACACATTAAACAGCCACAAAACAGTATTTATTGTTAACATTTCTAGAAAAGTATTCTAGAAAATTAATGGAACAGAGATTGTTCTGGCTTTATAGCAGCTCTAGAAAAAAAGTTATTGTCCAGCTAAAGTAATTTTTTTGATTGATTCACTTCTGTTCCAAAGATCATTAGTTATTAACTTAGGGGCCGCTTACACTAAACCGTTTAAACTGAAAACAGTTGCATGCGTTCTGGCCATTCATTTGCAAAACAACTGTGTTTGGTGGCTCGAGAAAGCAAACTTTGAAAAATGAATGAATGAATGAATCATTTATATAGAGCTTTCATATGTACTTCAGTACACCCAAAGCGCTTTACAATCATATCAGTGGATCTCTCCTCAACCACCACCAGTGTGAGCATCCACTTGGATGATGCGACGGCAGCCACAGAGCAACGGTGCCAGTGTGCTCACCACACACCAGCTATAGGTGGAGAGGAGAGAGAGTGATAGAGACAATTCAGTGGAAGGGGATTATTAGGAGGCCATGATAGGCAAGGGCCAATGGAGGGAAGATGGCCAGGACACCGGGGTTGCACCCCTACTCTTTGCGAGAAGTGCCATGGGATTTTTAATGACCACAGAGAGTCAGGACCTTGGTTTAACGTCTCATCCAAAGGACGGTGCTTGTTACAGTATAGTGTCCCCATCACTACACTGGGGCGTCAGGACCCACACAGAACACAGGGTGAGCACCCCCTGCTGGCCTCACTAACACCTCTTCCAGCAGCAACCTGGTTTTTCTCAGGAGGTCTCCCATCCAGGTACTGACCAGGCTCAACCCTGCTTAGCTTCAGTGGGCATCCAGTCTTGGGATATAGGGTGATATGGATGCTTGGAAATAGGTTTTTGAAAACGTTATCATCTCCGTGTAAACCTCAAAAACGTGACTCTGTGAAAACGGTGACGGCGTGTACTTGCATATTAAGTGTTTAGTCTATAGATATGCACGTTTGAATGTATATGTGCGCAGGCGCGTAGTCTTTCTTTACAAACTGACATCGCCACATTACTTGTCTGGCCTGCATAATACAGAATTATGTTAATCGTTTCCTCAGATTCGTGCGAATTGGAATCATTTTGATAACGTTTTATCTGTACAGAGGTAAAGGGAAGGAGGCCTTCACAGGGGAGAGTCTAGTTGACACTTCAGGGCTGCTTTGTTGTCGTGTCTAGGGCCAGGTCCTTCATTAGATCTGGATACGGCCTGGATCTGGCGAACTATAGTAAACCTCTGGATAAACATAGAGACTAATATTAGCGTAGACGCCATTCTTCTCATGATGTAACGAGTACATCAGGTGTTATGGGAAGTGTTCCTGGTTCCGGCTGACTTAATCTATGCAGCCTAACATTTTACATGATTTGAATTATAGAAATTGATAATGTGCTATGTGTATGCTAGGTTAAAGAGATGTGTTTTTAGTCTAGATTTGAACTGACAGAGTGTGTCTGCTGTTATGGAAATTTTACATTTAGATGTGTTCTTTTTACTTAGATGTGTTTTTTTTACTTCTAGATGTGTATCACTTGTATTAACATTGAATACTTATTTTTACTCATAAGCATTTAAAGGAATATAACCATATAAGCTAAAGTGCATTATTAAATATATGTAACCAAGTTTTAGAAATGCATAAGTTAGGACAAGCTTGCAGGAACAAAATGTTTTGGGTGATAGACGGCTTAGTAGAAATAGACTGTGTACAACAAAATGTCAAAGTGACCTATTGTACTTCAAGTGTGAAAAGTATGTGCGCAGCTTTGATGAAAATAGAAATAAGCAAAATGTGTGAAAAAGCTGCAGCTAATAACAGGAAACTTTTGCAGATGTGATATTGTTCTGTCTAGATAGAATTTATGTTAGACGAGATCTTGAACAAAGACGTGTTGCCTTTTAAGGTAAACCAAGGCGATCTTTTGAGACAGACCAGGATGTGTTAAGAGTATATAAGCTGGGCAAAAAGGAGAAGTCAGCGCGCTTCTCATATCAGACTCTGACTGATGTGTGAACAGCCTTTCTTGCAAGAAATAAAGATCTTAATAACTTTTGAAATTTCCAGCTGTCTTCCAATTATTATTTAAAGTTGTGAAGTAATTTCCACGACACTGCTTCCCGGACAATGTTAGGAAGACTGTTCCAAAATTTAGGTGCTAAATAGGAGAAGGATCTACCGCCAGCAGTCGAATTTTAACATTCGTATTATCAACTGGCCGGAATTTTGAGATTGCAATAAATGTAAAGGACTATAATGCGTTAAGAGTTCGCTCAAGTACTGGGGTGCTAAACCATTAAGTGTTTTGTAAGTAATCAGCAATATTTTAAAATGTATACGATATTTAATAGGGAACCAATGCAGTGTTGACAAAACCGGGTTAATATGGTCATACTTCCTGGTTCTGGTAAGAACGGTATATGAAAATCCACAGAAGAATACTGACTGTCATGGGGAAATCTCAGTGTCAAAATAAGATACACCGGTGTTTTTACATCAAAATAAGATACACCAACATAATTTTTGAGTCTATTAAAAAGAATGTTGTGGTCAATAGTGTCAAATGCAGCACTAAGATCGTGTAACACTAATAGAGAGATACAACCATGATCGGATGATAAGAGCAAATCATTTGTGACTCTAATGAGAGCTGTCTCAGTACTAGGTACGGTCTAAATCCTGACTGGAAATCCTCACAGATATCATTTCTTTCTAAAAGGGAACATAGTTGTGAGGATATGGCCTTTTCTAGTATCTTTGACATAAAGGGTAGACTCGAGATCGGCCTGTAATTGACTAATTCTGTAGGATCAAGTTGTGTTTTTTTAACAAGCGGTTTAATAATAGCCAGCTTAAAACTCTTCAGTATGTATCCTAGATGATTTAACGAGTTTAGACAATTCTTCCTCTCCTATAGAATTTTACCTCAAGGAGACTACAATGTCTGATGCGATACTGTAGTAGACGGTTGCATAGTTATAATTTTTTCTCTAATATTATCAATCTTGTAAGTAAAGAAGTTCATAAAGTCATTACTGCTGTGCTGTTTGGAAACGTCTGGGGTTGAAGCTTCATTTCTCGTTAATTTAGCCACTGTTTCAAATAAATACCTAGGGCTGTATTTGTTTTCTTCTAAGAGGGTTGAAAAATAAGCATATCTAGCAGGTTTTAAGGCCTTTCTGTACTTAATCATGCTCTCTCTCCACGAAATGCGAAAAACCTCTAGTTTTTTTTTTTTTCTTCCAGTAGCACTCCATTTTTCTGGCTGCTCTCTTAAGGACACGAGTGAGCATAACTACAATCTAAATTGTGTTTTTAGGACAGGGCTTTAGAAAGAGGAGGAGTGCCTAAGCACCTTTTAAGTATTATCACAAATACACAGATCACCTTTGCAGTATAAGGGAATTATGAAAGTCATGCCAATGGATTGAGGATTTGTTTCTGATTCTCTCTGCAGGTTGAAAGAATGCAGTATTACAGAAGAAGGTTGTATTGTTCTGGCTTCAGCTCTGATGTCAAACCCCTCACACCTCTCAATTTGGGCAATAAGTAACCAGGGCACTCAGGAGTGAAGCAGATCTCTGATCTACTGCAGAATCCACTCTGTAAACTGGAGAAACTATGGTGTGTGTTAACATATTATTGTGATATTATGGTAATATTTCTGAAGAAGTACAAATATAAATTATAGCAATGAGAAGCATGCATCCACTAAAAACATGCACTGTGATGAGGACCATTTTACAAAATATGTCTTGTTTTGATTCCTCTGTCCTCACATCATCCTTGCATCTTAAGAAGGAGGAGCTAAGACGCAAGGAAAGGAAATGTGGATGCACAATTTTTTTACCAACAAATACACAAAAGCACATAGGATCATAGAAAGAAAAATGAAATAAATTCAGAAAGACATTGAATGATTATCCAACTGTTAAAGCGGAGGGAATACCATCCTCCTACCATGTAATAGCACATAGAAAAGGTACATACAGGTTTCAACGTCAGAGTTCAAAAGGTGAGAAAATACACAATAATAAAACAGCCCACAGTTTAAAAGAGACTGGTCTTCATGTGCAACATCTATAGATGTATTTTGTATGTAATCTTTAGTCTTTGGAAGGCACATGGTTATAATGCCAAAAAAAACAGGAAAAGCCAGGACATTTTTTTTAATATAACTCTGATTGTAATCGTCTGAACGAAGAATGTCATATGATGGCTTGTATGATGGCTTGAGGGTGAGTAAATCATGGGCTAATTTTAATTTTTGGGTGAACTTATCCCTTAAGATCTTCAGGAGCATTTCTATTTATAGATAGGCGTTTTGGTTCAGGGTTGGATCTGAACTCCACAAGTAGGTAGATCTCCAGGAACAGGATTGGGCACTATAGGATCACATAAGGCTGGGCATATACTGTGCGATTTTTGTCTGATTTTGAGCCGAATTCTGACTCGTGCGACTCTTTTTTGAGTCGTGACTATTTTCAGCTTTGTTGTGCATTGTTTGTCATGCAGTGTACAGGGGGGAACGAGAGGCGATTAACCTCTCCCTTCTGACAATCGGATGGTCAGATGAATTTCTGGCATGTCAGAAATGTTGGTCGCCCCTCGTGAGGTATTGCACAGTTTAAAGCAGATCTACGAACCAATTGCCCTAAACTCCGTTAGTTAACAAGTTAAACCATTTCATCTTTAATGCAGCAAGAAAGAAAATAAAAAGAGGGAGATCTTTAAGTTCTGTAGAAATCAAACTAGCTGCAAATTACTGTTGTTTACCTCCAGTTCTACTAGAAAGACTCGGGAGAATAAATACTGTGACAATTATACATTTATTAACAGCCCAGCAAGCAATAAAGTTCTTTGGCATAGGCCCCGTCCGTAGCTCGCAATCCGAGGGTCCGGACTCTGCATATCCTGCCTGAAGACGAAGGCAGGGGTGCAGCCGACCCCCTGTGAGGTATGAGAAGGGACCATCCTGGTGGTGGTGGTGGGGAGGATGGAGGGAAGGATCCGTCTTGGAGGTGGTGGGGAGGATGGAGGTGAATGGAAGCGTCAGCATCTGCGAACTCAAACGTCTGTAAGTACCAATCTTTTATACCACGAGTATTAGAATATGATAGATGAGAAGGTAATACACCTGCGATGTAGCTATACCGGTGCATCTTTTATTAATTAACTTGATAATTCATTTCACTTTCACTTCATTTTCTCATTATTTAATATGTATAAATAAATATATGGTAAATAAACTGTGAGGTCTAGGCATCCTGGACTTTTGATGAAATGTTTCTTTGATGCTGCAACAAAACATACACTGATAAAAAATGTATCTACCGTCTGAATGATTCTACAACCATGTTCCGATTGTTGGATGATTCAACTGGCCAAACTTATAAAGCTTATTTGAGGAATTTCTAGGTTGTAAATCCAGATCACTGCCCAGCCAGACACACTCCTTAAATCTAAAATTAAACTAAAATCAGGATGGAGGAGCAAGATCTACTCTATTGGATGCCTTTTGGATCTTTGTTCCTTGTTTCACTTTTACAGTGTTACCATGGTGAATCATTCTATCATTTACCATCTGCCTATATCTGCTTGACTGCATACATTTTCATTGTTTACTATTTTGGTATTGCTATAACTTGCAGATTTGGCTCACTCAGGGTGACCCTGAGTAATATGACAATGTTGATATGTTTGGTCTTGGCGGAATAGATCTGCTACGCTGCTGCTGCTGTAGGTTATTGCTGCTGCAGAGCAAATACGGTACTTGCTACTGTCAATACATACATGACACACTGCTGTAACCAAGTAAGACATGCTGCTGCTATACAATCTAGCATATATGAATTACCCATAGCAGATCTATAAAGGTAGAGCTGGGGAAGGTGGAGAGTTTCTAAAAGCACACTGCACTGCTAAGGCAAATGCTACCCAAGTATTTGAAGTTTAGGCACGCAAACTCATTGGCTACTGATGCAGCAGGAGCCAATCAGCTGTGCCCTAATAGATAACGATGAGATTACGAGCAGGTGAGTTAAACGACCTATTAGCCTGCTCCATCTAGAGTTTCATGACAGAACTTTGTATTTGCTCTACACCGTTTTATGTGTATTTTTAAATACGTATTTTTCTCGGTACAAACTCATTCTTGAAAATGTGGAGGAGCTGCACTTTTTTTATTTGAATATCTTTAGATAAAAGTTCCATCAAATAGACATCAATATTGATAAATGTCATAACAAACATAATTTTACATAAAACTATATTAAACATTATTGAAACAAGAAAATGAAAATAGAAACAGCAACAACATACAACATACAAGGAAAAAATGCTGAACTTGTAAAAAAGAATTGAATCTGGATAGCACAGCATCTTAAGTATAAAGCATAATCCCTGCCACCAGTTGTTTTATTAGTGACAAAAATGTCTGTACCATGCATAAAAAGATGATAAAAAGGTAATAAAAATATTTAAGGTTTCACAAAAAGCAATTATGGCCTTAAGCCTTAAGGCTTAAGATGCTGAACTATTGCTTAAATTCAGTCAATATTTAGTCATGTCATAGTCAATCATTTTGTATGTTTAATTATAATCAACAAAAGAACACTTTGTTCTGTAAGTTCAGAATTAACTAATTATTAAAAAAATGTTAAAACCTAAATATATTAAAAAAAAAAAATAAATAAAAACACTTTAGCACTGGCCTTGTGAAAATGTGAGCTCTTGAAACAACATTAGGAGTACACTATTTTAATAGAATGTAGTGAATTACTAGTAGTTAATTTAACAGTTCATATGTTATGTATAGGCAAGTTAATTCAGTTTACTGGAGTTAATTCAGCACAATCAGGTCAATTTCTTTTATTGAATGGATTATAAGAAACAATATTTTTTTATTATTTTTTTTTAATTAAAATTCACATTTTTAATTTGTCATCATGATTCTCATTTTCCGTGTTGTTTTTATTGTTGATGAAAAAGAAAGCTTTTGGAAGCTGTTCAAACTTACACAAGAGACAATGAGGAGTCAATAAAAACCCTAAATCCAGCACAGAGGGGTTCAGTGAATGTGGAGTGAAATGTGTACAAGTGTGTGAGTGTGTGTGTGTCAGAGATGCTGTAGAAGGACAAAGTACCGTCCAGACAGTCCAGAAACACTCCTACTCCCTTATAGGCGTATGGGGCAGGTATGTCATTTTTATTTTTGTTGTGCCAGACAGTGAAAGTGTCATTAGAACAATCAAGGCTCCAGGACTTTTCATTGAATCCAAACCTACAATCATCACTTCCTCCTTTCCTACTAATTTCTTTATGTGCCACTGATATAACAGCCCCCCTCCACCCGCTCAATTCAGCCTCCCAGTAGCAGCGTCCTGTCAGAGTTTCTCTACACATAACCTGAGGAAAGAAATCAAATCTGTCTGGATGATCAGGATATGACTGCTGCTCCTCCAAACGTGTCACCTTTCTGTTCTCCTCAGACAGACAGAGATGAACATTTACTGTGTTTGGATCCAGTGTGAGATTACAAGCATCTGAACACAAGAGGAAACAGAGGAAAGAACATTTAGAGCACAACAAAGCAATAGCAAAAGGGGTGTGTGTGTGTGTGTGTTCTTGTAGACTTACACTTGCATAGTTCTGAGACAATCAAGACCTCTCCAGCATGATCCACACTATAAAAAAAAGATTACATTCTGATTAATGTGATACAAAATAGAAATAAACTCAATCAGCAGATCATGGAGGTAACCATGTCAAAGTCAGAGGTTCAATTCCAGAGAGTTGGGATAATAGCACCTGCCAAAGTAGATAAATGTAAATGTTTTCACCGACACACCAGTGTGGCATAACACACAAGTCCTGTTAACACCTGGTATTAAAATCTATTTTGGGTGCTCTGATCACAAGTGGTCAGGCAAGACAGACTGCGGTTCGCCACCTCATTATCCTGCCTTTGAGGAGCTGCTGGAGGTTGTGACCAGAGCTGTGGCCAAATTAAACATTGAGTGGCCATTAGAAAACTCGATGAGCGCTTCCTGCAGGCTCGGTCACAGCCTTCACGCCGGAGTCTTCCATTTGATAGGGTTGGGAGCAGGCTTCACTCTATGTTTTTTTAGATTTTCAGAGTGCTGGCCTTATATAACACATATGAAACAAAGTAAAGAGGCCGCACTATGCATATAAAACGTTTATTTTGCACAAACGCGTTTCGGCGTGTGCCTTCTTCAGTGTGCAATCAGGAAAGCTTGTGACCAATCTTAAATACCCACACCCATTGTCATTGACACACCCATCGTCGTCATCATCATCAAATAATAATATTATAGTGATACCGGGACCAATGGTGTCGCTATATACTGCAATATAATACACATAATACATAAAGAATTTTAACACATTCAATACACATGTGGTATTAACCTGCATTTATAGGAAGCAGCTTAGTGTCAGATCTGCATTCATCCCGTGCGGGATGCAAGTGTTCAAATTGAAAATATGCCAAGCCTCTCGCTGCAAGAGGAGTTAGCGCAGGAAGGTGCGAGCGCACTAGCTGATCTCTGAGGTTGGGTGCACGTTTATAGCAGCTGCGCGGCGGATCTTGGAACGTGTCGCCCAAGTTCGGGTCACTGCTTAGAATGTGCCAATGGCGATGTACAATATTCTTTAAGCTATTTGTAATCTGACCATACGTGGATACACGTCACTGCAGTGTTAGCGTTATTCTGATCGGTCCGTTTGGTCAACAGATCAGTACGTTGGATGCTGCGTGCGCGCTCCAAACAGTCACGTACTAAATTATGTGTGTATCCCCTGTCAATAAATCTTTGACATAATTCATTCGCTTGTCGCTCAAACACCTCATCATCATCACAAATACGGCGTACTCTTAATAGTTGACTGTAAGGCAAACTGCGTTTGAGAGCAGGTGGATGGAAACTCTGGAAATGCAGGAAAGAGTTACGATCCGTTTCTTTACGATAAATTTCAGTGTGTAACACATTCTCTACTTTCCTTACTAAAACATCCAAAAAGGGCAAGAGCGTATCGTCATGGGTCAATGTAAGTTTGATAGAGGGCAATCTCGTATTAACAAAACCGTGAAAGGCGGACAATTCCTCTTTTGAACCCGACCACACAAAAAAAAAATATCATCTATGTATCTGTACCACACTTTTAATTGTTGTTTAAAAGGATTATTGTTATGGATAAAATCCTGTTCAAATTTGCCCATAAATAAGTTTGCATAATTGGGAGCCATGGGAGAACCCATGGCAGTAC
This sequence comes from Vimba vimba, assembly GCA_022828995.1. NCBI lineage: Eukaryota > Metazoa > Chordata > Actinopteri > Cypriniformes > Leuciscidae > Vimba > Vimba vimba. The sequence continues at coordinate 7,094,373 of CM040837.1, read as the reverse complement.
CCTGGGTTTGTAAGAAAAACTTATTTTGAAACATGAAATAATTTTTCGTTAAAACTTCATTAGCTAATGATAAAATAAACTCTGTATGTGGTACTTCATTTATCTGTAGATAATATTCCAAGGCTGCTAAGCCTGCATCGTGAGGGATATTAGTGTACAAGCTGGTCACATCCATGGAGCATAACACATCGGTTGGATTCAACTCTCCAATGCCTGATAATTTCACCAAAAAGTCGGTGGTATCTTTTAGAAACGAGGGCAGGTTATGCACTAAATTCTTAATATGGTGATCAACAAATTTAGACAGCGGCTCAGTCACAGATTGATTTCCAGAAACAATTGGGCGACCAGGCGGATTATCCAACCTTTTGTGAATTTTTGGTAAGGTATAAAACACTGGTCTTAAGGGGTTAGACTGTAACAAATATTTGTATTCTTTTTCATCAATGATTCCATCAGATAGAGCTTTTTTCATTATAGATTTTATCTCTTCACTAAACCTCATGATGGGGTCTCCGTGTAGACGAGCATAAAAGTTAACATCACCAAGCTGTCTCTCAATTTCTTGTACATACGCAGTCCTGTCCTGGATGACAATAGAGCCCCCCTTGTCTGCAGATTTAATCACGATGTCATCATCAGTCATTAATGCATGTAATGCCTCTTTCTCAGAGGTCATAAGATTTGGACAGGAGTCTTCCATTTTTCATTGATCTCCACACTGAGGTGTCGAGATCATGGAACAAGCCATTCTTACATGTTTATTCTTCCATCCTGGGCTCGAAAGAGAATGGCTATGGGGTGATGCCGCGGTTTTTCAGAGACATTAGCATCATATCTCTCACACAACGCTGCGACTCCAGATCTCCAGGTCATTGAGAGGTTTCAGGAGGTGAAGAGGCAGTCAGCCGCATTTTAACAGTTCATTCCCCGCTGTCGTTCCATATCTCGTGGGGCTGCTGCCAGCCGCCAGCTACTCATACCTGCAGCAGCAGAAGGAGAGTGTTGCCTCTCAAGACTCTTGAGAGACTGATCCCCCAAGTGAAATTTCTAGAAGCCTGGAAGGGTCTTTAAAATATATCTCAGTGGATCCTGCACACTGTGGAATAGGGGTACAGAATTCAGTTTGAGTATCGTCCACCAAAATTCTGCAGGGTAGTTCATACTATTGTCAACCCCGAGCAGGGTCGGGTCATAGAACAAGAAGTTCAGTCCCTTATAGCAAAAGAGGCCATAGAGCATGTTCTTCTTCACAAGAGGAAGGTCAGGTTCTACAGCCGGTACTTCATAGTTCCCAAAAAGGATGGGTATGTTACTTCCCATTATAGGTCTCAGGATATTGAATTGTTCTCTGAGGAGATTCAGGTTCAAGATGCTAACTATCCCTGTCATCATGAGTCAAATCAGGTCCAAGGACTGGTTTGTCATGATAGATCTAAAGGACGCTTACTTCCACAACACAGGAAGTTCCTGAGGTTCGCCTTTGGGGGAAAAGCATACCAAAATCATGTACTTCCTTCCTTCTTCCAGGCTGGCATTGTCTCCTCGCACTTTCACGAAATGCATGGATGCTGCTCTAGCTCCACTGAGACGTCAAGGCATTCGTATCCTCAATTACATCAACGACTGGCTCATCATAGCTCAGTCAGAGTAGATGCCAGTTCGGCATCGAAATGTCGTTCTGTGCCATCTAAGGTGCTTAATGTCAAAAAGAGTTAACTGACCCCTTAGCAGAGAACTACATTCCTGGGGGTAGGGGCTAGTGTAAACACCATCTTGACTACAGTCACCAACATCAAGCTAGGCCAGGCCATCACTGTCAAGCACTTCCAGAGAGTTCTGGGGCTCCTAGCAGCAGCGTCCAACATAGTACCTTTTGGCCTGCTGTACATGAGACCCCTAACAGGGGTGGCTCAGGACCAGAGGGTTTTCCCTGAGGGGAAACCCATTTTGCACAATCAAAGTAGCGTGCAGATGCCTTCATTCTTTGTTCATGTGGAAGAAACCGTGGCTCCTGTCCCAAAGCCCTGTGTTGGGAGCACAGTGTCAGAGGAAGATAGTGACTATGGATGCATCCCTCACGGGCTGGCAGAAATGGATCTGTTCGCCTCCCACAAGAACACACACTGTCCGCTCTGGTTCTCCCTCACGCAGCCAGCTCCTCTAAGGCTGGATGCCATGGTACAGACGTGGCCGAGTCAATATCTGTATGCATTTTCCCAGATTGTTCTGCTCCCAGGAGTTCTAGAGAGGGTTTGACGGCACAGGGTCAGTCTGCTTCTAGTAGCCCCGTACTGGCTGGCCCGAGTATGGTTTTCAGACATCATAGCACTTCAAGCAGGCCCTCCGTTGCAGATTCCAATCAGGAGGGATCTTCTATCTCAGGCCAAGGGCTCAATACATCACCCTTGGCCAGAACTGTGGGTCTGGGCCCTGAGGTGGACCAACTCGTAAGTGCTAGTCTCTCAAACAAGGTTGTTGAGACCATCTTAAATTCTAGAGCTCCTTCCATGAGGAAACTTTATGTCTTAAAGTGGAATGTGTTCACTTTATGGTGCAGAGAACTTCAGCTGGACCCAGGTAACTGACCAGTGGCTTCAGTGTTGGAGTTCCTCCAAAGTCGTTTCTCTGATGGGCTCTCCCCCTCCACACTTAAGGTCTATGTGACGGACATAGCTGCCTCCCACACGCCATTAAACACTATGGGGAGGCACCAATTAATAGTTTATTTCCTTCTTGTTGCTCAGAGGATGAGGCCTGTCACCTAAGCCAGGGTTCCTGTGTGGGAACTGGCAGTGGTTCTTGAGGGGTTTTCTCTGGCAGCCTTCGAACCCATTGACGAGATGTCGAAAAAATTTCTATCCGCAAATGTACCCTTCCTGCTAGCCATTACGTCCCTCACAAGAGTTGGGGACCTGCAGGCGCTATCCGTTGCCCCCTCTTGCCTCAAGTTCACTCCTGGTAGAGTGAGAGCCATTCTCCACCCTAGGCTTGGCTATGTGCCCTAGTGCCATCGAGTGTGGCACGGTCTGTAATCTTGCAGGCTTTCCATCCTCCACCACATGTGTCAGCTGATCAAGAGAAGCTACATTTGCAATGCACTGTTCAAGCCTTGGAGGCATATGTACATAGGTCCTCGGGCTGGAGGAAGTCGGACCAGTTGCTCGTCTGTTTTGGGTCACCAAAGAAGGGTTCCCCTGCCTCATAGTATACTACTAGCTAGTGGATTGTAGAGGCTATTTCTTCAGCATATGAGGCACGCGATTTGCCTTCACCTCTCCTGATAAGAGATTCCCTCGAAAGGGATTGTCTCGGGTTATGACTGTACACTGCTTCAGAAGCTGACGCTGTTATGAGCAGGCGTCCCGTCACATGTGACATTTTGACGCAACACCAGTCGAGATTGGACTAGTTCTATACAGGCTTCAGACACAATTATGCTGAAGGCGTTCTCCAAAGTGTCATCTTTCGACGCAGCATCAGGTAACGAGGGTTACAGTCGTAACCAGAGACGTTTTGATGCTGACGTCCTGGCACTAACATGAATCTCAAGTGATTTCTCAACCTGAGCCATATCGCATTAATTATCGCGGACGTATCGCCTGTGATAATTAATGCGATATGGCTCAGCTTGTCAGTTAACTACGGCTTTGTCTTCCCATGTGTGAAACACATCAACATTCATGATGACCTCCTTGCATAGAGCTGTCTAGTGGGCAGGATGTTTTTCACATCATTTTAAAACAAAAACTCTAGACTACATGATCAAATAAGTCTTGTGAACAAATAGTCAGTATGGGTTTTATGGCCTTATTTCAGTGACTAAAACTTTTACATACATGCTGCTGACATATTAGTGTAGCAGAGTTTGTGCTGAATACAGTGTAATCCGACTTTAGTCATGAAAATGTTAAAAGTAACAGAAATAAGCACAAATGTCAGAGCATGTCAGAACACCTCCAGGGCCCAGAAAACACCTCAGACCCCAGAGGGTTAAACTGTAATATACTATATTAACACTAAAGACAGTGGATTACATGTTATAACATCCACACATGTATACATACATTTCTTTACACCCACATAAACACTGGAAAAGGTGATTCTTAATGCCCAACATACTTGAGATTGTCCAATTTACAGTGTAGATCATTGAGTAAATCAGAGAGCAGGTTTACTCCTGAGTATCCTGGGTTATTGTAGCTGACATCCAGTTCTTTCAAGTGTGAGGGGTTAGACCTTAGAGCAGAATACAGATAACAACATCCCTCCTCTGTCACCATACAGCCAGATAATCTACAAAGATACACAAAACACGTTTTACAGCCTCTAGTCTGGGTCAGACCAGAGAATATCATCAACATTCCAGGTAATGTCATGCAGTATACAAAGTTACTGTAGATGTAGTCAGATAGCAAGGTACCCTAGAATGTCTCCTTATGAACTTAAGCAAGACTTCAATGTAATGTTCTCTTTTTACAAGCCACCTTGAGTGTTTGGACAACAGTTTCCTTCTCATACTGATTTCTGTCATATACCATTCAACGTTCAATACATGGCCCATTGTTAATTTAGCAGATATATTTTATCCACCGTTCAATACAGATTCATCTAGAGTAAGACACATTTTATACATGTATTATATCTAAAGACATGGAGAGAGAACAGGAACATGCCACTTTGATCATAAAGAACAGGAACATAAACACTTTGATCTGGGAATTCATAATTAATGATAGAGGACAAATGTAACTTAAGAATCTTTTGTACAATCCAAGTAATTTTCTTAAATACCTCAGTATCTCCAGTGTGCAGTTTGGACACTTCAGTCCAACACAGAGCAGTTTCACTCCTGAATCATACAGGTCATTATTACTCAGGTCCAGCTCTCTCAGTGAACAGTTTGATGATTGCAGAATTGAGGCCCAGCCTTCACAGGATTGATCAGTGAGATTACAGTTGCTCAATCTAGACAAAGCAACAAAAACTAAAGAGGTCACATCTCTGAAATTAATAAATCTCAAAATCAAATAGGAGGAATCACTGGAGAATAGGAGGAATTATAGAGCAAGTTTCACAAAACAGAGACACAAATTAGGTCAAAAGTATAAATTAATTAAACAACAAAACATCCTGTATGATTTAAGTAGAAAAAGCCATTGGAAAGACTGACTGATTCCCAAGTTTATATTATATCATGCAGAGCATACAGGACAGAATGTGGAAGACAATTGGGGGTTGGTCAGTCCAAAAGGCACCACTGAATAATTGTAGGGACTAATAGGAATGTTAGAGCCACTAATCTGCCTCTCCAATCTGATCATTTGGGTAAAGACATTGCAGACCTCTGGATTTGCTAAGAAAAGCAAGTGTTGTTGGTGGAAGTGGATAAAGTTTGTTTATTGTGACTTTGCTTAAACCATAATATTCAAAAGAGGGTTGAGACCTCTGTCTTCACAAAAAAGAAGAACAAAGAGTTGGAATGTCAAATTAGTCCAGCAGCAAAGGAGAACCTAATGTATTCTCACATAGCAGTAGTTTCAGGTCCAGAAAGTGGAGAAAAAAAAACAAAAAAAAAACAACAACAACAACAACAACAAAAAAACCACTTAAAATAGGTATAAATCAGAGGTGGGTTAACTGTCTTAGTTTGGTTACAAATGTAAATAAAAAAGTACTCTTTCTCAAAAATGAAAATACAATTCTGCAGAATTGTAGCTCTGATGATTTTCTGTTTTTGGGTGGGAACTTTAATTGAGAATTATAGAGAATAATAGATTAGACAGAAATATGGAACCTCTTGTTGCTTCAAATAATAAATTTAATAAAACATTTTATTAATATTTAATAAAATATTAATAAAATAATTAATCGAGACACATAGCTTATGTGAAATATGGGTTGATCTAAATAATAATGTAAGACGTGTAAGATGACACGTGGGTACATAATAGAGGGGGGAAAAAATCCTCACCCAGTCTGTGTTATAGACACTTAGAAACACAGTGAAGCTCAAGCCACAAGTTCTTCATTTCAAATCTGAGGATGATATCTCTAAAACTATGCATTCTGTGAATAATTTCAGCAGATCATTTCAGGTAAGTTTTAGAGAAGGCTGATAAGATGCAGTATTTTATTGACCTTTTAAATACCCATTTGCAGTCTCTTGTCTAAAGTCTGGCGAGGAGAACTGCTCAATTATTGCTCTTTTGTTCTCACCTCTGCCGGTATGATACTTAATCTTCATAATTATTTTATCGCTATTCTTTTGTTTGTCTGAAGTTTAAAATCATTGATTACCCATAAGCCAATCACATAAAGTTTGGTTATGACATGTGTTATGCACAGGCTCAGCCGCATCTAACTTCCACTGTCTGGTATGCTTGACTCTTTAGCTATTGAACCAATGCTGAATAAACTAAGAAACAAGATTAAAGATTTAATCTTGTATCACGAAATACAACATCAAATTTCAGCTTATGCTTATGCTGATGAAAAGCTTATCAGCTTATGATGATCATGGTAAATAGGCAACAAGACATTAACTAGTTGGTTTCTGTTAATATAATTTTGGGATCATTTCTGTAAAACTGTTATTTTTTGCAAAAGTTAATTGGAAGAAGAGTGAAGCACTGGCTGTTGGGAAATGGGAGGAAGGGCTACCAAAATTCCCTAGTGGGATGATTTGGAAGAGGGAAGGTTTTTAAAATTTAACATTTTAAAACCATGATGTACAGAACATCACACAAAGATAAAGAAGAAAATGTATAAAAACATATTGGATCAATAAAATTAAGAAATAACATAAATAACTGCAGAAAGACCACACTGCAGACATGATTTTCATTTCACATGTCGGCAAATCAAATTAAATCGACTAAATTGCCTGTGCGAGCACGCTCTAAGTACAGCGCAACATCGATGCACCGAAAAATAATCAACAATTAATTTACAGAATTAAATTAGAACAGAATATACCTTTCTAATAAGTGAAATACGAAACAAAATAAGTCAGAATCAAGTCACAAGGTGCAGAACAAATGTGTGCAAGATGCTTAAAGTACAGGGGAACATATATTCAAAATACAAGTCACAAATAGTTAAATCAGATAACCCTGAGTGATCAATAAATAAAATAAAATAAAGAAATTATTAAAATAACGAAAGTATAGCCAGAATTGTCAACTTTGTCTTTTTAAAGGGATTTTTTTTTTTTTTCAATATCTCAAAAAATCGTTTGAGTCTTTTCAAATTGTGTGTGCAATAAAGTATACTAAAGTTACATTCTAAAACGCTTAACTTGAAAAATGTTTAACTGCTTAAGACAGTTATATTAAAAGATCAAATTCTGCACACACCTTATTAATAAAGCATAGCCGACTATATAGCTTACAAAAAAGCAGATGAGCCCAGAATATGAACGCAATGTGTTTAATTACACGTTAAGCACTTTCCTCCCATAGAAATCCGTGCATTCATATTCTGCGCTCATCTGCTTTTCTGTACATTGTATGCTTAGTATAGTCTTTACTGAGTTTTGATCTTTTAACATCACTGTCTTAATATACATTAAGCCACGTTAAAGTACCATTCAAGTGTTTTAAAAGTGTTTTTCACGTTAAGCGTTTTATGTCCCGAGGAAAACCAACTTATTAACGTTGGCAGGCAGAAGTGAGATCATGGTTTTCCTGATGCTAAATCCATCCTTGGAGAATATCTTTTTTTGATGGTGTGCATCCACACTTTAGATTTTCTTATCCCAGACATTGTTAAAGATTTAAATCCCTGCCGCCAAGATGCTCCTCTGTCGGGCACGGATCATGGAAAGTGAAAATTAAATCTGTCGCAGGGGTGGTTGGATTTATTCACACACGTTAAAAAATATTTATTTTTTATTTATCTATTTTTTCTCTGATTTTCTTTTCATATTTTTATTCAGGCCTACAGCATTATCATAAGTAGAAGGAAAAGTGAGTTATAAATGTTTAGTGAATGTTTTTAATAAAGGAACACTAAATGAGAGGGCTGACACAGTGTGGAGGGATAAACTCAGTTTGAAAGAGGAAATGAAATCAGTGTGGAGGGTGCTGTACAAACCATCATTGACAAAACTGGTGACTTACAATAGAGAACATTACATGGGGCTGTGGTTGTTCACGCATTTGTTTCAGTCATTAATCAAAACACTGCTAATAAATGTGTGTTTTGTGGATCCAGAGAAACCATTTTTCATTGTATTTTGGAGTGTGTAAGACTTCAAACGTTTTTTTAATTTGTTGGATTTGTTGTGTGGTAAATGCGGGTCAAAGTATACACCAGATGTTATTTTTATTTTGGGGGCAGGGTACAATCTAAGGTAAAAGATTAAGGGCCCTATTTTAACGATCTGAAACGCAAGTATCAAACGTGAAACGCAAGTAAATTTGTGGGCGGATCTTGGGCGCTGTTGCTATTATACCGGCGGGATAAATGACTCTTGCGCCCGACGCAAATCTAAAATGGGTTGGTCTGAAGTAGCTACATTACTCATAGGTGTGGTTTGGGCGTAACATGAAATAAACCAATCAGAGCATCATCTCACATTCCCTTTAAAAGCAGGCACGCTTGTTCCATGGTGGATTGCTATTATAACGGCGGATTTGCCAGGCACGCACCAGGAGCGGTTCACAGCCGAGGAGACCGACTTTCTTGTCAGGGCCGTAGAAGTCAGGGAAGTGACATTGTATTGGGATGGGAGAAACACACCCAAATTAGCTTCAGTTAAACAGGCATGTTTAACTTTGGGTAAAGGTATAATTTGGGTAAATGTATAAGCTTGATTTATGCCTATTTTTTCACATCTTCATGGACACCACAATGATTTTGCTCGTGTGATAATATCTTTCCTTGTAATTATGTATGGTTAGCAAAAATGGGAACTGCTTCGTCTGTGTAGATGAGAGAAGTAAAGTGTATGTGCGTTGTGCACACGCTACATTATGGCCAAGTATGCACCCTTAAAATAGCATCTGAATAACAGAATTGTTTTCTGAAACTGCAAAACCAGGGAACGTTTGCACTGGAACACAACTCCTCTTTTCGCTGAACCGCCCACGGGAGCGCAAGTTCATTCCCTAATTTACCGACGTGCATCTGTGGAGGGAAAAGTACGCTGTGCGTCGGGTGCAAAATAGGAATGATACAATGATACATACGGTGTACTAAGTCAATTGCACTGGGGTGTTCACCTTTCTGCAGAGCTGTACATTGCAATGTTGCCATGTCTTAGGGGCCATTCATTTTTGGTGGTAAGAGTAACAGGGCACTCAAGATTAAAGAATGGGATCAAGAGAGATCCACAAACAGATCCATGAAATTGCCTGAATAAGCCACAGAATAAACAACAAACCTAAGGTGCTTTGTTCTCCCAAAGAGAAAGTGACATCCATGGTGTGTTTAGTTCTGTTGCTGGAGATCTAACTTCCTGCAGAGTTCAGTTCCAAGTCTGCTCTAAAACGCCTGTCTTTTATTATTAAGTGTTCCTGAAGATCTTATTTAGGTTCAAGTGTGTTCGATTAGGGTTAGAGCTAAACAATGCATGAAGGTAGAGCTGCAGGAACAGGGAAACCTAAGGTCCCTCAAAAAAACAACACGGAACAAGACTGCATTTTGCAGCTGCCTGGTCCTATCCATTGGGGGTTGCATACTTAGTAGGCATTTTCTCCATACAGTTATCCCTGAAGTGCAGTGGCATGTGGTGGAGTTATAAAATGAGGAGTCACGCCTAGCCAAATCTGTAAAATCACCTCTACTGAAGTGGTCTCCTACTGTACATCTACTCTTCTGTTGAACATGGCTTACAACTTCCTAGGTCAGGAACAGGGCAGAAGGCACATGCGTGCATGTTTAATTTCATAATACATACCTCAGTTTTTCTAGTTGACATTGTGGACTCTTCAGTCCATCAAAAAGCAGCTCCATTCCTACATCCTGCGGGTCTGTCTCTCTCAGGGAGTTTAAAAATTGTAAATAATTAATTTGTGGATCATGCAGGTTATTATTACTTAAATCCATCTCTCTCAGGGGGCAGTCCGGTGATTGTAGAAGTAAGGCCACAATTTGACAGCATACATCACTGAGATTGCAGCCTGCAAGTCTGTAATAAATAAAATATATAAGCACAAAAGGTCTAGGGCAGGTAAGGGAGACAAAATGTGCAGAGCGTTGGGTCGCTAAAACCCGAACTGAGAACCACTGGTCTACACATTAATAGAGCTACAGCTGGTCTCTTAATGTACTCTTCAAATAAGTATTGTGTCATGTATGCTTGAAGTAGGGTGACCAGACGTCCCGAAAAATTTGTGACAGTCCCGAAATCTAAGCTGTTGTCCCGAATCCCGAATCTGGCCCTAATTGTCCCGAAAATTATGTCTAAATAATTTTTATGTCGGGTTACACAAAGCAAATCATCTACACAATTATTTAGTTTTCTTATTTAATGACCGGCAATTTAGTTGTGATAATACTTTTTGGCATAAGGCTTATTAGCGTTAGGCTATAGCCTGAAAGGTCTGATTTACGCACTGTTACAACAGTCTTTTTTTTTTTTTTTTTATAATAGGATACCATAGTAATGATACCATAGTAGCCCCCCCGAACACCATCCTGAATTTCAGCCAATCTCATCTGGTCACCCTAGCTTGAAGGTCGAGGGAGGGAGGGAGGCGTCCTGCAGTCATGGCAGGAGATAGGCAGGTGACCAGGGTGATAAGGGCAGGCTAGGTAGCCTTCAGGACGGTACCAGTAGTACAGGAGACCAGGGAGGTACAGGTAGTTTGGGGAACCAGGGAGGTGCCAGGAGTTCAGGGAGCCAGGGCTCCTCCATGGACTTAACCTGGGAGCTTGCCTCGACCACTATGGCCAGGGCCAGGGATTTTTTGACATGCACACACTGCACAAATATACAGAGTTTTCCACTGTTTGCGCATACTAACTATTCTCCTACATTGGTTCTTTATTTGTTTTAAACAGCAGACTTAATATTTATGCATTTCTGGTCATAATTTGGAGATAATGAGAAAATGAAACTTTGTGCCGTACGTGCTGCATATATTTATCACATAGTAAAATGCCCCTCCCTGCGCCCAAGTAGTCCCCGTAGTCTGTGGATGGGAAACCGAAACAAGGACTGCCGGGACGTTGTCCTGCTCCACTTCACAGACACTGAGTGAAATTTTAGGATGACAGGACACTCATTTGTATGACACTTTATTCAACAGGAACAACAGCTTGTTCCGTGCGTCATACATCAGTCTGTTATTTCAACGTCATTGCACATGCGCAGTCCTTTCAGTTTCGGTTTTCAATCTGATCAAGTGTTTACATGTTCTCTCGATCATATTAGAAAAGGAATAAACCATCCTTTTCAATCGGATCGAAATTTCATTTGGATCGAGCTCAATCGGATCGATTAAGGTGTTTACATGATCGCTTTACAGTCCGATTGAGCCGTCAATCCGATCACTAACGGATTATTTGGTTGCATGTAAACGTAGCCACTATTACACTGATGATACTCAGCTCTATATTTCTTCTTCTTCTTGATATATAGAAAACTGGCTGTTAATTTACACGACGACAGCGTTTTGGTGGCCTGAGAACAAAAACTTTGAAGTAGGTTTCAAAGTGAACGTTTTTGAAATCATCTCCGTGTAAACTTCAAAAATGTGAATCTGTGAAAACGGATGAATTGAAGAATGTGGTTTTACAGATTCTAGAAACGTGGCTTTCAAATGAAAGATTGGTATGAAAGAGCACACCCAGGTTCCTAACTGATGTCAAAGACTTGACAGAACATCCATCAAGTGTTAGACAGTATTCTAAGTTATTGTGTGTGTGTGTGTGTGTGGGGGGGGGGGGGTCTAGAATCTTTGTTTTTTCAGAATGAAGTAGTATGAAATTACTAGTTTTCTGTTGAAAACGAGGTTGTATTAGCAACCCCTAAGTTAATAACTAATGATTTTTACAATGGAAATGAATCAATATAAAACTTACTAAGCTAGTCACTTTTACTTTATTCTAGAGCTGCAGTACAGCCAAAACAATCTTTGTCGAATTAATTTCCTATTATCACTGTAAAGCTGCTTTGAAACAATCTGTATTGTAAAAAGCACTATATAAATGAAGGTGACTTGACTTGACTTAAAGTAGCCTATTGAAATGCGAACATTATTGTTTAATTTGTACAGTCTTTACTCATAATTAATGCTTTATAGAATGTATAATATTGTCTAATTTTAATGTTGTGTAATGTGATATGCTGTTTGTATTCCATTCATGCATTTCTTTAATAAAAATGTGGTCAGACTCTGAAGTATTGCACATACACATGTACGCTTGTACGCTCCCCTTTAAAGAGGATAATGAAATATTCATCGGAATAACATGACAACATTATTCCTAATTGTAAACTGTTGTTGGTGTTCTTAAAATGGGGTCCGCGACCAATAGCCACAGGGTCCACAAAATGATTTGCTATACCATATTTTCCAGACTAAGTTGCGTTCCCTTTCGTTAGGGACTGCGTCGTTGAAAACAACACTTTGGGGACGCTCCGAGTATTTACCTTGAGAGGTCCTCTTCTTGGAGGAGGTCGGACCTACTGTAGTGTGTTTCGGGTCACCTAATAGGGGCTCCCGGCTAAACAAACCATAAGTAGGCCAACAAGGTGCGCAATTTGCCTTCACCTTTGACTGTAAGGGCTCATTCTACTAGAGGCATGGTGTCCTCTAGAGCCCTGCTCTCGGGAGTGCCCCACCAGGAGATCTGTGAGGCAGCCGATTGGGCTACCCCGCACATTTGATCAGGTTTTATAGTCTGCATCTTCCTAGTACGCCTGGCGCACGTATGCTGTAGTCCTAGCTGAGTGTCTGAGATCAGTTTTCACTCTAGGGCTGGCCTTTTTCGGTGCGTGGCCTAGTGGGCATTCGTTCCCCAAAGTGTCGTTTTCAACAACGCAGTGCGAGTTCCCTAACGAAAGGGAACGTCTCGGGTTACGACTGTAACCCTTGTTCCCTTAGGAGGGAACGAGACACTGCGTCGTCTTGCCACGCCCCTCGATGCCTAGGAGCGGCTTGCTTCATCGCGAGGCTAATGTGTGTGTGTGTCAGCATCACTTTTATGCATCCGGTTATGCCGTCACATGTTACGTCATGATGCAACACCAATCAGGATTGGATTAGTTTCATTCATACTTCAGAGGCGCACGCTAAGGGAGCGTCCCCAAAGTGTCGTTTTCAACGACGCAGTGTCTCGTTCCCTCCTCAGGGAACAAGGGTTACAGTCGTAACCCGAGACGTTTTCTATCATCTGAAATGTGCTGCGACTTATTTTCCAAAGTTACTTATATAATGCATTAAACATCAAATAGGCTATACACACAAAAAATTAGACACTGAAGGGATTTTATAAATGTATTTCTCACATCTGTGCTACAAGTTTTCGCTGAGTTCTGGTTAATTTTTGCAACAAGCTCCAGAAAAAGTTCAATTTAAATTGTCTTATTGTTGGTAAGTGTCTAAGGGCAAGTCTAACATGTTGCATGAGACATAGGTGTGACTTATTTTCGGGAAAATAAGGTAGTCTAAATTATAAAATTGTGCTTTATTATTAAAAAGTGCATATTTACAAATGGGGATAACGTTTGGTTCTGCATGGTTCCCTGAGAAGGGGAATGAGACACTGTGTATGAATCACATGTCTAAACATCAGCCTAGGACATCACTACCAGTGTGATGATAGTGATCCATGAGTATAAAAGGGCGCCTGAGAAACACATCAACTTCTCCGTCTGAAGAAGATGTAGCAGGCATCTCAGAAGCATAGCAACAAAATGCAGGGTCTCGTTCCCCTTCTCAGGGAAGCATGGTTACATTTGTAACCGGAGACGTTCCCTTTCGAATGGGAACTCGCACTGCATCTGACAAGACGCTATGGGGAACAAATACCCACTCCACCATACTGAGGGGAATGCATGTCCTATCAGCTGTGACTAATAACCCTAAGTAATGACTCTCCAGACTGCCGGAGTCAGATTCCAAAAAGGACGCACCAGCGAGCTGTCAGTGACACTAATGTGGGTACAGATGCGAGATAACCTTTATTAATATTTCTGAAATAAACAACTGATATTTCTCTGGCACATACAGTAGGTTGTCGAAACCATGCCTATAGAGAAGAAACCCCTTCTAGGCCCTGCCCAGTGCGATTTGTGTCAAAGCTTTCCTAAATCCGGTTGTTTGATGAGAGAGAGATTATTAGTAATAAACAGTTTAAGAATCCGTCCAGAAGCAGAGGACTATTATTGGAACTGTGGAAGAACTAAAGAGGCGCGGGTTGATCTTTGGTCGACCAATCGGCGGAAAGGGGTGTTTCATGACCGCCCACATATGGAAATCAATATTTGATAACACTTTATTTTGATGGTCCCTTTTGAACATTCTGTTGACTATTGATGATTAATGAACACTCTAATGAGAGTTAGTAGATATGTAGGTGCAACGTTACTTATAGTCAACTGAATGTGTTAAAGGGACCATCAAAATAAAGTGAAACCCAATATTCAAGCCAATTACCCATTTTATACGCCTAAACCCCTAAATATTATTAATCAAACTTATTAATTAAGCCTAACTTATAAGAGGTCCATGGTCCCAAAAAGTTTGAGAACCCCTCGTTTAGATAAAGTATCTGTAATGAACTGTACATCAATACACAACAATCCTGTACTGTGGGCACTGCCATTGATACAGGCTACAGAGGAAGGTATTTTTATGGCATGTCGTTATTATGAAAAAACTGTTTTAATGAGAAAAATATGTTATTTTAATGACAAAACATTTTGTCATTATGAGAAAATTATGTTTTCATGAGAAAAATTTAGTTTTAACCGCAGCATCTTGTTATTATGAGAAAATATGTTGTTTAAACTACATATCTCGTCATTTTGACATATTTGAGTGGAAAATATAATATTAATGTGGCAGCAATGCACCAACATAACCTACACCCTTAACCATTCTCATTAAACTTTTTATTCCCACTATTAAAAACCTGTTTAGGCACTTCATTTCCACTTTTCGAATATTTCCTATTTGATTTACAATAAATGCCTCTATGAGCTCATATGCAATGGGAAAAGGATGAGTTCGGAAAAAGGCATATTCAAACTCGGGTTGGTCGCATCAAGAAATAACACCACCAGCCTCTCTCTCCACTCCACTGCTTCAGTTATCACCGGCAAATTCTGGCTCGATCAGACAGTGGTGGGTGGAGTTAGTCTAAATAGGCTAGCTTCTGCCAAAATTACGGCTATTTGCACTTGGTGTAAATAGACTCTCCGTTTTATTTGTCTTTCTTTCCCAAAGGAGCTTTATTTGATTCTCAGTAAAAGCAAGACATTCAACACTATGTCTCCCTGTTTATGACAAACTGTTTATGCTGGAAACATTTACTGATTTTTAATTTACGAAGGAAACACAAAAGAGCGTGTCAAAAGTGTCAACTTTTAATAAGGATTTTTTTTTTTTTAAAGGTCTTTTGTTTTCCATCTAGTAATGTTCCTCAGAATACATAAGGTATATAATAAATTAATGAATATAAATTAATAAAAAATATAATAAATAACTAAATAGGCTATGGTTAACTTAATATTAGTGACACATTTTAGACAATATTGTCAGTACTGACTGTTTTTGCACAATTTTGGCAACAAAAATAGTTCTAAACAAACTAACTGCAACTTCATATGTACTGTCTATGCCACCTCTGCATTGCAAAGATTTTTTTTTTTGGTGATACTAATTTCCTTTGATTAGTAACAGCCTTATAGTGTCTTATTATTCAATTTTTTTTTTATTACATTTAAGAATTTATCATAAAAGATTTAATAGTTAGAAAAAATGCCCTTATAAAGACACCTTATTATACAAATCAAATCACATAACTGAATACTCACAGAGCTTTTCTGCAGTTGTTTATAGCTGGTAACAATCTCCTCCTGCCCTCCTCTGATGTGTTGAATTTCTTGAGGTCCAGCTCATCCAGCACCTCCTCTGACATCTGAAGCATGTAGGCAATTGCTGAGCAGTGAGTAGAAGAAAGTTTATTCTCTGATTGTTTGTCTGATTTCACAAAGTCCAGAATCTCTTTGTGAAGAGTCTGATCATTCAATTCCAGCAGACAGAGGAGCAGATTGATTGATCTGTCAGCTGAGATATCAAAATTTTCATCATAATCTCTGATTGTGGATTTAATGTACTGAGCGGTTTTCTTGATACTCTCTGAGGTGTTCTCTGTGTGTGTCAGAAAACCCTGTAGGAGTCTCTGATTGGACTCCAGTGAGATGCCCAGCAGGAACCGCAGAAAAAGATCCAAGCGTCCAGTTTTACTCCACAAGGATTGGTCAACTACTGATTCTAGCAGCTCACAAAGTGAGTTCTTCATAGACCAGAGCCACTGAAACTGAGGTTTCAGTGTTTGCATGTTCTTAGTGATATACATGTAAAACACGTAGAAAGCAGCAAGAAACTCCTGAAAGCTCAGATGTATAAAGCAGTAGACTTTCCTCTGATTAATCACTGATTCCTCCTTAAAGATCTCAGTGCAAATCCCAGAATACACCGAGGCATCAGTGGTATCTATGCCACTCTCTCTCAGGTCCTCCTCATAGAACATCACATTGCCCTTCATCAGCTGTTTAAAAGCCAGTTCAGCAAGTTTCACAATCATTTCTCTATTTGACTCCAGGAGCTTCTCTGGGTCTCTCTCTTCATACTTCTGATTCCTAATATTTGTCTGAATGAGCAAGAAGTGGATGTAAATTTCAGTCAGAGTTTTGGGGATTTCTGCACTGTCTTCTTGTTTCAGGATGTTTTGAAGGACAGTGGATGAGATCCAGCAGAAGACAGGTATGTGGCACATGATGTGGAGGCTTTTTGCTCTTCTGATGTGTGAGATGATTCTGCTGGCTTGATGCTCATCCCTGATTCTCTTCCTGAAATATTCCTCTTTCTGAGGGTCATTAAATCCCTGAATTTCTGTCATACGGTTGATGAATTTGAAAGGGATCTGACTGGCTGCTGCTGGTCTGGAGGTGATCCAGATGTGAGAGGATGGAAGAATATCTCCTTTAATGAGGTTTGAGGTCAACACACCCACTGAGAAAGTCTCAGTCACATCAGAAACTTTCTGAGCATCTGAAAACATCAGCGTAATTCTGCTTTCATCCAGACCATCAAAGATGAACACAACTTTACACTTCTCATAAATCTTTGAGTCCAGATCTTGAAGTTCGGGATGAAAGTCCAGCAGAAGCCTGTGAAGACTGTACTGATGATCTCGGATCAAGTTCAGCTCTCGAAATGGAAGGACAAACATGAAATCTACATCCTGATTGGCTTTTCCCTCGGCCCAGTCCAGAATGAACTTCTGCACAGAGACAGTTTTCCCGATTCCAGCGATGCCTTTAGTAAGAACAGTCTTGATTTGGTCTTTCTCCTCACATCCTGCTTCAGGTGAGGCTTTAAAGATGTCATTGCAGTAGATTGGAGTGTCTTGAGAATGCTTTGTTCTGGCTGCTTTCTCCATCTGTATAATCTCATGTTCTAAATTTACTATTTCACTCTCTCCCTGTATGATGTAGAGCTGTGTGTAAATCCTGTTCAGCAGGGTTTGATTCTCTTGCAATTTGATTCCTTCAAATAAGGTCTCATACTTGTTCTTCATTCTGGTTTTGTGAGACTCTTTTACTCTGTGCAGGACATCATCTGCTGGTATGTGAGAATCCTGCAGCAGTGTGTGTGTCTGTAGAGCTGCTGCTTTGTTATTCTGCCTGATGTGGCTCTGACAGTTGGAGGAAGTGCAGCTCAGATCATCTCCCTCACCACTGCAGGGACACGAGAAAGAAATAAGACAAAAAAAAAAAAAGAAAAAGAATAATATAAAGAAAATACCTAATATTATATGAGATTTTTATTGTTGGTAAGAAAACCAGCTCATCAAAACATGGCATTGATTGTTAAAGGGATAGTTCACCCAAAAATGAAAATTAGCCCATGATTTACTCACCCTGAAGTCATCCTAGGTGTAAATTACATTATTCTTTCAGACGAATACAATCGGAGTCATATTAAAAAATGTCCTGGCTCTTCCAAGCTTTATCATGGGAGTCAATGGGTATATTTTTTTGGAAGTTCATCAAAGCACATCTATTCTTGATAAAAGTGCTCGAAACGGCTCTGGCGGGTAAGTGAAGTGAAGCGATGTGTTTGTGTAAAAAAAATATCCATATTTAAAATTTTATCGACTAAAATGACTAGCTTCTGGCAGACAGTCGTACGCGTGACTTACACCACGAGTAACTTGACGCATAACGTAATGATGAACGCGGCTGCCCAGCCCTGTTGGTTTGAACTGCGAGGGGTGTCAAAGCTTTCGCTACTCCTACATCTACGTCATACATCATCAAGTGTTACTCTTCTGGCGTAAGTCGACTTGCATATGGCCGTCTGCCGGAAGATAGTTATTTTAGTCTAAAAAGTTTTAAATATAGATATTTTTCTTACACGAACGCATCGCTTCACTTCAGAAGGCCTTTATTAACCCGCCAGAGCCGCTTCGAGCACTTTTATCAAGGATAGATGCACTTTGATGGACTTAAAAAAAAATACCCATTGACTCAAAAAAAAAAAAGCCTGGAAGAGCCAGGAAATTTTTTAATATAACTCCAATTGTATTCGTCTGAAAGAAGAATGTCATATACACCTAGGATGGCTTCAGTGTGAGTAAATCATGGTCTAATTTTCATTTTTGTGTGAACTATCCCTTTAAGGTGCATAAAACATACATCAGATTTTCTAGATTCTTTTTTCTCAATACAACAGTAATTCAGTCCCAGGACAAAATTATACCTGCATGTTTATACTCACTCAGGATCAGAGGTCAATATTCCATTACTGAGATCAGGAGGCTGACAAATGGATTCATTACTCTTCAGAGACACACAGCTGGATACTGGAGATGTTCTTCTCTGCCTCATTCTGGTGGTTTAATTAGCAAAGACGGGATTCAGGGATTATATACTTGTCCACAGTGTAGGCAAGGGAGATAAAAACACAAGAAGATAATCCAAAAGGAAAACACAAACGTAGAAGCTTTGTACTTAACACAAAAGACAAGGATCAGCAGTAAACCAAGGAAACAGAAGGCTACTTATACACTCATGATGACAAAATAAACATAGAACAGGTGAGGAATAATCAAACACTATGGCAACAAATCAAACTAAGAAGTAAACATAGGAATGTGAAAACACTACGGAACAGAAACACAGAGCATGTGTTAATACTAAAGAAAACCATCTGCTAAATCTTTATAATTTAGTTTAGTTTCTGATACTAACAACATCATACCTGGTGTTAGAGGTCACTGTTCCATTACTGAGATCAGGAGGCTGACAAATAGAGTCATTACTCTTCACAGACACACAGCTGGAAACAGGAGATGCTGCTCTCCGGCTCATTCTAGTGATATAATTAGTAAAACGTAGAAATAATTCAGGAACTACCTGCAAAAGAAAACCATTTAATATGTTAATATTATTCAGTTTCTTGTTTCAGTTTATAATTCAGTTTCTCAGTCCCAAAAATGAAAGGGACCATCCAGACTTTAGAAAGTAAGGTTGGTGGAGCTTGCTTTTGATGTGACCGACCCGAGTTAAAAATTTTAATCATTATGTTAAAAACTCATTATTTTAAATAAAAATTGAGAAAATATTTGAACAGAGGAAATTATGTCCCGAATGGGTATTTAATAGTGTTTTCTGGGTATATATTTGGCCTATAATTGAAATTGGATGTGGTGCCCTCATGTCCACAACAATACACTGAGGTGCAGTGTCTGCCACTAATTGCACTAAGTGTAAATAGTTATTAGATGCTATTTATATTTATATTAGATGCAGAGTCAGCCACACCGTCACAGCCCCAATCATCACTCAATCACCAGGACCCGCCCACTCGGTCACAATCACCAGAGTACTGACTCGCTGCACCTGCACTCCCTCATTAACACAGCCTACATATTCCCAGTTCACCATCCACTCATTGTCTGGTCTTGTTGCTGTTACCACTGCTCACTGTCAGACTCCTTACCTGTCTACCTAACTGTGATTTGTCTCGTCAAACTTCCAGTCTTCGTTCCGTCGTCCTGTTCCAGATCTCCTGTCTTCTTGTTCACTCGTCACCTGCACAGAGAATCCACGTCAGTCTTCACCAGCTAAGTCACCATCATCAGTCAACAAGTCATCCTCCTCTCACCATCATCTGGCTCCCGCTGTTTCTCACCACTCTGGTCAATAAACACTGTTATCACTATAACGCCTGTCTGTTTCCTTCTGTTTCGTGACAGAAGACCAGACCACAATGCAGAGTCCTGCCGAAACCAGCGAAGAACATCCACTAGATCCGTTTGCCAAACTCGTGCAAGCAGTTCGGCAAACTCTCCCCTCCGCACCACCCGCTCCTTCACCACCTGCCTCTGCCAGTCCCATGGCCTGACCAGCGACATACAACAGTGAGGCGGAGGATTGCAGTGGGTTTCTACTATGTTCATTGTACTTTGAGATGCAGCCACAGCTTTTCTCCACTGAACGGGCACGTATCGCCTTTATGATCTCACTGTTGTCTGGACGAGCACTACATTGGGCACAATCCATCTGGCATGCCAACGGCCCTGTCACGAGTTCCTTAGCATCGTTCATCACCCACTTTAAAGAAGTCTTTGGTCAAACTGCATCAGTACTATCCGTCCATGATCTGCTGTTCAACCTCCGTCAAGGTAAAAAACCCATCAATGTGCATGCCCTTCAGTTCCGCACTTAAGCAGCATCTAGCAGGTGGAATTAGACGGCCTCACTGACAGCCTTTCGCCAGGGTCTTAACCCAGAATTGTGCCACCAGATGGTCATTTATGACAATAACGTTGGATTGAAAACTTTCATTCAGAAAGCTGTGCGCATCTCTCAACGTCTGTCAGCCTGGTCACTTGATCACCCCGCTACGCATCCTCCACCAAGTACAATCCAGTTTCTCCCTAAAGTTGCGCCCCTCACTCGTACACCTGTCCAAATTCTCACCCAAAAACTTCTCGTTCCAGCGCAATCGGTCATCAACTCCGGGTCTGCAAGGAACTTCATCTCTCATCAACTTCTCCAAGTCAGACACAACCTCCAGAGGAAACGCTGCTCCCAGGAACTAGCTATTCACACCATTCTCGGCAAACCACTGGGTTGTGGTCGCATTTGTCACTTTTTTCCCACAGTAGCGCTCTGCGTTGGCTGCCTGCATGAGCAGAAGATCACGTTCATGGTGCTGGAGGGATCAACCGCTGACATCATCCTGGGACACCCATGGATGAACCAACATGAGCCCACCATCAACTGGAACTCTGGAGATATTCTGCAGTGGGGTGACTCCTGCTTCAAGAACTGCCTTTCTTCTCTGCCCAAACCATCTACTCATCTGACCTGTCAACACCCCTTGAAGTCTTCATCCAATATTCAGGTGAACTCCACTTCTGTAGAGCAAAACTGAAATTCCGGGCGTTCCAGAATAAGTTCAGCAAGCGTTTGACAACTAGTCTACCACCTCATCAGCCATGGGACTGCACCATCGACCTGCTGCCTGGGCCTATTCCACTGAAGGGTAAAGTATACCATTTGTCCATCCTGGAACAGAAGGCCATGGAGGAGTACGTTCAGGAAACAACGTTTCATCTGACCATCGACATCCTCTGCCACTTCCAGCTTCTTCTTTGTGGCCAAGAAGGACGGAGGCTTGCGGCTGTGCATCAACTACTGGGCACTCAACTCTCAGACCGTCAAATTCAGCTTTCCTCTTGTCCCTGCCGCCCTGGAACAGCTCTTCTCCAAGCTGGACCTGCGGATCACCTACAACCTCATTCTGATACGTGAGGGGGACAAATGGAAGTCGGCATTCATCACTCCGACAGGCCATTAAGAGTACCAGGTGATGCGGTATGGCCTGTCCAACTCCCCCTCTGTATTCCAGGGGTATATGAATGAGGTGTTCCAGGAGTACCTCCAAGTTCCACATGCCATCCATCCAGTTCACCGTCCACTCATTGTCTGGTCTCGTTGCTGTTACCACTGCTCATCGTCAGACTCCTTACCTGTCTACCTACCTGTGATTCATCTCGTCAAACTTCCAGTCTTCTGTCCATCTTCAATCCATCATCCTGTTCCAGATCTCCTGTCTTGTTCACTCGTCACCTGCACAGAGAATCCACGTCAATCTTCACCAGCTAAGTCACCATCATCAGTCAACAAGTCACCATCATCTGGCTCCTGCTGTTTCTCACCACTCTGCTTAATAAACACTTATCACTATAACACCTGTCTGTTTCCTTCTGTGTTGTGAGTGACACTTAATGATGTTTTATCAACAAGGTTCGGGAGGAGCAGGTGCAGATAATTAACCCAATTAGCACAAGTGGAGATCAATCAGTAATCAACTCAGGACAATATAAATAACAGCAGAACCCACCTCTGTTCCTTGACAGTTTATTCAGCATCCCACCTCCACCCCATCTCCTCACTTCTAGTTCCATCTACTCTTACCAACGGGGGGAGTACTCTGGGTTCGGGCAGAAATTCCGAGATCGGAGCCCTCCACCCGGACAGCACGCCAAATACGCATAACCTTTACCGTAATAATTATATGTAGATGTGAACTCGTGAATAATGTTATTGTAACATTTGTCAGGAACGGAAGAGATGAGAGACGTAAAACGGTGCAGGGGAATTATTTGAACGAACAAACCAACAAAAAAACAATAACAGGGGAAAACAAAGCAAGGACCCTTACAAAAAAAGTATATTTCAAGTTAGTTTTATGAAGTATACTCAAGTAATGTTCAAATATATTTTAAGTATACTTTATGTAGTAAGTATATTAATATCAATGTGTACTTGTAGTAAACTTGTAAGTGTACTATTTAAATACTGCTTGGGACTAAATTGGCCTACTTTTAGTACATAAAAGTATATATTTAAGTGTACTATAAGTGTAACAGTACACAACTAGGTTTCTCATTTGTAATGCATCTGTACTACAAGTGAACTTATAAGTATACTAGTAGTTTACTATTTTAATACACGTAGTACATTTTTTTTAGTTTATAAAAAGTACACACTGAAGTGTACTCAGTAAACGAGTTTAGTACTTTATACTGCAAGTATACTTGTAAGTTTTATTTAAGTGAATGTAACATTATACTTATAGTTTACTATTTATATATTATTTTTGCACTTGCACTATACTACTATGTTCAAATTTAGATTTTTTATATATATATATATATACTTGAAAAATACCTTTCACTGTACTTTAACTGATTTTAAAAACATTTGATTAGCTTAATGCATCCTTTTTTATCAACACTTGAATGTCGGTTAGTTTCATAAAGAAAGGCAACATTTTAAACCAAAAAGTTGAGAAAATCACATTTTTGTCAAAGACTACGCCTTGATCAGATTCAGAACGATGATCAAAACACAGATGGCGTAGATCTGAACTGATGAAGCTTCACAGTCGTTTTCTCTTCATGGCTTCGACATTTAATTTGGTAACATTAAGCACTTTTGATTTACATGCTGTTTGATGATCACGTTATTTTACATTTGCATGAGCAATCTGCTATCACTTGTTTCAGCTGCTGCTTCTCCTGTGTTTTGATCCAGAGATTCTGTACTAGAAGATGTGTCATAGCGCCCCCTACCGTATAACAGTGAAAACATGGATAGCTGGAAAATTCAGTCAATGGAGGGGAAAAGTAGCCTGGTAATACCAAACTCTGCTACTTCGCTTTGCTTCGTAGACAGAGTCTGGAATGGCATAATAGAGAAGTGTTTTCTCTCTCACGGGGGGCGCTTGTCTGAAGTTTAAAATCATTGGTTACCCGTAAGCCAATCACATAACGTTTGGTTATGGCGTGTGTTATGCGCATGCTCAGCCGCATCTAACTTCCACTGTAAACACATGTATGATGCGAAAACAAAACCATCGAGCGAAATACCGGAGTGAACATGGCTGTGAACGACTTTTGCAGATTATGTGAAGTAAATCTACGCATCCACTGTACAATCAGCATCTACGTCACGGCTCTCAGCCCGCCCTCTGTTCGTTGATTGGCCGGCTGTTTTCAGGCCGGAGGAAAACGGAAAGCTATTACGCTGTCTCAGACTGACTACAGAAGCGAAATGAAATTGAGCGGAAGTAAGAAGTCTGACGTAGTCAGGCTAGGGGAAAAGTAGAATTAGAGTAAATTTCTATGTACACTACCAGTGGACTAGCCTACACAAAAAATTCAGATACGGAGAATTAGAAACATATCTGTTTTATATCAATATTCTAATCAATATTTTCAAACAATGCAAGTTTCATAAGACTGTATATGAAAAAACTATGTAAAAAAAAAGTATATTTAGGCTACTCGATCAAAAGAGTTAACACAACTACAAGCCAAGAATACTTTGAATACTTAATTATACTTTTAAGTATATCTCAATCAAAAGATTGAGCATCAGTACAGGCCAAATATACTTGGACTTTTCTCTGCAGTATAAGTCAAGTACACTTTAGTGTAATCTTTTCTGAGAAGTACATAAAGTATATTTCTGAGAAGTATGTAAAATGTAGACTGAAAGTATAATTTTTTATTTTTAGTTTAAAAGAAGTATACTAATAGAACAATTTAATAAACTTCTTTTTCACAGGGGGAACAGGAAATATGAATCATCTACAAGCAACAACAAACATACTAACCCTTTTTGTAAAGACTTATGGAACAGAAAACAGGAACTATAACAAGAAAAACAACCTTTGGACAAACTGTTCTGTCTATCAGAGAAAGTCACTTTTGGAACAGCCTCCCAACAAGCATTAGAGCATGTCCCACTTATTGCACATTTAAAAAGCACCTTAAACAGTTTCTTAAAAGTTCCCAGTTATGTCCTCATTTTGACTCATTTTATTTATGTAATTTGTCTGAATGCGTGTTAATGTATTAATGTGTTTCTTGACTGATACTGTATATTGTCATATTATTCTTTTGTGTTGTTGTCTTCCTGCCTCGGGACTACAGATGAAAATGAGCATGTATGCTATAATCTGGCTCATTTACAGTCTGTCCAGAAGTGTAAGATTGTTCATTAATGTACACTGTCCCGAATAAATAAATAAATATATAAATATATAAAAATTAAACAATCTTACCTTGAATTATAAGCTTTTCTCTCTCTAAAATGGCATGGCATCTTTTGGTCTGTTGGTGAGTATAGCAAGTGATTTGGTCCACCCAAGATTGCCACACCCCTGTAGAGTTTCGATCCAAACCTGTTTTAACACAGCCGTGCATTATGGGAGTGGCTTGATGCAGCAGCATATGCTGATAAAAAAATAAAAAAATCTGTTTGCTGTGCCATGAGAAAAATGTACTTGACCCCTAAGAAACTTTAATTAATGCTGTCTTGTAACAAATCTGCTTCACAGGTAAAATTAAATTAATTGCTAATTACAACATTGAAATAAAAATGTAAAGCTTGTACAAATATTAGAAATCATGAAATAATAGAAATAACTGGGAATCATGTATCAAACGTTATACATTTCATTTATCTATTATAACTTTTATGTTGTTTTTGTTGCTTGGTTGTTTCCTTATAAAGGTCCAGAAATTCAAGTTTTTCGTCAGTATGATATGTTCTTTTTAAATATGATGTTATACGTTGCTGTCCTGCCGCCAGGCAATCACTGCATTGCTGATCATGGTTTGAGTATTAATATATCTCCCCTTTCCAATGAACACAAGAATGTGCAGTAATCTCATACAACTTGATTCAGATATTTTAATCAAATTCACAAATTTGTTTGAAGAACCAAATTAGCCAGAGATCAGTTACCACAATTATAATTCTAAACCAATAAAGAATGATGACATTTTTACAGAGATTAATGAAACTGGTGTGCTGAAAGTTGTGTCACGAAGGTTAGTTGTGTCCCAAATGATGCACTATACTCTTTTTTGTACTCTATTAACTCTATTTTGTCATTCAACATCAGAGTCTTGTAGTCCCTCCCCCTATACTATGACTGTCTAACTGAAGTTACAACAGTTGAGTGCATGAAGTGTCTAGCATTCCACACTTACTTTATTTTTTCATTCATTAAGTGCACCATCCGGGTATTTAAAGTGTATTTTTTCTATGTGGAATTGTAAGTGTAAACACATGCACTATTTATGTTAAGAAACATAATAGAATAGTGCGTAAGTACGCAAATTGGGATGCACCTAATGTTTTTTTTTTTTTTGTATTTTCATTCATGGTATCAGTTCATGTATTCATCAGACCCACAACTTGGCATTGTTATATGCTACTGTTTGAGATATTGAAACAATCAAACTGCATATTGTCGGTATGAAACCTAGATCATGTGATAAAGGTAGACAGGTGTCCTGTCAGTGTACACTAATGTTTCTGTGAACCAGTACCTTATTGTGATTGTAATTTATGACTTAAAAAAAATTAAAAAAAATGTGATGGTGATGAAAGCTGTCCAAATGTGCAATTGGAAAGTTGAGTTGGTCTGTGGAAAAGTGTCTGAGGTATGCAGAGGTACAGCAGTTTGCGGAAGATGAACCAGAATCCCAGAAGTCCAGACTCAAGTACAAAAGAAATGTGGGAGGAATTACAGCCTGACAGTCTGACAGTTTACCAATATCTTCTTTTTATATGTTTACATATTATATATTGCACATTATTATATGTACATGAAAAACGCTAAGAAAAAAACATTTCCATTTTGTAAACGTACCCTCAGAGAGCAGAAAGAGCAATGCTTCAGAGAGGTTCACTTCTCCCCTGCTCCAGACTTGTGTGTTGAGAAAGCTATTTAATGTGTAAACCTCTTGTCCTTTTTCAATTGCAACTAGTGTGCACACTTTGTGGTTAAGTGTGTTCCTGTGATTAAACAGTGTTGTGGTTTTCTATCAGGTATAGTAATATATTTCTTTTGACCATTGCTAAGGTATTAAAAAGGTACTGTATCTCTCTCTCATGTTGTTTTTGTTATATTAGAAGCTGTAGGGACTAGGGAGATGGTGCTATTTTCTTTTTAAATACTAAATGTGTATCCCTGTTTTTGGTTAGTTGGGGAGTAGAGGAAAGCCTTTGATGTTTATTTATTTTATTTTACCTGTTGACATTTAATTCTGTAATGTTAAGCAGTTTTGATTTACATGCTTGTTGAATGTGCGTAAGCAATGCTTCTATCACTTGCTTCTGCTTCTTAATTGCCAGTGTTAATTTGTGTTTTGATCCAGAGATCAAACACACTATTTCTACCACTACTACATTAAATCAATGGAGAATGTTGGTGACTTGTAGATTGAAAGACCTCCTATAACTTGTTCATTCATGGCACAATGTTTCTCCTGGTTTTCACGTCGGCACGGTTTAATCTGAAATGGTTTATAATAGAGAATTATGCACTGAATTTAAATGCTTTCTCACTGGATCCCCCAGTCCTACTGCAAATGCTTAGGGGTTTATTTCCACAGAATGGAGTTAAAAAAGTAAAGCAAATGCTAACCCAACAGAGGTAAACCAAAATATTCATAAAGAGGAAAAAAAGAAGCAAAAAATAACAAAAAAAGAAACAAAAAAACTTTTATAATAAACACAAGTCACTGCATTTGCCTCTCAAACAAATACAGAGGTCAGGGATTACAGAACCTGTTCTCTCACAGAACACAATTACAGAACAGAAACAGTTAAAAAATGTATACATTGGTGGCCAGCACCGATTTACACAAAAATGGGGAAACGCAGATACATAATTGCCATTGCACAAAAAGGGGGAAACGCAGATATATAATTGCCATTGCACAAAATAAACAAATATGAAAACATCAAATATACACAAACAAACACTTCACATAATACTGTCAAATGACTTCACTTTATAAATGTACTTCCTATATAAAAATAAAAGAGAAGGAAGCGAGATAATCCGTGGTGTCCCCTGGGCAGAAACCAGAATGGTTGTGGCTCAAGCAGGCTCAACCAACATCCGCCACAACGGCTCAAACGAGAAGCGCTGTTTCATTCCACTTTTGTTCAGTTTGCCGTTTGATTAGTGGTGGGCAGATCAAGGCTTCGTGGAACACTGAAACAGTTGAAGCAAATATGCCGTATTGTGTCCAGTCTTCGAAACAATCCAACACCCGTCTTCATGGTGACCCCTATACTGGTCAGAACAGTGTAAATGCAACAAAAAACCGTGGCAAACATGCATACATGTTTTCATTTTTTTACAGTCTATGATAAAAACACCTTTTACAAATCTAT
This sequence comes from Vimba vimba, assembly GCA_022828995.1. Classification (NCBI taxonomy): domain Eukaryota; kingdom Metazoa; phylum Chordata; class Actinopteri; order Cypriniformes; family Leuciscidae; genus Vimba; species Vimba vimba. Next base: position 7,065,908 of record CM040837.1, on the reverse strand, counting down.
TGCACATTTTTTTTATTTAAAGTAAAAGCTTTCAAATGCAACTATCTAATCATCTAATAAGATCATCAAGTATAGGCTATGTTATTTTATTAATTTGAGTTTGTTTTGTTTTTCTATGAATGGCTCAGCTAAACAGGCCAATAAGAGACTATTATTCTACTATTATTCACTTTCATTATAATAATGTCTAATTAAAATGCCTACAAATGTATAAAACTGATCAGAGATCAGGTAAAACCCACAGTTCATTCCAGTAACTCATGGGCTGACAGAGATCATCGCCCCCAGCGGTGAACCACTGAAATTTTGAAGTGTTTCGAAACGTTTCGAAACGGTTATGACGTAATGAAGCCTCGTTTCCTGAAATCATGTGACTCCGGCAGTTTGATACACGCTCCGAACCATTGATTCGGAACAAAAGATTTGTAAAGGTTTCAAAGCTACATTAAGCAGTGTTTTGAAATTGCCATCACTATGTTTGATGTTTCTTATATGTACCAGAAATGGCAGCTCTTATCAGTTGGGCAATGTCGTTTTGGCACCAGTCAAGTCAAGTCAAGTCACCTTTATTTATATAGCGCTTTTTACAATACAGATTGTATAAAAGCAGCTTCACAGTGATAACATGAAAATAACACAACAAAGTTTGTTTCTAGAAGAAAATTGCATCATCGTCCAACAAGTAAGGCAGATCATTAATATTGTTGAATATTAAATGTCCCCAACTAAGCAAGCCAAAAGCCAAGGCAACAGTGGCAAGGAACCAAAACTCCATCAGTGACAGAATGGAGAAAAACCCTTGGGAGAACCCAGGCTCAGTCGGGGGCCAGTTCTCCTCTGGCCAACAAGTGAACAGTGTATGATTATGATTCAGGCAGCATTACAGGTCAGAAGTCAGATTGAATCAGAACATTCAGAATATTTATCCAGTTTCATCTGATTGAAGATCGGAGTCATCACGCCGGTATGGAGACGAGTTTGTTGAGGATCAGTGCAGATGGCTGTCGTGTCGATGAGGCCTTCACAGGCTGATGAGGCTGGCACTTCAGGGATGCGTCGTGGATGGGTCCAGGGGGCGCAAGTCCACCATCTGATCTGGATAAGGTCCGGATCCGGCTGACTTCAGTTCACAAAGTTTAGGTGCTAAATAGGCGAAGGATCTACCGCCAGCAGTCGATTTTAATATTCTAGGTATTATCAACTGGACAGAATATTGAGATCGCAGTAGACGTGAAGGACCATAATGCGTTAAGAGCTCGCTCAAGTACTGGGGAGCTAAACCATTTAGTGCTTTGTAAGTAGTCAGCAATATTTTAAAATGTATACAATGTCTAATACGGAGCCAATGCAGTGTTGATAGTAACAGGCTAATATGGTCATACTTCCTGGTTCTGGTAAGAACTCGAGCTGCTGCGTTTTGGACCAACTGGACTTTGTTTATTAAGCGTGCAGGGCAACCACCCAGTAGAGCATTACAATAATCTAGCCTTGAGGTCACGAACGCATGAACTTTTCTGCATTTGTCATTGAGAGCAAATGTCGTAATTTAGATATATTTTTAAGATGGAAAAATGTGGTTTTACAGATGCTAGACACGTGATTTTCAAATGAAAGATTGGTATCAAAGAGCACACCCAGGTTCCTAACCGATGACGAAGACTTGACAGAGCAGCCATCAAGTGTTAGACAGTATTCTTGGTTAACCCTTGCAGAGGTTTTTTGCCCAATAATTAGAAACTCTGTTTTTTCAGAATTAAGTAGTAGGAAATTACTAGTCATCCAAATTTTTATATCAGCTATGCATTCCGTAATTTTTTTTGTGAATTGGTGCATTTCGTCGGTGCGCAAAGAAATATAGAGCTGAGTATCATCAGCATAACAGTGAAAACTAATGCCATGCTTCCTAATGATATCTCCTAAGGGTAGCATGTACAGAGTGAACAGCAATGGTCCTAGTACTGAGCCTTGTGGTACGCCATAATGAACTTGTGATCAATATGACATCTCTTCATTTACTGCTACAAAATGATTGCGGTCAGATAAGTATGATTTAAACCATGCTAATGCAATTCCAATAATGCCAACATAATTTTCGAGTCTATTCAAAAGAATGTTGTGGTTGATGGTATCAAATGCAGCACTAAGATCGAGTAACACTAATAGAGAGATACAACCACGATCGGATGATAAGAGCATCTATGATCTATGACCTCTGGAAGCATCACTTTCAATAGCTTAGTCGGTCTAACATACATGTTATTGATTTAGATGATTTAATGAGTTTAGACAATTCTTCCTCTCCTATAGCAATGAATGAATCGAATTTTTCCTTAGGGAGACTATAATGCATTGTCTGATACGATACTGTATTAGACGGTTGCATAGTTCTACATTTTTCTCTAATATTATCAATTTTGTAAGTAAAGAAGTTCATAAAGTCATTACTGCTGTACTGTTAGGAAACGTCCGGTGTTGAAGCTTTATTTTTTGTTAATTTAGCCACTGTTTCGAATAAATACCAAGGGTTGTGTTTGTTTTCTTCTAAAAGTGTTAAAAAATAAGCAGATCTAGCAGTTTTTAAGGCCTTTCTGTACGCAATCGTGCTCCCTTTCCACGAAATGCGAAAAACTTCTAATTTTGTGTTCTTCCAGCTACACTCCATTTTTCTGTCTGCTCTCTTAAGGGCCCGAGTGTGTTCATTGTACCATGGTACAACAAGCGCAATGGAGCAACTGTGTCTAAAGTGCTGGAAAAGAAAGAGTCAATCATTTCTATTGCAACATCGAGTTCTTCTAGGCTACAGCGGGGAAATAAGTATTGAACACTTCATCATTTTTCTCAGTAAATATATTTCCAAAGGTGCTATTGACATGAAATGTTCACCAGATGTTGGTAACAACCCAAGTAAGCCATACATACAAAGAAACAAACAAAAATAAGTTCAGAAATTAAGTTATGTGTAATAATGTGAAATGACACAGGGAAAAAGTATTGAACACATGAAGAAAGGGAGGCGCAAAAAGGCATGGAAAGCCAAGACAACTGCTGAAAACTTACAGTAATTAAAAAGCAATCCAGCCCCCTGTCAGTGGAAATTAATAACAGCTGGTTCAGTCCCAAATGATGGCCTACAAAAAGGTCTCATTGCAAAGGTGTCACACAAGACACATCTCATGATGGGTAAAAGCAAAGAGCTGTCTCAAGACCTTCGCAACCTAATTGTTGCAAAACATAATGATGGCATTGGTTATAGGCGCCATTCTAAGCTTCTGAATGGTCCAGTGAGCACTTTTGGGGCCATAATACGGAAGTGGAAAGACAATAATTTCACCATAAATTTGCCTCGACCAGTGCTCCTAGCAAGATTTCTGATAGAGGAGTGAAAAGAATAATCAGATCAGAATAATAATCAGTTGTCCAAGAGCCAAGGATCACTTGTGGAGAGCTTCAAAAATACCTGCAGATAGCAGGTACTGTTGTCTCAAAGAAAACAGTAAGTAATGCACTCCACCGCCATGGCCTGTATGCACGCTCACCACGCAAGACTCCATTACTGAAGAAAAAGCATGTTGAAGCTCATTTAAAGTTTGCTGCACAACATTTGGAAAAGCCAGTGAAATACTGGGAGAATATAGTGTGGTCACATGAGAGCAAAATTGAACTGTTTGGATGCCATAATACACACCGTATTTGGAGGAGAAATGGCAGTGCACATTACCCTAAAAACACCATACAACTTGGTGTTGGCTCTTGGACAACTCTTCTGATTATTCTTTTCACTCCTCTATCAGAAATCTTGCTAGGAGCACTGGTCGAGGCAAATTTATGGTGAAATTATTGTCTTTCCACTTCCGTATTATGGCCCCAAAAGTGCTCACTGGACCATTCAGAAGCTTAGAATGGCGCCTATAACCAATGCCATCATTATGTTTTGCAACAATTAGGTTGCGAAGGTCTTGAGACAGCTCTTTGCTTTTACCCATCATGAGATGTGTCTTGTGTGACACCTTTGCAATGAGACCTTTTTGTAGGCCATCATTTGGGACTGAACCAGCTGTTATTAATTTCCACTGACAGGGGGCTGGATTGCTTTTTAATTACTGTACGTTTTCAGCAGTTGTCTTGGCTTTCCATGCCTTTTTGCGCCTCCCTTTCTTCATGTGTTCAATACTTTTTCCCTGTGTCATTTCACATTATTACACATAACTTAATTTCTGAACTTATTTTTGTTTGTTTCTTTGTATGTATGGCTTACTTGGGTTGTTACCAACATCTGGTGAAAATTTCATGTCAATAGCACCTTTGGAAATATATTTACTGAGAAAAATGATGACGTGTTCAATACTTATTTCCCCCGCTGTATCTGGGATGCTGACGAGATGAAACTGATCAGTAAGATTATTGGTAACACTTTAGAATACTGTATCTTACTTACTGCATAACTAATAAGGAATTATTGAGAAACTAATAGATAATTATTTATTAACACTTAAGTCACTACTGTTAACTACTAAGGAAGATGTGTTAACTAATTAGTATGTAATAGAATTGTATGATTGTGTTAAGTTTAAGTTAGTTAATCAATAACTAATGAATTATGTCATAACTCTTGAAGAACTATTATTAATTATCTATTAATTAATGTGCAAGAAAAATAACTAAGAAGTAACTACTAATGAACAGTCATACACAGTGGTTACTACAATAAACCGTTTTATTTTAGCAGTGGAGTGGTGGATGAAGTACACAAATCAAGTACTTGAGTAAAAGTACAGATAACCCAATAAAATATTACTCCAGTAAAATGATAAACTATTGGCCTATTCATTTTCAAAATTACCTTAGTAAATATACAAAGGTAATTACTTGAAAAGTAAAAAGCACTGATCAATGTTTTTTATTTTATTTTCTAGCCAGTTTTAGTCATTCTTCAGCACTAATAAGTAAGATAAGTGCAGACATTTACTAGGCTATATATTGATCTGCAAATAAGTAAACTTTTTATTTAATTAGCAAAATGTATCATAATGTATGATAACTTATCTATTTTACAAAGGTTTCGATAATACCATTAATAATGTGTTTTTTTACAGTAAGTTTGATTTGAGTCAGAAGTATGTGGTAATTCTGTATTAATTACTAATGAGTTCCCTATATTCTCACTTTAGAATACTGTTCCACACTGTAAAAAATTTGGAGTAGGATTTACTTGAAAAAAGCTTGCTAATTTTTTTCACTCTGAAAATGCTAGTAAATTTACAAAGTTTGCCAAGTAAAAACCTAAACATTTATTAGTAGCTTTAATTAGAAATCTTTAAGTTAAATTTACTTGGAATATGGAATTAAGTAAACTTTACTTAACCTAGTTAAGTGAAAGTAACAAAGATAATAAGTAATTTTAACTTGGCTAGTAAAAGGTTGATTAATATCGATTTAGTTGAAATTTCCTTTGCATTACATTTCACTCAAACAATAATATTGAATTATACCAATCATTTATATGTGCTTTACTTAGATTATCTAAGTAATTTATACGACATCATGTCAGATGTTAAGTCTCATGTGAATGCAAATACAGTACCTCAATACTTCGTAGACAATACACAATGACGGTAACATTTGATGGATCATTTTTGTGTTTGAATGTGTCATTTTGAGCAGAAAATTTACTCAAAATGTCACAAAATGGCAAGTTACTAATCCTGACAACAAAAGCAATGATAAAACAGTGTAAATACAGCTGGAAACCAGTGAAAAATGAACCTCATTAATTATTCAAGGTCCAGTGCATGATGGGAACCCCAGTATCAGAAAAGTTGAGTAATTTTTACTTAATTTTATTGAGTTGATATTTACGCTTTCATTTCTACTCGCTTGAAATAAGTACTGATATGGAATTTACTTAGTTTTTTTAATTCTTGCCTGGACTAACTTTTTCATGTAAATTACATTGGTTTTTTTCAGTAGTATTTACTTCACCAAAAAATCATTTTTTTACAGTGCAGGTTCCAAGTAATTCCTGAAGAATTATCTAACAATTATTTGTTAATTACCAATTAATTTCCTTATATGTTCACTTTAGAATACTGTTTCAGGTTATAAGTAGCCTAATTCCTGGATAATTATTTGATAATTATTTATTAATTACTAATGAGTTCCCTATATTCTCACTTTAGAATACTGTTCCAGGTTCTAAGTAATTCCTGCAGAATTATTTGATAATTATTTATGAATTACTAATAAGTTCCCTATATTTTCAGTTTCCCTCAGTCATTGCCTCAAACATGAATTTACTCAATGGCATTCTATGCTGAGGAAAACAGACACACACAGTACTGTATATAAAATATAAAAACTAATCTGAGGTTAGTTTTGTATGACTGTTCATTAGTAGTTACTTCTTAGTTATTTTTCTTGAACCTTAATTAGTAGATAATTAGTAGTAGTTCTTCAAGAGTTATGACAGAATTCATTATTTATTGATTAACTAACTGTTACTTAACACAATCATAAAAATATATTACGTACTGATTAGTTAACACATCTTCCTTAGTAGTAACAGTAGTGAAGAAGTAGTTAATGAATAATTACCTATTAGTTCTTCAATAATTACTTATTAGTTATGCAGTAAGTAAGATACAGTATTCCAAAGTGTTACCAGATTATTTATAAAGCAATCTTTAGTGACAGAAGTGATAGTTCTACCACATTTATAACACTGAGTTGGCTTTGCAACTTTGGCTAAATTAAGTATACATGAGATTAAATAATGATCTGAGATGTCATCGCTCTGCTACAGAATTTAAACGGCATCAACACTGATTCCATGTGATAATATTAGATCTAGAGTATGATTACGACAATGAGTGGGTCCTGACACGTGGTGTCTAACTCCAACAGAGTTTAGAATGTCTGTAAATGCTAATCCCAATGCGTCTTTTTCATTATCTACATGGATATTAAAAACACCAACAATTAGAACTTTATCAGCAGGCAGTACTAACTTTGATAGAAAATCAGCAAATTCTTTGATAAAATCTGTATGGTGTCCTGGTGGCCTGTAGACAGTAGCCAGCACAAATGTTAAACAGGATTTATCACTTAAGCAAATTCAATGAAAGGGGATTATTAGGAGGCCATGATTGATAATGGTCAAAGGAGGGAATGTGGCCAGGACACCGGGGTTACACCCCTACTCTTTGCGAGAAGTTAAGTGAACACTTCATTTGTCCTCAGTGAATCATTAGTCTAGTTTCTGATAACATTCAAATCTATAATAGCATCCAATCAGTTAATTCCCCTATTGTGCTTTTGGAAGAACTTTAAGGAGTTAATTCCCCTATTGTGCTTTTGGAAGAACTTTAAGGAGCTGTTCTTGTACCCAGAGTTTGGTGAAAGGATCATACATGATCATATATGATCACTCCACGTAAGATTACGCACTCTGCCATCATTGTAGGGCTTGTTTCTATGGCAACCAAAAAAAAGCCAACTCACCTCTGAATTTGCTGCCTACATATCAAGAATTTAGAAGAAATCCACAGCCGAAGTCTATCAGTTTGAGCTGCAGTGTCTCTGTATTGACTAATATGTTATCCATGATGTCATTATGGTAGACACCCTGGTCCAGACAGTCTTTCACTGCAAGGGCTGCTTGGAGCATTAGGCCACATGCTAAAGTTTCATCTAAGTGACCTCCATTGTGACAAATTAACTCCTGCAAAGTCTCACAGTCAAACCACTGATACATTTGTAGAAAGTTTTGGCTTCTGGGAGCTTTTTGCATCAGCAGATTTAGAGCCACTTCGGCAAACAGTGGCTTGCAAGAACCAGGCTAGAAAAAAGTTAAACATAAGGTTAGCTGCCTATGGGTAATCTGATAATGCCATGTATAATTCGTATCGAAATACAGTGGGGTTCAAAAAGGCTGAGACCACAAATATGTATTTTATGTATTATTACTTAATAACTTATCTTTGGTTTACAATTTTCAAAGTCCTAAAACTATATTTTTTAAAGATTTCTTCCAGGTTAAAAAGATTTTCATTAGGTGCATTTACGTACATGCACCCAAATAGTCCATTTATAAACAGAACTTCCAGAATCTGAAATCAGATTGGATTAGTTCCAGTTGACAAAAATCAGTGCATGTAAACATTCCTACCAATTGTGGTCTCAGAATTTTGTATATATTTAGATATATTTATTAAGCCATCTTACAATATGAATGAAATGGTCATTCACCCTCTTGTGAATGAATTTGATGGCAACCTGCAAAATAAAGCATAGCCGTATTGATTAAAATATTAGGAATGGGAAAAAAACAACAGAAGAGAGAAAATAAAATGAATACAGTACGACTGATTCTACCTGCTGGCTATCATATATTCTAGTCCCTTTAAAGACACTGCCGTAGGATCCTGATCCCAGCATCTCTCCAACTTCATAAAGGAGGTAAAATGGCCCTGAAAAAACACATTTAAACAAAATATTATTGTGTGATTGCACACATGTTTCACATCTGATTATAAATAATCAGTATCAAAGCATGCAACATATTTCTATAAACAGGGAAATCGGTAAATAATGACAAGGAAAAAGATCAAGAGGACTACATTCATATGAATGCCACATTGCATAAATAAAACATCAGGGGAGAACAAGAAAAAGTTGACAAGAGGAAAATAAACTTCACAGAACACATGGACAGGAGTAACAATAACAGCAGACTCACTTTTAGCTGGCTTGGGATCTGCTAAATTTGTGTCTGGGGTTGGTTCAAGTCCAGTTGGATGAGGCTGAGGATCATCTGAATCCTGGCAATCAGGTGCCTTGAGTCCAGATGGACCAGGCTGAGGATCATCTAGATCTGGATCTGGATCTGGATGAGCAACTGGCTCGAGATCGGATGATCCTGGCTGGGGATCATCAGAATCCTGGCATTCGGCTGCCTCGAATCCCGATGGACCAGGCTGAGGATCATCTAGATCTGGATCTGGATCTGGATGAGCAACTGGCTCGAGATCGGATGATCCTGGCTGGGGATCATCAGAATCCTGGCATTCGGCTGCCTCGAATCCCGATGGACCAGGCTGAGGATCATCTAGATCTGGATCTGGATGAGCAACTGGCTCGAGATTGGATGATCCTGGCTGGGGATCACCAGAATCCTGGCATTTGGCTGCCTCGAATCTAGATGGACCAGGCTGAGGATCATATGAACCCTGGCAATCAGGTGCCTCGAGTCCAGATGGACTAGGCTGAGGATCATCTAGATCTGGATCTGGATGAGCGACTGACTCAAGATCGGATGATCCCTACTGGGGATCATCAGAATCCTGGCAATCGTCTGCTTCGAGTCCAGATGGATCAGGCTGAGGATCATCTGGATTTTGTAAATCCATTTGCTCGAGGTGGGATGGATCTGTGACGGGATGTGGTCAAAGAAGGCTCACTTTATTGCCTCGGCTGCCATATTCCATAACCGCTCACTGAAGGACCTTTTTTTTTTTTTTTTTTAGAGAATCAAGTACATTTTGTTTTTAAACATTACAAAACATTAAAGAAAATACAGATAAACAATGGAAAAACAAAACAAAAAAGACAAATAAATACACAGACACAAATAAGTAGCGAGAGTAACAAAAAAACAAGAACAATGCAATACATTTATACCTTAAGGGGACAAAAAGTATGAACAGAGATACAGTTTTCATTTGGGATTAACAGAGCTTTGGATAGTTCCCATGTATTTGTCTAGATCATCTTTGAATAGAGAAAAGAGAGGTTTAGAGCCAGTAATTTTGTTGCTAATGAATGTGAAATTTAGCTAGTAGGAAACACAAATTAATTATGTAATATTGTCATATTTTCTCTTTTGAGTAGTCAAACAAACCAAAGAAAACATCTTTAAAACAGAAAGAAAAGTCACTTACAAAATAAGATTGGATAAACATTAACAAATCTGACCATAATTTCTCTATGTGGGTACAGTGCCAAAACAAGTGAATGACATCTTCCTCAGGAGAGTGACAAAAACAGCAATTCACTTCAATGTCTGACTTATATTTCATAAGAAAGGCTTTGGTTGGGTAACATTTGTGAATTAATTTAAATGTTTTTTATTTTACTTCATTGGTAAGCAGATACTTACTTACAGACCATACTTTTTCCCACGGTAAATTCTCTACAATATTATTCCAGTATAGTGTTACATAAGGATTTGTCATTATCTCTTTCTGGAAGAGAGCTCTAATTTTATTATATTTTTTTTGTTGCTCTACAGAATAGCATACATTTCCGATCATTGTGTCAGTTAGGTTCAAAGAGAAAGTTCATAGCCATGGAAATGTAGAACCTTGCAACAGAAAAGATACGTCAGAGCGAATTGCAGCATATTCATTAGCAGTTATAGGTATTTTATATTTCTGAGTAATGAGCAGTGTATTGCTTTTTTAAATAACATAATTAAATGTCATTCTTCTGCTAGTTCTTTACAGTAAACAGTGACAGAATGTTCCTAACATGCCTCATCTGATGATGCTCAAGCTAACAGACTCTTCTCGTGCACTGTCATTTATTACTATTTATTTTTTTTACAGAATAAATAATATTAATATTATGTGATGTGACTGTCATTTCTCCATTAAAACACTGACCTGCATCAAACTGCCTTCAGGAAGCAGTCATTAGAAAAATAGTGAGAAGAACACAACAAAAGGTTGTAGTTGTATGCTGAGGAATAGTGTTAATACATTTTAACCATTGATTCTTCATTCCTCTGCCTTTTGCCACTTTGAACTGCATTGACTTGTTTGGAAAAGTGCTATATAAATAAAATTTGCTTGCTTGCTTGCTTGCTACAGATTCGGTCCTGGCCAGCTCACACTTTCCACCTTTTTCCACTTTAATGAGTTATTATTCATTAACGAACACCTTTATAAACCATTTACAAAGGGAACCTTAATATAAAGTGTTACCAAAAATTGGTTTTGTTGTACCTTACTCTAATTTAAAAAAAAGAAAGAAAAAAAAAGTTAACTGCAATATTTTATGTATATCTATCTATCTATCTATCTATCTATCTATCTATCTATCTATCTATCTATCTATCTAGCTATCTAGCTATCTATCTATCTATCTATCAATCTATCAATCTATCTATCTATCTATCTATCTATCTAGACTTTACAATAGAAATCTGAAGACAAAAAATACACTTCAAACTCATCTTATTTCTATAAAACAAACTTAGCATGCCTCAAAAAGGAGCTCCTTACAGAGTCTATATTGTGCATTTCAACTTTATTTAAGCTGCATTTGTAACAAAAAAGAAAAGGAAGTTGTTGCTTGGTTGAAACTGCTGTTGAAGTGAATGGACAGAACAGAAAGAGATCTGCAGTCTCCATCCGCTGGCAGTGAAAGAGATTACAAGACAAACAGACATAATAATAGCTACAGTTCATTTCATGTTTACCCTCCTCACATGGATGAACACAGATCTGAACAGTGTACAACTGATTAACTAGCACAAAACCAAAACACACAGTTATGCTTGTGAACTCCATGTTTCTCTTTAAACCCATTCGAGTAAAGACACTGCTGACTCTCACCTAAAGGGGTTTGTGCTTGAGTTTGTTTTTTTCTCAGATTCACAAATTCCTAATGGCACTTTATAAAATGTCCAGTCCTGAATGTCATTAACATAATCTAATTGATGACCGTTTGAGTGTATTGAAAAAACAATTTCTTAAATATATAACCTGAATCTGATTTGATGAGTGAATAAGCAACGTTAATAATATAGAATATGACATTCATGCAGAAAAAGATTGTAATGTCAAACAATCATACTATCAACTTAAAATTTGATCATTTTAATTATAAATACAATAATTCAACATATATTGCTGGTAATGCATTTAAAATGAGCATATATCATTCCTAGCAACACATATAGACAGAGGTAAATCATATTTTTAAAAAAATCCACAAAAATCCAGTTTTAATCCATAACACATTTCCCTAGATTACAAAGTGAAAAGTACACAAAACGGGATTATCAAACATCATACAGGTGAGTTTTCACACTCCTCATTTCTAACTCTACAAGTCCCTTAGATAATTTACATAATTATATCACAGACAAAAAAAAAAAAAAAAAAAAAAAAAAAAAATGGGTTTAATTATCCTTTAGAAGCTAAAGAAGATATTTAAAGTTTTCATGTATTTGAAAACTTTTTTATGTTTTTATGAGGAATGCTGTGTCTGAATGATGACGCTAAGGGAATGCTCCTACTTGATTGCATCTGAAGCAAGTGTTCAAATACTAATCTCATTGGTGCAACATCACCCCATGATGCTTGACAGCGTACCGCAGAAGCTATAAAGCAGGGGTTCTCAAAGGTTTTTCTTTAACGATTTCTCAAAAGATTTTTTTTTTTTTTTTTTTACTCCAATAATTCCTCTTTAGTTTCTATGCCTTTGGTTCTTAAAGTGTGTTTCCTTCTTAAGCTACAACCTGGGTACACCTTTTAAAAAGTACCTTTATCACAAATACTAGTCAAAAATATCAATATATGTATATATAAAGAGACAAAAAATAGCAAAGACTCTAGACCCATACAACCATCCTCCTTAGACAGATAAGGTTCACCTAAAGAAGAGATATGCCATACATTAACCAGACATTCAGCCACATACTGAATTCAGTAGTTATAAAAAGAATGCAGACAATGCATGCAATTATGTTGTTTAAATATCAATTAACTTTTGGTTTGACAAGTCTCGGTATCAGATCTTGTTACAGAATCAGTTACAGATCTTGTTAGAATGACAACAAATTGATTCATTGGTTTTATATTTAAAGAGTGACAAATGATTGATCAGATGCTATTATAGTTAAAGACATAGTTAGCAACAAAAAATAAAATTCTGTCATCATGCAGTTCCAAACCTGTATGCTGTGATTATCCTTCATGGAACACAAAAGTAGAATTTATCAGAACTTTTACATTACTTGTTCATTTGTTAGGACTGTATGAGAAACAGTCCAAATGATCTGCACAAATGTTCAAATAAGGTTTTTGCCCAGACATAACCAACCTATATGGATGGGTTGCTTTGGTAAGGACTTAGGTGTACCTACGTATGTGACGAGGCTTTCAAAATGGATGCAGGAGAAATGGAGGTCTTTATCTCACTCGCCAAATAAGTGCCCTGTCGAGTCCCAGTGCAGCGATGGAGACGTGCAATATTAAAAAAAAATCTGATTTTTGCTCATAGTCAGTCCGACCATAGCAAAAGTGTTTGAATAGACCATACATACATGAAATCAGATTCAAACCACATTTGGGCTATTTTCAGACTGGCAGCAAAAAACAGATTTATTTGCATATCCAGATTGTATCCAGGTGCGTTTTTTCAACAACAACAACAACAACAACCAAAAAAACCCATTAAAGGGATACTCCACCGTTTTTTCATATTAAACTATGTTATTCCCTTAACTGAGACGAGTTGATACATACCTCTCTCGTCTCAGTGTGTGCACTTAATCGCTCTGGAGCACGGTGACACTTTGATAGCACTTAGCTTAGCCTAGTTCATTCAATGGTACCAAACAGAGATGAAGTTAAAAGTAAAAAGTCAAAAGTCATGTTGGTTCTACTTCTAATGACAGAAGTGAGAGGGAGAGGGGGAGAGGATTTTTCAGGTGTGACTTTTTACTGCACCGAGTCAAACTACTCCCAAAAGTGCTATTCCGCCATACAGTTATCCTTTTTAACCCGCTTAGAAAAGAGCCACGTTTTATTTTGTGTCACCATACTTGGTCGTGTAACTACTCGTGTAATTGTTTTTAAATAGGGAAAACGTACTCGGTTACTAACGTAACCTCGGTTCTCTCTAGAAGAGGGAACGAGTACTGCGTTTGAAAAACGCTGCGGGAAAAGTATCTTTTCACGAAACACTGAAGCAAAAATTATCCTTTAATTTTTCATATATGTAAAACGCGTTGCGGCAGCAGCAGACAGCTGAAGCAAGACGGCTTGTCTGCTCATTGGCTGCTCTGCGGCAACTGCATAAGCCTATCGAGCGCAGGCTGATGCAACATCAGACCAATGAGGGCGCTTCGCACCCTCCTCGCCACTTCCCGCCGAGACGGGCGTGGCTTACCTCTATAAAAGGAGCTCGAGAAGGCTGACTCACTTGATTTTGATCGCCGAAGCGAACCAGAGTGAATCAAACGCACGGAAAGGGAACGCAGTACTCGTTCCCTCTTCTAGAGAGAACCGAGGTTACGTTAGTAACCGAGTACGTTCTCTTACGAGAGTTCTCTCGTACTGCGTTTGAAAAACGCTGCGGGAACCCCTTGCAAAACGCCGTGCGTGCTGGGATAAAAACACTGATCACCGGAAGCCATTTCAGGCATACAGTGCATAATCACCAGATAGACTCACACAGAGTCAGGGAATAAGGGGGGGAAGCCTTAATTCCCTATACTGTAGCGTCTGCAGGCTTAACGCGACCTCACAGGGAGAGTCTAAAGACAGGAGGGGATTCCTCCGTCCTTATATAGACATGTCCACAGACGCGAATATGACATCACATAGCCAGGGTAGGGAGCCTGCACTAATGTGGGAAAACGTGGGTCTTACACAGTTCAGCCCAGCATAGTCGGCATAGTATTACACCGACAAAAGCTTAGCCTGTAAGGCGGGAACCTCTAGGTTATAAACCTGATAAATGTAGACGGAGAGGCCCAGCCTGCCGCCGTACATATATCCTGTAAGGAAATCCCGCTGGACCAAGCCCACGAGGAGGCAACGCCTCTCGTAGAGTGCGCTCTGACTCCCAACGGGCATTGAATGCCCTTGGCAGTATAAGCCAGCGCTATTGCGTCAACTATCCATCTGGATAGGCTTTGTTTCGAAACAGCCGTTCCTTTGGAACGTCCGCTGAACGAGACAAAGAGCTGCTCTGTCTGTATAAAGGCAGCAGAGCGGGACATATAAGTTCTTAAAGCCCTAACAGGGCAAAGAAAACTCGAGTCCCCTTCCTCACTCGACGCCGGCAGGGCAGCCAGGGAAATGACCTGAGCCCGAAAAGGCGTGTTGAGGGATTTCGGCACATAGCCGTGCTTAGGTTTGAGTATGACTTTAGAGTCATTAGGACCAAACTCCAAGCACGTCGGGCTCACGGAGAGCGCGTGCAGATCGCCTATGCGCTTCACTGAAGCGAGAGCCATCAAAAACACTGTTTTGAAAGACAAATGTTTGAGGCTGATTGACTGGATAGGCTCGAAAGGGGCACCTTTCATGGCCGCCAGGACCGTAGAAAGGTCCCACATAGGGACTGACGGAGGCCTGGGTGGATTCAGTCTCCTAGCTCCCCTGAGGAAGCGGATGACTAAATCATTCCTTCCTAGTGACTGACCCAGCGTTGAACCTGAGAACGCTGAAATAGCCGCCACATACACTTTGAGCGTGGAAGGGGATCTGCCCTTATCCAACAGCTCTTGTAGGAAGGAGAGAACCTCCGTTACCTCACATTCGAGGGGTGAAAGGCTCCGAGCTGTACACCAGCCGGAGAAAACCGACCACTTTGAAGCGTAGAGTCGCCTGGTCGACGGCGCTCTAGCCTCCGTGATGGTATTCATGACTCCCTCTGCGAGACCAACGGGTATC
Organism: Vimba vimba; assembly: GCA_022828995.1. NCBI lineage: Eukaryota > Metazoa > Chordata > Actinopteri > Cypriniformes > Leuciscidae > Vimba > Vimba vimba. Next base: position 7,050,222 of record CM040837.1, on the reverse strand, counting down.
CGTTGAGCGCCCACACATGAAGGGACCATAGTTCCGGGTGTGGGTGCCAGATCGAGCCCCTGGCCTGCGAGAGGAGATCTCTCCTCAACGGCACTGGCCATGGAGCGATGTCTGCTAACTGCATCAGAACTGGGAACCATGCCTGGTTCTTCCAGAACGGTGCTACAAGCAGCACTGGGCATTTCGTTTTCCTGACCCGTTCCAACACCTGAGGCAGGACGGAGACGGGGGGAAAAGCGTATAGCGGGCAGCGCGGCCACCTTTGGGACAGCGCGCTGTAGGTCTTTGAAAAGAATGCGGGGCAGTGAGCGTTTTCGCGGGACGCGAATAGGTCCACCTCCGCTTTGCCGAATCTCTCCCACAACAGCCGGACTGTTTGTGGGTGTAGAGACCATTCGCCCGTAGGAACGTTGTTCCTGGACAGTCTGTTCGGGCCCACATTCAGCAGCCCGGGCACATGTACTGCTCTCAGCGAGCGTAGGTTGTGCTGAGCCCATAGCAGGAGGCGTTTCGCCAGCCTGTACAGGGGTTTGGAATTCAGACCGCCCTGGCGATTTATGTAGGACACCACTGCCATGTTGTCCGAACGGACTAAGACGTGTTGGTCCTTGATGTGGGGACAAAAACGCGTCAGCGCGTTGTGCACTGCCAGCATTTCTAGGCAGTTTATGTGTTGGAGCTTTTCCCGTTCCGACCATAGGCCGAAGGACGGTCTGCCGTCGAGCAGCGCTCCCCATCCCGAGGTGGATGCGTCCGTAGACACCATCTTCACCCTCGAGGAAGTCCCCAGGCTTACACCTGATTGGTACCAGTCGTTCGCCATCCAAGGTACCAGGGCTGTGACGCAGTCCTGATCGACCTTGAGGCGTAAATGACCGGACACCCACGCTCTGCGCGGAACCCGCGCTTTCAACCAGAACTGCAGCGGGCGCATGCGGAGCAAGCCCAGCCGGAGAACTGACGATGCTGAGGCCATGAGACCCAGCATCCTTTGAAATTTTCTGAGCGGGGTGAAAGCGCCGTGGCGGAAAGACATCGCCGCGCGCTGAATGTTCAGCACGCGCTGTGGCGACAGCCGCGCTGTCATAGACTGAGTCCAGAACTATACCCAGAAACGGAATCGTTTGGCTGGGGTTCAGTGAACTCTTCGCCCAATTGACCGTGATACCAAGATTCTCGAGGTGATCGAGTAAAATGGCTCTGTGCTCTATGAGCTGAGATCGTGATTGGGCAAGGATCAACCAGTCGTCCAAATAGTTCAGCACTCGCATGCCTCTGAGTCTGAGAGGAGCGAGCGCTGCGTCCATGCATTTCGTAAATGTACGAGGTGCCAGGGACAAGCCGAAAGGCAGGACTGTATACTGGTATGTCTGACCCTCGAAGGCGAATCTCAAGAATCGCCTGTGATGTGACGCTATCTGTATTTGAAAATACGCGTCCTTCAGATCTATCGACATGAACCAGTCTTCTCGGCGAACATGCGCGAGAATTTTGCTGGTTGTGAGCATTTTGAAACGGCGTTTCACTAATACTCTGTTCAGTCGTCTTAGATCCAGAATGGGTCTGATACCGCCGTCCTTTTTGGGGACTAGAAAGTATCTGCTGTATATCCCCTGTTCGCTTTGAACTCGGGGAACAAGCTCTATCGCCCCTTTGCTTATCAGTTTTGATATTTCGGCGCGAAGTAGGTGTGCTACATTCAGCGGTACCGAAGTTTCGACGCGCGCTGTGAAGCGCGGAGGGCGTCGATAAAACTGTAGCGAGAAGCCTCTCTTTATAATGTCTAAGACCCAGTCCGAAACCCCTGGAAGCGCTGCCCATGCATCTGCATGGTTGGCTAAGGGCCGGATACAGAGCGCGCTCTGTTCGCCGTGCGACAGAGGTGCTACGGGGCTCACAAACATAGGCGTTATGCCTGCGGCATTTGAGGCGGGGGGCGCGCTTAATACAGCGGGCGGAGCGCTCGCCCTCGACCTTACAACAGTGTTTGACTGAGTGAGGGAGGGCTGCGCGAGCCCTGTGGGACTCATGTGTGCGAGTAGATGTGGGCTGTGAGCAGGCACATTTACTGCTTGGGGCGCGCTGCTTGTGTAAGCAGCGCGCGCGCTCACAGGTCTCGTTTTTACAGAGAGCCTGTGATCTGATAGACATAGTGTTCGTGGGCACTGAGTAGTGGGCACTTTTACTATGTGGGGGGCGCAATCGACCTGAGTCGATTTTATTTGCGCGAGCCCTGGCTGCAGGGCTGTGCTTATGTGTATGGATGGGCACAGAGGAGTGGGCATCGACACTACACTTATAGCACCATCGGCCGTGGCCGGGACACCAGAAAACACACTCTTTTCGAGACATATCTGGGTAGCCGTAAAAACGGCTTTTGAGTGCAGGCAAGCGGGCACTTGTACAGGCTTGCGCTTTGCAGAGAACGCTGGGACAGCCGCGAAGCTTGGGGCTGAGACAGCGAGGCGCTTGGGTGGGAGGCCGGCCGCAACGGGACTCACACACCTGCGCTTTCCTAGGCGGGCTAGGACTTCTTCGGGACCTCTGGCTTCACTACAATCCTCGGGCGCGGCGCGCGCGCGGGGCGCCGGGCGCTCGATCGAGAGCGGGGTCTCGAGCTGCGCTGTTGAGGCTGCTGCGAAGAGGGGGCCGAAGGCGGCGGCTGAGGCTGTGCGGTTCGCGGGGTCCGTTTGTCTCGACCCGCCGCGGAACCAGAGCGCTTCGGAAGGAAGTGCTTGAAGGCTTGAGACGCTTTTTGGGCTTCAGTAAATCTCTCTACGAACTCGGAGAGAGAAGAACCAAAGAGGCCAGCGGAAGACAGCGGGGCGTCGAGAAACGCGATGCGCTCGGAATCGGCCATCTCCGTGAGCGTCAGCCATAAGTGCCTCTCAGCGACAGTGGCGGAAGCCATACAGCGTCCCATGGCTTGTGCGGCAGCTTTGGTGGCTCGGAGCGTGAGGTCCGAAGCACTCCTCAAATCCGCAATGCAGACAGCATCAGGTCCAGCCTCGTCCCATTTACGGAGGAGATCACCCTGGAAAATCTGCAATGTAGCCATGGTGTGTAGCGCTGACGCGGCTTGCCCAGCGGCGGAAAATATTCGCGCGAGCAGTGTCGACGTCATGCGGCAGGCTTTTGAAGGCAACACCGGTTTAGTTCGCCGTCCAGCAGAGGGCGGGCACAGATGGGTCGCTATAGCCTGTTCCACCGGCGGCAGAGAGAGGTAGCCTCGTTCATTCGCCTTGTCCAAAGAGGAGAATGCAGGCGACACAGATGAGCGTGTACGCGCAGAGTAGGGCGCGTTCCAGGCCTTCGCAACTTCTTCATGTAACACAGGAAGAAAAGGAGCGGGCTTAGATTCCGGAGAATTGCGCTCACCTGGGAGGAAGCTACCATCGAGCCGGGTGCGAGAGGGGGGCTCCGGTGCAGACCACTCGAGGCCGAGGTTCGCCGCGACCAACGCGAGCACTCGCATGAGATCCGTCTCGATGCTGGCTCTCACTGAGGGCTTTCGGGCAGGAGGCGCGAGGTCCTCAGAGCTCGCCCAATCCTCGCTGCCTGAAGCGAGGAGAGAACAGGAATCCTTTTCCCCCGACGCGGCCTCCGAAACAACTTCCTCTGATGACGCGGCGGCGGGCTGCGGGCGCTGAGCATCAGGAAGTGATTCGGGGGAGGTCGGTGAAGCTGGCGGGCGAACCGGCGAGCTTGGTCGGGGTGGAGAGGGTTCCGGGACCCGCTGCGAGCGGCGCTTCTTACGGCGCGGCATCGCGGCGGAGAATGCAGGCTTCGAGAAGGATGCCAGGCGGGTCCTCAGAGCCACCATAGGCAAACGCTCGCAGTGAGGGCAACCGCCCTCAGCGAGCGCGAGCGCTGCATGGTCCTCACCGAGGCAGGAAACACAGATGACGTGGTCGTCTCCCCCGGCGAGTGGGGCTCTGCACGAGCCACAGGATTTAGGCATCTTTAGAAAGACGCCGCTCTTTTAGGGGGTGAGTGCTACGAGAACGCTCACACACACACACAAACAGAGCACAATAAAGGATATGGGCGTCGGAAAGCACAGCAGGTACGGCTGTAGAAGGCGGCGTAGGCCAGCGGCTTCGAGGGCTCGTCCCGCTGAAGTGCTTGCTTCTGACGACGCTGCTTCCGTGATCCAGCGATGCGTGCGCTTCGCTGAAGAGATTAAAATCAAGTGAGTCAGCCTTCTCGAGCTCTTTTATAGAGGTAAGCCACGCCCGTCTCGGCGGGAAGTGGCGAGGAGGGCGCGAAGCGCCCTCATTGGTCTGATGTTGCATCAGCCTGCGCTCGATAGGCTTATGCAGTTGCCGCAGAGCAGCCAATGAGCAGACAAGCCGTCTTGCTTCAGCTGTCTGCTGCTGCCGCAACGCGTTTTACATATATGAAAAATTAAAGGATAATTTTTGCTTCAGTGTTTCGTGAAAAGAGACTTTTCCCGCAGCGTTTTTCAAACGCAGTACGAGAGAACTCTCGTAAGAGAACGTGGAGGTGTTTGGTTGCTTCTAACTTCATCTCTGTTTAGTACCATTGAATATACTGGGCTAAGCTAAGTGCTATCAAAGTGTCACCGCGCTCCAGAGCGATTGAGTGCACGCACTGAGACAAGAGAGGTATGTATCAACTCATCTCAGTTAAGGGAATAACATAGTTTAATATGAAAAAAACGGTGGAGTATCCCTTTAAATCTGAATTGTTTTTATTTGTTGTTGTTTTTTTCAAACCACATTTGGAGGTGCTTTGTAATGCGATTCTAATCAGATTTTTACAGATGTGTCTTAGTCTGGACGCTGAAATCAGATTTCAGATTGTTTTTTTTGCGTCACTCTCTTGTGAACTACTGAAATTATATTGTATAAGGTTGTAGTGCTTTTGTACTTTTTTGTAGCAATTTTACTTTTTAAAGAATGATCTTTTGTATCTTTTTTGTCATTGATCATGTTCATTTTTAAATAAAATAAAGTGAATGCTGGAAAGAAATGGTCAGGAATACGAACTGAAGTGTAGTTTCAATATGAATGTTGTTTTAACATTAACTCGGTACATCAGATGGCAACACTGTTTGATTTTGACATTACATTTCACTTGTATTATCAATGTTTCTACATTAAAACAATCATCACACTGTAACATTGATAAAAAAATATCAATGTTTCTTTTTGTTAATTTTAATGTTGATTCAACAGCAAATAGAATTAACTTCATAGTGTAACATTGATTCAAATACATTTTTAATGATTTATTTTTTTATTTTTTTTTAAATCTCACCATTGTTTCATTGTTTCCATGAAATGCAGGAGCAAAATCACTTTGTAATGTTTATTCAATGCAATTAGCGTTGACGCATCAACATTGAATTAACATTCAACTGCCATATTAACATTACTGTCATATACTCGCACCCAAACAAGAACCACTGTTTATTATACGTAACATCAATCAGCCCATATTGATCAAAGGTTATGCAGGCGTCTGAAATTTTGGATTTTAGATGGTGCTGTCATTGCATTAAAAAACTGCATGATGATTCTTACAATAAGGACAATAACAGTATAAAACTGGACAGGTTTGAAACAACATGAGGGTGAATATGTAATTATTTTCAGACATTTATTAATGAAGCATTAATCTTTTAGGACATTCCCATACTCTCTAATCAAGGACTGGTCAAAATACAGAGAAATATTGAAGATCAGCCTCTGAAATAAAATAACATCTGTGATGATTTGTACCAAAAACTGCATCAGTGTATACTCACCACGTGTAAATATTTGCAAAATCAGAGACAAAGTGAAGAGGCTTTCAGATGGAAAGAGAATGATTCTGAGATCCCCCAATGTACGCTCTCCATTCACTGAGGAATACAAATCAAGATAATATAGCAGAGACAATATTTTTATGAATCATTATTATTACTGTTATATTATGCTATCCAAAAAATACTACATGCAAATAGCCTCCTTAACTCACATTTCTTCAGTATCAGTTCTGTCATAAGTGTAGTTGAGTTCAGTAAAATAACAGCAACTGATCCATACAGATACACAAAGGTATTGTGAGGACAACCTGTAAGGCAAGGCAAGGCAATTGTATTACACATTTCAATGGTAGTTCAAAGTGATTAAATGATTAAAATTATGAATAAATTCAGGACTCTGAATGGAAGAGCCTGAGAATTTCAGTTTTTGATTTTACACAAGTATAGTAACAGGCTTTCCTAGTGTCTCTTCACCCCTAATGGAGTGTGAAAACGTATACACCTGCTTTACACAAGTGTATATTTACACCATACACGACTTGGAGTCCTGGTGTCTCTTCATGCACGTCTGACCCCGGTTTCACACCGCAAGCGTCAGCGGCGCGTGAGCAGCGCATATTTTTTCCGGCGCCCATGTTAATCAATGAGTGCATTCATATGACGAGTGGATAGTGCCTTTTCTAAGACTACACTTAAGAAGGCGAAGGAGCAGTCTACCCTTCCGTCGCCGTCAGTCCGTGTCTATTTTTGAATGGGATTGATAGAGACGTCAAATGACAGACGACGGTCACAGTAGTAACGTATACCTTACGGCGACGTGGCGACGGCGTACGTGAGAAATGTATAAAAAATCATAACGTCTGAACCAGGCACGTCGCCTAATAAGACGCCTGATACACACGTCGTCCCTCAGTACGTCGCCTAATAAGACGCCTGATACACACGTCGTCCCTCAGTACGACGCCTAATAAGACGCCTGATACACACGTCGTCCCAATATTATAACGTTATTTTTCCCATGTTGATAATGAAAAGTGAATAGCATGAGTAAGATTGGATTTGCAATAGGCTATATCTGGAGACATGATTTTGACGACTTAATACGTTTTGTTTTGCAGGAAGCCTTTCTTTAAAGTGAATTTTGTTTAATTGTATCTTAATTTTAAGCAATTTGTCATCAACCAATTGCATGGATTTAATAAAAAAAGAAGCGAATATTCCATAAACAGGCTCTAACTTGTTGGTCTTTCTACAGCAGTGTTTAAATAAATGGTCTATCTTTTCTAGACAGAAAAGTTAACAACAAACTAATAAAAAATCTTTTATGTGCAAAATCTATCCCTGCCTCCAGATACAAATGGTTCCCCTTGTATGAAAATATTAACCCTTTCATGCATGAATTATGATAACCTCAGTCAGGATTTTTTTCCTATGTGTTTTTATTGCTCTTAGGGCATGAACAACAAGAATTGATTTTTATTTTATTTTTTTACAAATTTTTCAAAGAGATCTTCAGATGTCCACTTGAGTGGACAGCATGCGGTTGGTTTAAACTGAAGATATACTGTATTAAATATAAGACAATAATCAAACAGATAAAGTATGTGAATTTAACAAACTAATCAATGCAATTATATCAAATAATGTGAAAACTATAAAATATATACACAAAATATAAATGCAAAATATTGCAATGGCTTCATACAACTTCATACAAGTTGCACTTCGCGTATCTTTGATATCAGAACATGAGGATGTGATTCCATCAGAATTTTCTACAGCCTGTCAAGGTACAACTGTGGAAACCACTCAGATGCTCCCTCCAGTGCACCAGAGTATGGATATTTACCCTTATTAGCTGAAAATTCTGATTATGTTCAAGATGGACATGCACATTTCTATCATAGCCCTCCTCTGAGAAAACCTAGCGATACGTTTTTTCAATCTCATCTGAAATGATCAGTGTTGGATGTAATGCATTACAAGTAACATGCATAACGCATTCAGATTACTTTTTTGATGTTACAAGTAAAGTAATGTGTTACAAGTAACATGCATTACCTAATCAGATTACTTTTTGATCTAACAAGTAATTAACTGCAAGTAATGTGCATTACCTAATCAGATTACTTTTTGATGTAACAAGTAAAGAAACGCATTACAAGTAACATGCATTACGTAATCAGATTATTTTTTGATGTTATGAGTAAAAAAACGCATTACAATAACGCACATTACATAATCAGATTACTTTTTGATGTTATGAGAAAGGAAACGCATTACAAGTAACATGCATTATGTAATCAGATTACTTTTTGATGTTATGAGTAATTACATCGCATTACAAGTAACATGCATTACGTAATCAGTAATTACGTACGCATTACAAGTAACATGCATTACGTAATCAGATTATTTTTTGATGTTATGAGTAAAAAAACGCATTACAATAACGCACATTACATAATCAGATTACGTTTTGATGTTATGAGAAAGGAAACGCATTACAAGTAACATGCATTATGTAATCAGATTACTTTTTGATGTTATGAGTAAAGAAACGCATTAAAAGTAACATGCATTACGTAATCAGATTACTTTTTGATGTTATTAGTAAAAAAACGCATTACAATAACATGCATTATAAAATCAGATTACTTTTTGATCTAACAAGTAAAGTAATGCATTACAAGTGTCATACATTATGTAATCACATGACTTTTTTCGATGTCAATGAAAATTACATTCTAATAATACAAATACATTTATTTACAGTAGAAAAAGTCAATGCATATTAAGTTTTTAAGTTTTAAATTTCAAAAACAATATTCACATTATAATTATGAATTGTAGCTGAAATATAGCCATTGCATGCATGACGTCCACTACAAACAGAGTTTTCTCTCAATCTAAAATCAAAACTTGGAAAATTTTACTGTGATATGACTCATTAGATATTGCTTTATGCTGCAATTTTTTTTTACCTACAAGAGTCTCCTAGGATAGAAGGAATGGGTGGATATTCTGGAGCAACTTGGCATGTCTGACTGACCCTTGGCCATCTTGGTTTGGAGGGGGAAAAAATCAAAATACAAAGGCTTGCCACTTGGTTGCAATTTATAGGATGATGCACAAGGGTCCAATGAAGAGATTGATGTGCAACTTTGCCATAAAAACCCGTGCAAATTCAAGAAAATGCTTTTTTAATAGCTGTCCACTGTAGTGACCACTATGCGTGAAAGGGTTAATTGGAATAGAGCATGGAGTAACCCACATACATTTTTAATTACAAACAAAGTAAAATAAATATCTTTTAAAATTCTTCACCATTATTACCCCTGTAACAAGATTATCTCTAAATGAGCGTAAACGGAGATGTAAACGAAAAATTCAGCTTTTGCTTTATGGAAACGGAGACGTTAGACCATTTATTCTATAGTTGTTCACATAGCTCTTCTCTGTGGAATGATATACAATGTTTCATTAATGGACAACTTGGCTCAAACATACATTTATCTAATTTTGATATCTTCTTTTACTTTTCTGACTCAAACTTCTCTGTACAATATATAGTCAACTTAATAATTTTGCTTGGAAAATTCTTTATTCATAAATCGAAACCTACGGTGATGCATTGCTGTCACATACATATTATTTTTTTCTACTCAATTATGTCGTATAGCGAGATCTTATGTCGTTTTAACTACATATTTTTCTCGTAATAACGAGATCTTATGTCGTTAAAACGACATATTTTCTTGGCCTTATAAGGACATGTGTAGTCATATACAACATATGCCTTTATCCACATAAAATTGATAACCAATCATGTCTTTATCATACGTTCAAAAAGCTGAAGAAATAGCAGCCCCCAATGGACATTCATGTTTAAAGATTAAATTCTGTACACACCTTATTAATAGCAGATGAGCCCAGAATACGAAGATTGTGTTTAATTGCACATTAGGCTAAGCGTTTTCCTCCCATAGAAAATCCTTATAATAAAGAAAAAGCTTAATGTGGCTTAATAGGCTACTTCAGTGATAAAGATCAAATGCTGTACACACCTTATTAATAAACCATACTATCCTACAGAAAAGCAGATGAGCCCAGAATATGAACGCAATGCATTTAATTATACGTTAAGCGTTTTCCGATAGAAACCCTTTAAAGAAAATAAAGGTGGCTCTTAACGTGTCTTTCTATGGGAGGATGGCATTGTGGTGCACAGCAAATCCTTTAAATGGTATTCAATGCAAAACAAAAATTAAAAATAAAAGTAGCCAATAAAATAAATAAATTATTGTGGCATTAATTAGCCCACAAACAATATTTATTTTAAAGACTAAACGAATTTGTTTAAAGAAAAACACCAGCGTTGGGCGTTTATCTGTAGGCCTATAGGCGTTTCAGCCGTACTTTTCAAACTGGCGCAATAAAATGCAACAGAATTAGATTTGTTAAACATGAAGAGGACTTATCAGTCTGGAATGGCTGCTCGCTCTAACGTTAACCTAGATAAATGTTCGCTATTATTAAGTGCATATCCGAGTGTTTGTGCGGAGTGTGAAGCGCACTGCATGACATGGACGCGCCGGTGCCACTCGCATTTTCCTATCAACAGTGGAAACAACTTAAAATACTCCATCATTTCTGGTCATAGAGAAAAGAATAATACATCAGTCGCAACTACTTTTATTTGTGTAAACTCTCAACAACAAGAAAACGTTGTGCTTTTGTAAAATAAAAGAAAACGAACAGGGCGCGCTTTCATGAATTGGAGCATGTCTCAAAAATGAACTGAAAAACAGTGTATATAGACAAGCCTCACAGACATGAGAAATATAACTATCTATATAAAGTTTATTAAAAAAAATGTCCACCAACGAAAAAAAATCCAATCGAAAGCAAATACGGTAGGCTACCATCTGATTATGTGATCCTGTCCGTATGAAAGGCGCATAGGCTACATTACAGCGGAGATGTATGGAGATATGTTTGCAGGCAGCCTACACTGATTTAGAAAAGACTATTCATTAATAAACAATTAAAATGCTTCATTATTTTTTTCAGACACATTTATTATATCATTAACCTACTTTTGCCGGTGCTTTGCAGCAATTTTTGTGCATGCGCTTGAGCGCGGAATATAGGCTATAGCCATATATACACCCAGGATTGAATATAAACGTGTGATTAGTCCTAATTGCTTAAATTAATGACTAGTCTAGAAAAATCCTTTAGTCTATGGCAACTCTAATCAATAGCCTACATTTAATATTTGACATTATTTAATTAGTAATTAGTATCCAGCTCTTTACATTAAATTAGTTGAGTTAGCATAATTAGTTAATGAACAAATAAAATAATAAAATAAAGTTTAAATTAAGATACTACCGGTAAACATATATTTCTATATAGCATTGCTTATTCCACCACACAAAGGACTGTTTATAAGGTGACAATCCGTTATACATGTGAAGATTGTATATGGCTGTATCTTGAAGATTTTTGTATTGTATCTTCTGTTATAAAGATGAAGATTGACATTTTGTTAATTAAACAAAATAAGAACACAATGTTGTAAAAAATAAACAACTTAGGCTATGTTCTTCTGTTAGATGTGTTTTGACTACTTTTTGTTTAATTATATCTCTAGGTAATGAAGATATAGTCTATTAGCAAAAATAAATCTTAGGCTATATATAATATATTAGCCTATATATATGTAAAAAAAAAAACTTATAGGCCTATATAAAATATATTTTAAAAAAGGGCCTCATTGATTCATTTTGCCTGATTGGGGGCTGCTACTATTTGCTTAAGCTTTTTGAATGTAGAAGTGTGATAAAGGCGCGATAGGCTGTCAATTTTATGTGGATAAAGGCATATTTTGTACATGACTACACGTGTCCTTATAAAGGCAAAAAAAATGTCGTTTTAACGACATAGCATCTCGTTATTACGAGAAAAAGATGTCGTTTTAACGACATAAGATCTCGTTATTACGAGAAAAGATTACGTTAAAATGACATAAGATCTCGTTTTTACGACATAATTGAGGGTAAAAAAATAATATGTATGTGGCAGCAATGCGTCCCCGTACTGCTCTTGATGTAAAGTGTAACAATTATCGTCAGCCCTCTTGCGCCCTCTGTTGGCATTTATACATAATTTATACTAGCCTGGCAAGCCAGACCTACATCAAGATGTTAGGTCTGGAAACTCACCATAGACGCGGTTTAATCCGAGGGGCGGGATAAACGGCTGTCTTTCAAATTCCCTCTGCACGCAATAGGACAGCGCTTCAACCAACCAGGGGTGCGTTTCCCGAAAGCATCGTTGGCCAACTATGGTCGCAAGTTCCGTCGTTACCAATAGAGTTCAATGGACATTGCGATGAACTTGCGACCATAGTTGGCCAACGATGCTTTCGGGAAACGCACCCCAGAGCGTTTTCCCAACAGCGGAGCTTAGTTGCAATTTTTGCCATATCTGGCTGGCAAAACGACGAACACATCTTCCTTTTTTTAAGAATGACTTAAGTGCCGTTCTTTGCTCTTTTCTCAAAGAAAAACTTAACTCCAAGTCCTCCAGAGTCGCGGCCAAAGCCGATTCGAAAGACCGTTGTTCTCCAGCAGCCGTCATTCAGTGTTTTCAAGTGGCAGCCGTCACAACTCTGTCGTCATATGTTAAGCCCGCCCCCGCCTACTCTATACACGATGTGATTGGCCTGACCCAATTTAGGTTTTTGCAGCTAGAAGGTCTATTGAGAGTTGCTAGACCCCCCTGGCTGCGAAATACATTTTGCTGCCGCTAGGGTGCGTCTAGATTTCTAGGCTAAATTTATACAATAGTGTTGTTAAATAAAATAAAATAATTAAATACTTTTAATAGCCTACTTTATTTGAACCAATTATATTGCCTCATTTGTAATATGTATTTATGTCATACTAAAGGCTATTGTTTACTTCAGATCTATCTTTATGACCAAAAAATATATAAATAAAATAGTCGACACTGACAGCCCTATTTTGAACATTTGAACATGAACCTACATTGTTTTGCATTTTGTGACTAAAATACTATTTCCCTGTCTTATATTTTTTCATTGTTGATTTCTTGAAAATAATAGGCTATTAAAATACTTTCTTGTCACCTTCTCCTGTAAACAATATTGTGAATAGTTTCATATTGTGTATTCGCCCATTATGGTCAACTGTGTTAATTAAAATTATTACCACCTTCAAAAGTAAAAACTCAGAATGACACATTCCAGAATATTATGTTTATAGATAATGAATTTATCTGTTCAACTTTAAAGTTGTTGTTAATAATTGTGCAAAAAGTTGTGACTTTGATGGTGTATAATTTGCATAGTCCTCATATCCAGTAGAAAGTGAGTGAATTATTTTTTTTTTTAAATACTATGTTCGTAAACCATTCAGAGATGACATTAATGAGATGCACAACTTTGTATACAATACAAAATTTGTATCAATTATATTTTCAATGTCATCAGAACACAAGAAAAGAATGATTGATTAGAAAGATAACAAAGGAACGATAAGAAAAGCTAGGGGGAAAAATAGATATTAATTTATTGTGATACGACGTTGGAGTCACACGTTGGTGTCACGCGTCTGTGATGAGACGTGCTGTGGTGCGGTTGGAGTCACACGTTGGTGTCACGCGTCTATGGTGCAGCGTGCTGTGGTGTGACGTTGGAGTCACGCGTTGGTGTCACGCGCCTGTGGTGCGGCGTACCCCTTCTGTCACGTAAAAGTACACGACTGTCGACTTCGGTAAGTTATCCGTGGCACTATCCACTCGTCATACATTCACACCGGGAGCAGGAGCAGTGCGTGAGCGTCAAGCAGGAGCGTCGCGTGAACAGCAGTGCAGCGGGGGTTTCGGCGTCCGGTCTATTTTTTGCTGTGCTGCTCACGCTCAATTAAAGTGAAAGCACACTTTTGATACTTTTGATGGACAAAATAAATGTGATTTAACACAAAACGTGCTCAAAATGCACAGAATAAGCATGTCAAGAGTTTTAACAACAATACCAATGTCTAGTGTTTTAACAATAATGCCAGAAAAGAAAATTAAGTATAAGAAATATGTATTTACCAATTTAAACTTTTTAATTATTCGTTTTGGGTGAAAGTAAGGTGTATTATTATAAAAACAAAAATGTTGAAAGAACTGACCCATTGTTTGAAATGGTTATATTGAAATGGTTATATAAACACGGTTTGCAGCCGCTGCTGTGACGCTGTACTACGCTTCCAGTGTGAATACTCGCGAGAGTCTGCTGCTGCAGTGACGATGTAGTTGCGCGGATGCGCCGCTCACGCTTGCGGTGTGAAAGAGGGGTGAGTGTGCAACCAGATTGATCACTCTCGAATTCTCCAAAGCTTAAAAGTCAGATATCAGAAAATCAGTTTGTCCCTATCTTACGGAGCCTCTAATGGGACATGGTAGTGGAAAAAAATTGGGATGGGAGAAATTTTACATTCCCACAAGAAAATCTGGTTTCCCTCACAAAACTTTTGCGTTCTCTCGCAAAACCTGTTGTGAGCTCGGACAAACACTTCCTGTTTAATGTCCTGCTAGCAGTGTGTCAGACAGCTCCATACGCTAACAACAGAGTATTTCATCGAGTTTTTGGAACTTTGACTTAAGTATAAAGAAATACGGTGTGATAGAAATATTTGATGTAATGGGCATTTTCAACATTAAATGTACAGAGAAATGCAGACTAAGGATGCTCAGGTCAAAGGCCATATATACTTAAAGGTGCTGTATGTAGGATCCAGCGGCCTCTAGCGGTGATGTTTCAGATTGCAACAACAGCGCTCGTGCTCGTGCTCGTGCTCAAACTCAAGATCGCGCACTCACTACCGGCCACACTGAGACTTTCAACACAACGGAGTGCATCACACAACATGCTGGAAACTCATGTAAACTCCCACTGCTACATTACCATAATAGGCTACTTTTATCAGCTTGACGTATAAGTAATGCTCCATGCTCGTACCATGATAACGTTACATTGACTGTATTTTGCCGACATGTGGTGTTATCTAGCATAAGGCATTTCACTAACTATTCGTGTATCTTTCACAATTAGCAATGTCAACATAGGTCAATGACTGATAACGAAAACGGTTAGTCAACTAGACTGAACAATTTCAGTGTAACAATAAGACAGTAGGAAGTAATATTACTGTAGGCCTACTGAACGTGTCTGGAAATGTGTATTATAAACAATATGATCGTAGTGGGATGAGTGACGTTAGACAGTAGATCTAACGTTAGTACATAAAATAAAAGTTACATCCTAAGCACCTACTTTTTGTTATCATGGAACAGTCTTTTGTATTCATTTCATGTCTCATGTATGTTGTATTTTACCTTGCTATTTCATTACAGTTTACTATTATTTATTTCAGCATATCTGAAAACTTGTAATTTATCAGAAAAAAAAAGCCAACTCAGGGTCTGTTTTTATACCTAAAACAAAGCGGAGGTCTCTCCATAATTCAAACGCTCTGCCAATGTTGATCCGTGTTTTCGTCCTGAGTCGATCCGATTGACGTTTGGCCTGACGAGCTTCAGCAGATACATTTTTTTGTTGTTTTTTATATTTTTTTGGAGTTTGAGTTGGAGTCTGTGTTGTGCTGGAGGCAGGTCGTTTTTTGGTGTTATCAGACTCCATGTCGTTAGCTGCAGTGCCGTCGCATAGACTTAGACTGTTTATAAAAAGGAGAGAGGCTCGGGAGCGCACATGCACGTCACATCCGGTGGATTTCGCAGAAAATCCGACCCGGAGACTTCACATAAAAATAGGAATACTGGCCTTCAGAGGTAATAGCAAAACACGAAAAGTGGATCATTGTAATGTGTGATTACAACCCCTTCACAGACAGGCAATAAAAAAAGGATTAATTTTATAAAAAAAGTTACATACAGCACCTTTAACCAAAAAGTGCTTAACACAGTAGAACTAACAGTCATATGATTAGCTTAGATCATTACAAACCAATCACCAGAACAAATCACAGTGAAGAAGACTTGAGTGACATTGATTTTTACTCGACTGTATGATATAAATGTACATGTATCTTTCTATTCAGGAGACTCACTTGGTTGTTGTGACCAGTGATCTCCCGGCCGTGAATAAAACTTTTCTGTGGTAAAGAAGTCAGATTAAGTAGTTTGTATTCATATTAATATTTGTTTCTTGTTTTTACTACTTTCTTGTAACTCCCTTCAGTCCCTCGGATCCTCTATTGGATCTACCAAGCAACACGAATCTGCCTCGGATCTTCTGGTCACCAGCTCCGCCTTGACAAGAGGATCCCCTGGCTCCACCTCCAGCTCCCAAGCTCCTTTATTTTTTAACCTTGGCTCACCGTCCTTACAGCTCCACCTGGCTCCTTCGTCCCTCCAGCTATGCCTTGGAAAGATCTCGATCTGCCTGCGCCACAGACTTCAGTTGTGCTTCGTCGACCTCACCCCTTCAGCTTCATCATGCTCATCCTTTCCTCTGGCTCCGCCTTGGTCCTCAGTCCCACCGGCTCCACCTCAATCCTGTGGCACACTAGCTCCACCACAGATGTCACGTTTAGTATGTTTTTCTTTAGTTTTCAAGGACGTTTCTCTTGGTTTCCTGTTTCCTTTGTTTTTATGTTCCCACTTGTTTCTAGGCTATTTTTTGGTTTCGTTTTCACTGTGTTCTGTTCCTGTTTTGCCTACCTAAAATCTTAATTTGTTTCCTTGGTTGTAAATTAGTTCCACAAACCTGTTTCTGTTCAGTTGATTACCCTCCCTGTATTTTTCTGTTTGTTGTTTGGTCTCATTTATGTTAGGCTGTGATTTATTATTTCTGTGTTTCCTGTATATTCCAGAATATTTGCTATAAAAGATAATTCTTGTTGTATTCTCCATCGTTGTGCGATTTATACAGCCACCTAACCTGACAGAAGACCGGACCTAGATTGGATTTATTTTTTGCAGCATTTTTCTTTTTTCTCCTCCTCTCACCAATGGACCTGCCAGCCAACCAACTTCTCTGCCTTGAGCAGAAGAACCATGTATCACCATGGGACCGCTAGTGGAGTAGAGGGTATGAAGGCCTTGCCCACACTCCCACCACTGAGGGGGAGCTGCAATTGACCTCTTGTGTTTGTTTTATGATGAATTGGAAAAGGATGTTTACCTGAATCTTCCGTCTCCGCTGGTCCTGCCCAGCTCCAAGTTTCCTGTGTCTCCAGAGATTTCACCTAGCCTCCATCTCCCACCTCCTTTTCCAAAGTCAGCCAGTCCATCGGCCCCATCTCCGCTAGTTTCCTTCAGCCCCTCGGCTCCTCCTCTAACTCCACTCTGTTGTGTATCTGCCTTGGGTCTTTCGGTCTCCAGATCCGCCTAGTCAAGGGGATCCCCCTAACTCCACATCCAGCTGCCAGGCCCATTACTCAACCTCGGCTTGTGTACCAGTCAGCTCCGCCTTGGCTCCTCCCTTGCTCGGCTCCACCAAGCTCCCTCTTCCCTTCGGCGCTACCTTGGTCAGACGTCGCTCCGCCTGTGTCATGGACTTCAGCAGCGCTTCATCCCTCCAACCCTCCAGCTCCACCTTGGTCCTCAGTCACACCGGCTCAGTCTCAGTCCTCGGGCAACCTAGCTCTACCTCTCACGCTTGTTGCAGCGACTCCGCCTCGCTCTCCAGATTCATTGATGTTGCGTGGACTCATCGGGTTCTCCTACCATCACCTGCACTAGTTTCCTGCTCTTCACCTGTTCCACTTCCTCCTCTCATCCCTCCTCCTCTCCTGCTCAGTTGGACCGCAGGGATGCTCTTTCGGGGAGGGGGCTGTAATGTCACATGTATAGTCTGTTTTGGTTTCATTTTCACTGTTTCCTTTATATTCCTGAGTATTCGCTATTAAAGATAAATCTTGTATTCTCCATCGTCATGTGATTTATACAGCCGCCTACCCTGACAATAGGTTAGTATAATAATTTCTTAATTACACACTTTTTGTCATACTTGATTAACAATAAAATATAAATGTATATGTACTATTAATTTCTGATAATCCCAGGTTGCTATGGTCACGCAGATTTATTTATGCTTTAAACCTGTGGCCACGAGAATTTTTTTTCCCTTCAACATAGGATCTTAAGGCCACAACTTCAAGGATGTCGTTAACTCAACAAAATTATCTTGTGGCCACGACATATCATCACGTTCCCATGAGGTAATGTGTCATGGCCACAGCAAAACTGTCCCCTCCCGGTCAACATACTTCAGTCTTACAAGAGCATTTATTGCAAACTCCTGAAAAGACTCTTAATCTTCAACATGACCATCACTTTGAGAAATGATCACATTTCAATCATGATCAAATGTTCACATGAATCATGTGCATTCATATGATTTTGACATAACTGTTACGCTATTTTCTTCTGGAAACAAACTTTGTTGTATTCCTGTTTCGAATGCGCATGCGTCGCGTCTGAACGCGTTGTTGTCTTTGGAGCTCCATCGATTGATTTATAATTCTTGATTTCTCTTTAAACTCACTTACAACGAACATTTTCTATTTTTTCTCACCTCATAGTTACAACGCGGACTGTTGAGCAGACGTTTCTCAAGCCGTGATCCAACGCTGGATACTCTTATAGGTTACGTCCGTGGATCACGGCTGAACGCGTCTTCTCCGCACTCATTTATAAACAAACATTTTTTTTTTTCGCCTATCGTGCGTCTACTCCACACCCGTACCACTAAAAAGACGGATTATATCCAAGACTTAAGCCATAAATTAGTATTAATATTGATAGCATCACTGGTAGCGTCGTTGCTAACTTAACTTACTGTCCATCTGTTAAAATGGCGAATATATCAGATGTAAGTAGTCTACCTTTTGGTGCAGGTGAGGATACATTTGAGCTACACGCGTTGCAGTCTGAGCTGGAAGCTGTTGAGAAACAGATCCACGACCTTTTAGTGAGAAAAGCCGAGCTGATAGACCGGCGGTTAGCTCTTGAAACATCACGCGCCGATGCAATTGCACACAAATCAGTGATCAACGTTACTAACCCGCTGACTCTGACCTCGTCTACTCCGTGCGTTACTCAGCATCGGTCACGAGCGTCGAGGCCGCGATCAGCTATGGTCTCGTTTACGCCGGCTCCAACATGCCACCACGAAGCCTGGATATTTCCGCAGCGGAAGACGCGAGTCAGGTCTAGACCAAGAAAACTCTCTCCGACCCTCCCGGTTTTCGAGATATCCACACAAAACCGCTTCTCCCCTCTTCGTGAAACAGAACGTGATGCTGTGATCATCGGTGATTCCATCGTTCGACACGTACAAGCTACGTTAAATAAAAGTAAGGTGCATAGTCACTGCTTTCCTGGTGCTCGTGTTTCTGAAATCGCTGTTCACGTTCCCGAGATTCTGAACGAGCGCGTCGGAACTGTGGTCCTGCACGCGGGAGGGGCTGACATCAGGCTGCGACAGACAGAGGTTCTGAAGAAAGACTTCAGGAATCTGATCGATACGGTACGCAGCACATCGCCTGATATAACGATCATTGTGTCAGGACCGCTTCCCACGTACCGACTAGGTCATGAAAAGTTTAGTAGATTATTCGCGCTAAATGAATGGTTAATATCATGGTGCAATGAGCAGAAACTGCTCTTTGTAAATAATTGGAATCTGTTTTGGGAGCGTCCTAGGCTTTACCGTGCTGATGGCTTACACCCAAGCAGATTCGGATCGGATCTTCTGTCAGATAACATCTCCAAAATGTTAAATACCTTTTGACTAGTAACCAAAAGTTCAAATCAGTCTCTGCTGCACCAAATTAACTGATATAAATAGTGTAGAATATTGCATAGAAACTGTGTCTATTCCTCGTTTAGTGAGATCAAATAATAAATCTACTGCAGGATCTAGAAAAAATCTAATTGTTATTAAACCAGAAAATGTTGCTATTAGTAACCAAAAACAATTTCTAAAGCTAGGTCTTCTAAACATTAGATCACTCACACCTAAGGCAGTTATTGTAAATGAAATAGTCACGGATAATAGCTTCGATGTACTTTGCCTTACTTAAACTTGGCTTAAACCTAATGATTATTTCGGTCTAAATGAGTCTACTCCATTAGGATACTCCTATAAGCACGAACCCCGTCTGATTGGTCGTGGCGGCGGTGTTGCAGCGGTCTATAGAGATATTCTCAATGTTACTCAGAAAACGGGTTATAAGTTTATTTCGTTTGAAATACTTGTACTAAATGTTACGCTCTTAGATGTTAGAAAAAAATCCATATTATCTCTAGCCTTGGCTACCGTATATAGACCGCCTGGGCCTTACGCTGATTTCCTAAAAGAGTTTGCAGATTTTCTCTCAGATCTATTGGTCAATGTAGATAAAGCATTAATTGTTGGAGATTTTAACATACACGTAGATAATCCAAATGATGCGTTAGGGGCTGCGTTTATAGATTTATTAAATTCCTTTGGGGTCAAACAAAACGTCACCGGACCAACTCATCGTCTTAATCATACACTTGATTTAATTATATCATATGGAACCGATCCAACCGATATAGATATCATTCCACAAAGTGATGATGTCACTGACCATTACTTGGTAACTTGCATATTACGTACTGCTGTAATATGTCATGCGGCGCCGCGTTTTCGACCAGGCAGAACAATCCTTCCATCCACCATAGATAATTTCTCGAGTTGCTTGTCTGATCTGTCTCAGCTGCTGCCTGAACCCAAACAAACAGATGAACTAGAAGAACTAACTAGCACTATGAGCACCATTCTCTCTAGAACATTGGATGTTGTTGCACCCGTTAGATTAAAAAAGGTTACAGAGAAAATTAAAGCACCATGGTACAATAATACTACGCATGTTCTAAAGAGAGAAACCCGTAATTTAGAGCGTAAATGGAAACAAACTAATTTAGAGGTCTTTAGAATCGCGTGGAAAGACAGTATGTCACGTTATAAAAAGGCCCTAAAAGCGGCCAGGGCTGAGCATCTCCGCAAACTAATAGAAAACAACCAAAACAATCCTAGGTTTTTATTTAACACCGTGGCTAGACTAACAAATAAACAGACGTCACCCGAACAAAATATCCCGTTACAGTTTAGTAGTAATGATTTCATGAACTTCTTCACTGAGAAAATAGAAAACATCAGAACCACAATTGTAAACGTTCAATCCTCAATCGCGCCTTATAATTCAGCCTCAATTTTCCCCCCGCAAGAACAATTACAGTGCTTTACAACTATAGAACAAAAAGAGTTAAATAAACTTATCACTTCATCTAAAACAACAACATGTTTATTAGATCCTATACCAACTAAACTACTGAAGGAAGTGTTACCTGTAGTGGAAGAGCCTCTCCTCAATATTATTAACTCGTCTTTATCTTTAGGTCATGTTCCAAGAACATTTAAACTGGCAGTTATAAAACCTCTCATTAAGAAACCACAATTAGATCATAATAATCTAGCAAATTATAGACCCATTTCAAATCTACCTTTTATGTCTAAAATACTAGAAAAAGTTGTGTCCACTCAACTGGGCTCTTTCTTGCAAGAAAATGATATCTATGAACAGTTTCAGTCTGGATTCAGGCCGCATCATAGCACTGAAACTGCGCTCGTTAAAATCACAAATGATTTACTCTTAGCTTCTGACCAAGGCTGTATCTCAATACTAGTTTTACTTGATCTAAGTGCTGCGTTCGATACTATAGATCATACAATACTCTTAGATCGACTACAAAATTATACTGGTGTTCAAGGACAAGCATTAAGCTGGTTTAGATCATACTTATCTGACCGCTACCATTTTGTCTATTTAAATGGAGAAAAATCGATCATAACTCCAGTAAACTATGGAGTGCCGCAGGGATCTGTGTTAGGCCCTCTGTTATTCTCAATATATATGATGCCACTTGGAAATATTATAAGGAAACATGGAATTAGTTTCCATTGTTATGCTGATGACACTCAAATATATATTTCATCACGGCCGGATGAAAACGCTAATTTATCCAAATTGACAGAGTGTGTTAAAGATATAAAAGATTGGATGACGCGTAATTTTCTTTTATTAAATCCAGACAAGACAGAGGTAATACTTATCGGTTCAAAAAAACGCCCACAGAACCTCTCACAATACAACTTTGACATCGTAGGATGTCCTGTTACTTTATCCTCTACAGTAAAAGACCTGGGTGTTATACTCGATTGTAACCTGTCTTTTGAAAATCATATTTCGTATGTTACAAAAACTGCCTTTTTCCACCTTAGAAACATTGCTAAGCTACGTAATATGCTATCAGTTTCTGATGCAGAAAAGTTAGTTCATGCATTCATGACCTCGAGACTAGATTACTGTAATGCTTTATTAGCCGGTTGTCCTGCATCCTCAATAAACAAGCTACAGTTAGTCCAAAATGCAGCCGCTAGAGTTCTTACTAGATCAAGAAAATATGATCATATAACACCGATTTTATCATCACTACATTGGCTACCTATAAAGTTCCGTATTAATTATAAGGTATTGCTACTGACTTATAAAGCCCTAAACGGCTTAGCTCCAGTCTATTTAACGGATCTTCTATCACCCTATAATCCATTTAAGATCAATAAATTCGAGGCTTTTGGTCATACCTTGGATATCCAGATCAACCAAAGGAGGGAGAGCATTTTCACATTTGGCTCCAAAACTCTGGAATAGCCTTCCTGATACTGTTCGTTACTCGGACTCACTCTCCCAGTTTAAAACTAGATTAAAGACGCATCTTTTCAGCCAGGCATTCATATAATATTGTTAATCTCACAGTTTCAAACTACAATCCGGCCTCTAGTTCATAAATGCCAGAGGAGAACTGGCCCCCGACTGAGCCTGGGTTCTCCCAAGGTTTTTTTTTTCTCCATTAGGTCACCTGATGGAGTTTTAGGACACCATTAGGTCACTTGATGGAGTTTTTCGGTTCCTTGCCACTGTTGCCTTTGGCTTGCTCAATTGGGGATATTTTGGGGATATTTAATTTTATTCTATCAATCAATAAATTCCACTAGAAACAAACTTTGTTGTATTATTTTATTTTAATACTGTGAAGCTGCTTTGATACAATCTGTATTGTAAAAAGCGCTATACAAATATACTTGATTTGATTTGATTTGATTTGATTTTGGATTAACATGAAGCTAAACAGTTGTGTAAGTGTGTAAAACCGCCACACACACACACATACACCTGATGGTTGCAGAATTGATTCAAAATCATACTTAAAAAATTAAAAAGAGTCTGTTATAAATAAAAAAGGAGTCTCCCAGGAATCTGGGAGTATGAAGACATAATTTAAAGAATCAGTACTGTACCTGAGTAATCATATGACCATGTTAAATGCATAAGTGTCCACTGTATCTGCAGAAATATTATTACGCAGGCCCATCCAATATAATCTGTCAATGGAGAGACAGGGTTTAGCACAGGACAGCACTTATGTGCTTCAATTGAATAAAGCATGTTTTATTAAATGTTAAGCTGATGTTTTAATATGAAGACGTTGATATATACAGAATATATTTATTAATAAAAAATGATTCATACCTTTATAATATCCCAGTGCCGTTATGCAAAAATAGATTGAAACAGCATATACCGTTATCACCGGACCAAACCACAATCCTTTCTGTGCTAAACGTGAACCTGAGAAAGATTGAGGCATACCTTCTTTCAGTTCATGCATTCCTTGACAATCACACTGAATAGAAAGATTCTCAGGACCAAAAATGATGATACAGTCGGCAGGGCAAGTAATCACATGCATTCCCACATGTAGCCGTTTCATTAGTTTGATAACAATTTGATCATTTCGCATGCTACCGTTTTCTATTTTTTGCTTCACAAATATTTAAAATATTTCTGTAAAGTTATCATATGTGTTTGGCAGATCAGTGTCAAACAGCAGGTTCCTTTGACAGCTTACAGGGTATATGTTGCCACAAACATGTGAGAAAATGTGTTTATTTAGGTGTATTTACTTGCATCTGTCTCTTTTAAGATCCAGTTTTCATCTCTTTAAGATCTTGTTTTCTAAAAGAGACACTTACCACTTTTTCTGTTGGTATCTCTTCTATGAATGCCCATTCCACAAAAAAACCCACTTACAAAGATTGGTAGAAAAATAATAAATATTAGGCCAGAATCTGAAAAAAAAAAAAAAAAAAAAATTACAGTTCACACTGACCTTTACTGTTTTTAAAAAAGTCAGTTTTTAGTTTTTAGTAAAACTTTTTTAAAAAGTTTTTTAGTTTTTTAATGGGTTTAGCCCTCTAAACACACAGATATTCATGGACACATTCAACATCTGTCTCACTATCATGAATCGTGATATAGAGGAGTCTAGTAGTAAAGAAGTATAAATGTGCTTACTTGAAGTAACAACAAAAGTAAAAAAAACTGTACTCAATAAAACTCCATATTCCATTAATGACCATCCAGACGAAGTCTGTAAAAGTTAAACATTATTAAATCAATAATATACAGTATATTTTATAACTATATATATATATATATATATATATATATATATATATATATATATATATATATATATATATAAATATATATATATATATATATATATATATATATATATATATATATATTCAGTGTTGTTTCCACACACATTTAGGATAGTGTTTTGATTTGTCATGTGTATGTTGCTGTTTTTAATAATTCTGAATGGTTAAGTCAACTGTAGTAGGTAGAATATGCACTCTCAATTGTAAGAAAAAGTCCGATTTTTTCCTCAGAATTAGACTTTATAAGACTTTAGACTTTGCGATTTTATCAGTTCAGTTCAGTTAATTTATCTCACAATTCTGAGAAAAAAAGTATATTAAAAAAATCACAATCTTTAAAAAAATATATTCCATTGCGAAAAACAAGCTTCTATATATTTCTGTGCCCATTCAGTACAGAAAGTATTTTTAAAGCACATTACTAAAATTACATATAGCCTCAAAATCAAGATTTTTAAACAGAATTATTTTTCAAATTATTTTTGAAAACAAATGATTCAATTCAGCATGAAACTGAATATGCGATAAGTCAGAGTGAAGCGAACATCTAATTTGAGAAACTGACAATAATAAAAATAATGATAAAACATACCTCGTGACCCATATGTTCCAGCTTTAAACAGCCTGCTAGGTCTCAGTAAATACAGAGCAGAGCAAGCAATCGTCTCACTCTGAAATCCTAAAACAAAATCAGATTTTAGAGCTACAACAAATGACTGGATAAAAGTGATTAATTTCACCATGATTTAAAAAAATACAAATAAAAAAAAAACTGGGATCCTGACAGTGCACTGAACTAGGAATAGGCCATGGATAAAACACAAAACTGTGTGAAACAAAGAAAAGTGATCTTTGTAGCACTTTGAGATTTGATGTCAAATGTATAGTGCATTATAAATAAAATTCATCATCATCATCATCATCATCATCATCATCAAAACTGAACTAAACAATTAGCTCAGGAGTTCCCATCCACATTCCTGGAGCCCCCTAACAATGAACATTTTGTCCAACACAGCCATTTCAGATCTTGGAGTCTCTGCTAGTGTAATATTATATTATGATTAGCTGAAAGGTATGCATTAACTAAGGGATAATCCACAGCTAGCTGTGCATCAAATGATTTTAATGCACAACATGGTATATTGAATACACAATATTGTCATGTAGTAGACAACAGCTTCCTCTTTCATGGCGATACATCAGAATTTGTCAGGCTGCCACGGACACACCCTTCAGCGAAAACTCAAAATCTTCACAATTTACCACCACTAAGGCCTTAAGATTAGACTGACCATATATGATGTTGATCTGATGTTAAATCTCTATGAGTTTATCAGTGTAAAACGTGTAATTTCCTGTTGCCCACAGGTGGCGCTATGAATGTAACTGAATATTGGCATGTAGATGTCTTCAGGCCAGGACTTTAATAAAACATGTGAAGTTTGGGGCAGATCGGACACTGTATGTCCGAGTTACAACAACTTCCTGTTTCATGGCGAAACATCAAATTTTGTCAGCCTGCCACGGACACACTCTTCAGCGAAAACTCAAGATCTTTGCAATTTAACGTTGCAAAGGCCTTTAGATTAGACTGACAAAATATGATGTGGATCTGGTTAATTCTCTAGGAGGAGTTTGTTAAAGTCCCTGTAAAGGCAATTCTAAAAAAATAATCTAAACACATTATAAGAAATGTATTGCTAAAACACATTACAAAGACTGTGAGCTGTGAAGTACTGAATTGTGGAGTTAGACTGTTAAACAGTTTTTCACCATTGCTGAGCTCCTGGCCCCGCCCCTACTGACAATGACGTACTGGAGCCCCTGAGCTCCTGGCCCCACCCCTGCTGACGATGACGTACTGGAGCCAGTGAGGCTGGCCCCTCCCCTAACAATACAACTTGAGCACATTCGCATCAGTTCGAGACAACTGGGATTCACTGATAATCCGCTGTTACTGGTGAATGGGGCCAAACCGACTATCTCCCGCTTCGGCCTTCCTCCTCCCATCGTGCCGACAACTGGTGCCATCATTGGCAGTACGGTTAACTTTCCCATGAGTGGCCGTGGTTTCAGCGCAGCCAGCGGACACGCCCCCAGCGTTTGAGAGCAGAGAATACTCAAGATTTTGACAGCTTTTTTTATTTACTTGGCGGCTTTTTTTATCATTCAAATCTGGCTCAGTGGCTAATAACACATTTTTCTGTGGTGTGTCAAACTCAGAACACATACTTAATTTTGACTTTACAGGGACTTTAAAGTACAACGTCTAGAAATGGCAAAAACTGCACCATTTTTGCAGAGAAAAGTCAAAATATCTCACTTCCTGTTTGGTTTTCAGATTTCGCCCCCAGACTTTTTTGTAGATATTGGTCTGTTACGTGTGTCTACCGAATTTCATACCTGTACTTGAAACGTAGCGCCTGGGGCACAACCCATATCACATGTAAATTTTCACCACTTCTGACCAAGCGTGCCGCACAAGCCCTGAAAAGTGAAGCCAAAACGTCTCGATCGCCCCCCGGTGACTGGTCCTAGTATAGGTCATAAACCCCGCCTCCCCGTGTTATTCAACGGGACGTGAGACCAACTAAACAATTAAATTACACTTCAAATATCTTTTTTCCAAAGGTGGTTTCTTTCATTTGCTGTGGTTTTTATCACGCTGATGTAAGTTAAAGTGTCTGTTTCAAAAAATAAGTTGGTTTTTAGTTAGTTACATGATGCTATAAAAACGGTGGTGTAACATCATGATTGACAGCTGTGATTAACAGGTTCTCTGAGGGAAGTTACATATTGAAGCACCAACGGACATTTTTTTCGGGATCTTCGGAGGACTGAGGGGATTGTATTTACTTTATTTTAACAAGCCTCTTGTCATACTGCAATCAATTTTTTAAAAAGTGCACTCAGGGAGAGTGCATTCTGTGAGAGTGAGGGCGGAGCGTTGATTTCGCGGCTTTACTTCCTGCTCACTACTGCGCAGGTCTGGTCCTGAGATCGCTACTGCGCAGACTCAAGTTCCAAGATGTCAGCGCCATATCGGGACACTGGCAGCTTCAGTTCTCACCAATGGAAGAGAGCGAAGGGGCGTTGTCCATCTTTTTTTACAGTCTATGCTTCTGACGCATGTGCAAAGTTTCATGAGTTTTCGAGCTTGTTTAGGCCCTCAAAAAAAGAGAACTGTTCACCAATAATAGTAAATTATTTTCCATCAAAATTTCACATTTCTGTAAAACCCTCTATATTATCCATAAAACTATAATATTTATGTCCTAAAAATATTCTAGCTCTGACAATGCATTTAAAAAGCACAAAAGCATCAATATAATTGTTATTTTCAAATGTCCTTGTTGCATAAATTGCCATTTTAGCCTGACCCAATAGAAAATAATAAAAAAAAAAAAATCTTGTTTTTCCCAAATTTCGCTACAAAAATCAAACAAACATCTGAAAACAACTCTTCAAAGGAATCAAACAATTCTTTCAAAAAATCTAGTAAAGGATGTAATCGTTCACAATCTAAGGAAACAATGAAAAATTGTCTCTCTACAATTACAAAAAGGACATTCATAAATAACTTCAGAATTCAAAATGGACACAAAAGCGTTATAGGATAACTGTCGCCAAAATGCTTTTTGTTTATCTACCCAACGCAAACTTTCGTTTAAAAGCATAATTAGAATGGAAACGCCACTTTTAAGTTTGACTATATTTTTCGTTTTCGGTCAAATTGCCTTTTGAATGGGAGAGCTAGGGGCTACGACTATGATAGCATCAAAAATCGCTATTTTTAAAAAACTAAGAAGGCTCGACACAACATGAAACTTTGCTCGAAGTATCACCAGGGGCTCTACACATGAACTCGAGCATTGAGAACATTGTTTGTGTTCACAGAGTTTACTAAAAATAAAGATTTTGAACAACTCACTGTAGCTGTGTCCGCCGGCATTTTGTCAGTCGATCTCCGAATGCGAATGAGCGAATGGAGTCTGAATTTTAGTATTGTTTCTTAAATGAGGACCCTTTTTCAAATACAAGGTCAATACTGATTTTCACTAACGACAAAACAACAAATTATCCGTGAATTTAAATGGAACTAAGCTTTAGGAGCTTTCCATCTTTACTCTCCTCCCTGTTACGTTGCATTCGGAGATCCGACTATTTTTGACTTTTACTTTTTGGAAAAACGCAAGGTCTCGAGATGCGTTTTTTAGAAGTTTAACTTATTTTATCTTGAGTGCCGTGTTTTGCGCGAGATGCTGCAAAAGATGCGAGACACTAGCGCAACGGTTAAACACGTCTGTGTAGCTCATTCACAACTGAAAAGTAGCACAGTTGAATGAAAAAATGTGTTCTGTGTGAACAGCCCCTAATGTTTTAAATTAACATTTATGCATTTGGCAGATGCTTTTATCCAAAGCAGATTGCATTTCAAGGCACACATTTACATCAGTTCTTGCTTTCCCCGGGAATCGAACCCATGACCTTAGCATTGCAAGTGCCAACACTCTACTGTTTGAGCTACTGGAATCAAGATCTTTATATTTCCTTTTTTCACCTGTGTATGCATGAACATGCATAAGTGTCAAATGAGCTCTGAGACATGCTGGTTCTCAAGATCTTTATATTTCCTTTTTTCACCTGTGTATGCATGAACATGCATAAGTGTCAAATGAGTTCTGAGACATGCTGGTTCTCACCCAGCATAGTCACGCCACTCCATCCGAGATCGGCTTTTGAAATAGCCTTAAATTAATTAAATCGTAAACCATATTCGACAACACAAAAAAACAAAACAATCTTTAGAGTAATGTTATGAATAAAGGTGGAAATAAAAAAATAAAAAACATGTTATTTAAAGTAGTGTCATCTTAAGTCATCCCTTCTTGCTTTGGCTCTCAACAAAGGCGGTCGCATTTTATCTCCCTCTCCTCCCCCTTACCTCCCCTGCTTTGCTCGTCTCGTCTAGTCTACTGTCTTGTACTTTGAGAGACTCTCTCCGCACTACTCTCCAAACTAAGAAATCATGGATTTGATCAACTGGTCTCTCAACACAATTGACACCATCTTCTCGACGAGAAGCTTGGGTTCGGGGGAACCTGACTGCCCTGCCGGAACATTCGCAGCTGGCTACACAATGGACGCGTGGGAGAGGTGGCGGGTCGTGTGTCTGGCGGCTCTTTCCGTGGAGAACATTGAAGATATCTACCTATTCGGAACCATGATAACAGGTCTTCTGCTGATTGGATTAGGCATTGCCCTGGTTTATCGAGGAATTAAGAAGACGGTGACAGCTGTCCAAAGCCCAAGGATGCCCGTCATGATTGAAGCAGTGGGCAGAGCTGTCAGCACTCAGACTGGGACTATGAACCACAATATGGATAACATCATGGAGAAGCTCACAGCTTTGCAAAGGCAAATGGATCGATTCGGAGACCAAAATGGACCAGGAGAATAGTCGTGTAAATTGGAATGCAGCTACTCGCCCCAAGACCAAACAATCCCAATCTTATCTGCTTTCGGCCCCCCTCAACCAGCACTGGCCTTGGCCAAGGCCGCTGTTGGAACAACAACTCCCCCGGAAGAGCACTGCAGTGAGCACCCCAAAGACACCTGCTGACTGTTGACTCTGTCTGGGACCTGATCAAGGTTGTTTCCATGGCAACTTGCTGTGTATCGCTATGACAATCCTGCGGACTGAGGCACCTAGATTATGATGCCAGGCGTAGCGACTCTCCAGGCTTACACATACACAAACTCTTACATATATATACAGATATGCAATCATCCCCCCCCACCCCCCATCCCTCGCCTTCGCCGCTTGTACCCCCAGTCTGACAGGCAGGTCTGTGACCAGCACCGAGAATGGCTGCAGGACCGGATGGCTGCTTGCCTGTGCTGGGTTACCTCCACCCCCCAATCCCCTCCCCTGTTGCAAGTCTTGTGTGTTCATGTTGTAGAGTGTACTGATTATGTGCTTATGTTCCTGTACGTCAAGCGCCATTGATTTTAAGACGCGGACGGGACCGCAAGTGACGGACAAGGTGTTTTTCGACATCACTGGTGGAGGACACGAGGTTGGCAGGATCGTGATCGGTCTGTTCGGAGAACTCGCTCCTCTCACTGTGCAGAACTTCGTGGCTCTTGCCACAGGAGAGAAGGGTTACGGGTATAAAGACCAACAACCAAAATCAACCATGTCTGACTAGACCACAGAGAGTTTCTGGGAGGAACATCAGAAGCAGAGAGGCACTCACCGGGGATCACGACATTTCCAATACGACAACTCCACCTCCATCAAGTCGTTCTGGTCTACCACTCGCCGGCCTCCCCGTGTCCCGAGCTCGGCTAATGCTAACGCGGCTGTCAGTCTCTGCAGCACTGCGGTCAACATCGGCCTTTTAAACATCCGCTCTCTCACGAGCAAGGGCCACCTCGTCCAGGATCTCCTGACGGACCGTAAGTTTGACATCTTTTGTCTGACTGAGACCTGGCAGCAGCCAAACGACTTCGCTCCCCTAAATGAAACCACTCCACCGGGGTTTGTTTACCAATCTGCACCTTGTGTGTCTGGGAGAGGGGGCGGTCTCGCGGTAATATACCGTGAGAACTGGAAAGTTGTTCCCGTGAATGTGCCTGCCTGCCTCTCCTTTGAGGCCACTGTCTGTCAGCTCTCTGGACCTACTCCCACTGTTATTGCGACTCTCTATAGACCACCAAAACCAAACAAGGATTTCATCTCTGACTTTTCTGCATTTCTGTCTCATCTGGCTACACTTTCATCTAATGTCATACTACTGGGAGATTTCAATATCCACATGGACAACCTCAATAACACTTTCACTAAAGATTTTACCTCATGTATCGATAGCCTTGGATTTCAACAGTTTGTCAACTTTCCCACACACAATAAAGGACATATTCTGGACTTAATCTGTTGCTCAGGAATAACACCTACGGACTGCAAAACTGACCACCTCCCTTATACTGATCATCTGCTTCTTTCATTTAATGTCAATCTGTCTTTCAGTAAATCCAACCCACCACGTACTATTCATTTCCGTAAAATCAAGGACATCAACCTGGACAATCTCATAATTCATATCAATAACCTTCCCAGTGCAGATAGCCTTTCTACAACAGATGAGTTTCTCACACATTACAACACACACCTCCAAAACATTCTCAACACTCTGGCTCCACTCAAAACTCGATCTGTCACCTTCACTAACACAGCACCCTGGTTTACTCCCACCCTCAGAAAACAAAAAGCAATAGGCCGCCAGCTGGAAAGACTCCACAGGAAAACTACACAAAGACATGTACACAACTCACATCCTCCAATACAAAGACTCCATCTCCAAAGCCAAATCCACCTACTACTCCCGGTTAATCAGCTCCAATGAAGGCAATTCCAAGGCTCTTTTCTCCCTCATTTCTAACATCACAAAACCCCCTGATTCACTTCCATCCCATCTCTATTCTTCTGACTTTTGCAATAAACTGTCATCTTTTTTCACCACAAAAATCCAACACATTCACCAGCAACTTACTCCGTCAGTCATAAGCTCATCCATTCCAGCCTCATTCACTCCAACCCATCCATTTTCAACATTTACCCCTCCCTCTGTTAATCAAATTTCCACTCTTATCCAGAAATCAAATAACTCCTCCTGTCAACTAGACCCTCTCCCCACTTCTCTTGTCAAAGCTTCCACTCCTGCTCTTTCCCCCCTCATCACTAATATTATTCATGCCTCCCTCACTTCTGGTACTGTACCCCCCTCTCTGAAAACTGCTGCTGTCACTCCCATACTCAAGAAACCCGGTTCCGATCCCACTGACCTCAATAACTTCCGCCCCATCTCAAACCTTCCATTTATCTCCAAACTTCTTGAAAAAACTGTCGCTGCTCAACTCCAAACCCACCTTTCCTCCAATAACCTTTATGAACAATTTCAATCTGGCTTTCGCTCCCTCCATAGTACTGAAACGGCTCTTCTCAAAATCACCAATGACCTCCTCCTTTCTGCTGACTCCGGTTCACTTTCCATCCTCCTTCTGCTTGATCTCAGTGCAGCCTTTGACACCATCTCGCATTCCATCCTTCTGGACAGACTCTCCTCCATCGGCATCACTGGCATTCCCCTCACCTGGTTCCGCTCCTACCTTTCCGACCGCTCCCAGTTTATTCAGCTAAAGTCCTTCACCTCTCATCCCTTCCCTGTCACTTTTGGTGTTTCTCAGGGTTCTGTCCTTGGCCCCTTGCTTTTTCTGATCTATCTTTTCCCCCTTGGTCACATCTTCTGGAAACACAACATTCATTTTCATTGCTATGCGGATGACACCCAGCTCTACATCTCCAGTAAACCCAACAGCACACTCCCACCCTCCTCCCTAACCAACTGCCTTCATGAAATAAAGTCCTGGTTCACCTCAAACTTCCTCAAACTTAACAGCAATAAAACTGAACTTCTACTCACTTGCACAAAATCCACCTTAAGTAAAATAAACAATTTCTCAATTTTCATCAACGGCTCCTCCATCTCCCCCTCCCCTCAGGTAAAGAGTCTGGGTGTCATCCTGGACAGCACCCTCAGCTTCACTGCACACATCAATAACATCACCCGCTCAGCCTATTTCCACCTTAGGAACATTTACCGCATCCGCCCTTCTCTCACTCCTCTTTCCTCTGCCGTTCTTGTCCATAGCCTTGTCACTTCCCGAATCGACTACTGCAACTCCCTCCTGTTTGGTCTCCCTCAAAAAACCCTCCATAAACTCCAACTTGTTCAGAATTCTGCTGCACGCATCATCACTCACACACCCTCCATCAAGCACATCACCCCAGTCCTCCAACAGCTCCACTGGCTACCCATCACACACTGCATCCACTACAAAATCCTGCTCCTCACTTTCAAAGCCATCCATAACCTCGCCCCTCCATACCTGACTGACCTCATTCATATTGCCACACCTGCCCGCTCTCTCCGCTCCTCCTCCTCTCTCCATCTCATTGTCCCGCCGGCCCGCCTCGTCACCATGGGGAGTAGGGCCTTCAGCCGCTCTGCTCCCCAGCTCTGGAACACTCTCCCCCCTGACCTCCGTAACTCTGACTCACTCCCACACTTCAAATCCACACTCAAAACTCATCTGTTTAGACAAGCCTACTTACTCTGACCACTACTGCATTATCCTCCTGTACTGCTTTTAACTGATGTATTTTAACCTGTTTTTATGCTAGTTTTTACCCTAGTTAGTTTTTAGTTTGTTCTAATGCACCTTCTTGTAAGGCGACCTTGAGTGGCCAAATAAATAAAATGTATTATTATTATTATGTTGCTGAGGTGTTTTTTTCCTGTTCCCACACTGTACTCCTCATAGGAGCATAGTCTGGGGGTTGCCTTTTTCTCCTCACCTCTCCTCATGTCATGCTGTATTTTCCTCAATCCCCTGTCTTCCTGTCCTGTCTACCCCCTTGTCATATTGTATGTATGTTTGTATGGACAGGTTGATGGCTAATTTCGCTGGTACTTGTGACTAAGTGACAATAAAGGGTTTACTACTACTACTACTAAATTCCAGTGTAGTAAAACAGCTGTCAGCAGGAGGTATTGCAACTAGTTGCCACGGCCATGCTTACCATCCAACTTTTATTAACCCTTAAAGGCATTAATGTTTCATAGTCAAAAAAGTAATATGGCACATAGTCTTAGAGCTCAAACATGACAATCTGGGACTCAGGTCAGGAAGCAGACAGACTGGCAAAACCGACCGTCTGCCAGCTGTCTCGCGTCACCAAGGTCAGATAAATCCCATCACATAGAGCCTCTTTCACCTAGATATCATCATATAGAGACTGTGTCTGTTCCCCGAATTAGGACATACAAAAAACTTCCAAACCCATCTAAGGGTAAAAATTTAATTGATGTTCAACAAATAAAAAACAAGATATAATAAAGCTTGGGTGGCTGAATATTAGATCCCTTACTTCAAAAGCACTTATTGTTAATGATATGATTACAGACTATAATCTAGATATGCTGTGTTTGACAGAAACCTGGCTAAAACCAAACGATTACATTACTTTAAATGAGTCCACCCCGCAAGATTACTGTTATAAACATGAACCTCGTCTGAAAGGCAAAGGGGGAGGTGTTGCTGTAATTTATAGTAATATTTTTAGAATTACTAAGAAGTCTAGTTTCAAATATAATTCTTTTGAAGTGTTGGTGCTTAATATAGCAATATGTAGTGTAAATGATAAATTACGTTTGAGATTTGTGCTGGCTACTGTATACAGGCCACCAGGGCACCATACAGATCAAAGAATTTGCAGACTTTCTATCAGAGTTAGTACTGGCTGCAGATAAAGTCATAATTGTTGGTGATTTTAATATACACATAGATAACGAAAAAGATGCATTGGGACTGGCATTTAAAGATATTCTGAACTCTACTGGAGTTAGACAACACGTGTCAGGACCAACTCATTGTCGTAATCATACTCTAGATCTAATATTATCACACAGAATCAATGTTGATGCCGTTGAAATTCTGCAGCAGAGTGATGACATCTCAGATCATTATCTAGTCTCATGTAAACTTCATTTAGCCAAGGCTGCAAAGCCGACTCCGTGTTACAAATATGTTAGACCTATCACTTCTGCCACTAAAGATTGCTTTATTAATAACCTTCCTGATCAGTTTCATCATCTCAGCATCCCAGATAGCTTAGAAGAACTTGATATTGCGACAGAAACTTTTAGCTCTCTCTTTTCCAGCACTTTAGACACAGTTGCTCCGATGCGCCTAAAGAAGATTAAAGAAAATAGTCCAAAGCCGTGGTACAACGAGCACACTCGGGCCCTTAAGAGAGCAGCCAGAAAAATGGAGCGCAACTGGAAGAAAATGAAAATTAGAGGTATTTCACATTTCATGGAAAGAGAGCTCGATTGCATACAGAGAGGCCTTAAAAGCTGCTAGATCTGCTTATTTTTCAACCCTCTTAGAAGAAAATAAACAAAACCCTAGGTATTTATTTGAAAGAGTGGCTAAACTAACGAAAAAGAAAGCTTCAAGCCCAGAATTTTCCAAGCAGCACAACAGTAATGACTTTATGAACTTCTTCACTTATAAGATTGATAATATCAGGGACAAATTATAACTATGCAACCGTCTACTACAGTATCGCATCGGGAGTGCACTGTAGTCTCCCTAATGAAAAATTGTATTCATTCATTGCTATAGAAGAGGAAGAATTCGTTAAACTCGTTAAATCATCTAAATCGACAACATATATGTTAGACCCTATACCAACTAAGCTACTGAAAGAGATGCTTCCAGAGGTCATAGATCCTCTTCATAATATCATTAATTCATCTTTGTCATTAGGATACATACCAAAAACTTTTAAGCTGGCTATGATTAAACCGCTTGTTAAAAAAAACTTAACTTGATCGTACAGAATTAGTCAATTACAGGCCGATCTCGATTCTACCTTTTCTGTCAAAGATACTAGAAAAGGCGGTATCCTCACAACTATGTTCCTTTTTAGAAAGAAATGATATCTGTGAGGATTTTCAGTCAGGATTTAGACCGTACCATAGTACTGAGACTGCTCTCATTAGAGTCACAAATGATTTGCGTGGTTGTATCTCGCTATTAGTGTTACTTGATCTTAGTGCTGCATTTGATACTATTGACCACAACATTCTTTTAAATAGACTCGAAAACTATGTTGGCATTAGTGGAATTGCATTAGCATGGTTTAAATCGTACTTATCTGACCGTTATCAGTTTGTAGCAGTAAACGAAGAGATGTCTTATCGATCACAAGTTTAGTATGGTGTACCACAAGGCTCAGTACTAGGACCGTTGCTTTTCACTCTGTACATGCTACCCTTGCGAGATATCATTAGGAAGCATGGAATTAGTTTTCACTGTTATGCTGATGATACTCAGCTCTATATTTCTTCACGCCCTGACGAAACTTACCGATTCACTAAATTAACGGAATGTATAGGTGATATAAAAAATTGGATGATTAGTAATTTCCTACTACTTAATTCTGAAAAAAACAGAGATTCTAATTATTGGACAAAAAACTTCTTCACATAATAATCTAGAATACTGTCCTACACTTGATGGCTGCTCTGTCAAGTCTTCCTTGTCGGTTAGGAACCTGGGTGTGCTCTTTGATACCAATCTTTCATTTTAAAGCCACGTGTCTAGTATCTGTAAAACTACATTTTTCCATCTTAAAAATATATCTAAATTACGTCATATGCTCTCTTTAACAAATGCAGAACAATTAGTTCATGCATTCATGACATTAAGGCTAGATTATTGTAACGCTATTATGGGTGGTTGCCCTGCACGCTTAATTAACAAATTACAGCTGTTCCAAAACGCAGCAGCTCGAGTTCTTACCAGAACCAGGAAGTATGACCATATTAGCCTGGTTCTGTCAACACTGCATTGGCTCCCTATTAAACATCGTATAAACTTAAAAATATTGCTGATTACTTACAAAGCACTAAATGGTTTAGCTCCGCAGTACTTGAGCGAGCTCTTAACGCATTATAGTCCTTCACGTCTATTGCGATCTCAAAATTCCGGCCAGTTGATAATACCTAGAATATCAAAATCGACTGCTGGCGGTAGATCCTTCTCCTATTTAGCACCAAAACTTTGGAACAGTCTTCCTAACATTGTCCGGGAAGCAGACACACTCTGTCAGTTCAAAGCTAGACTAAAAACACATCTCTTTGACCTAGCATACACATAACACATTATAGACTTTTATAATTCAATGTTAGGCTGCATAGATTAGGTCAGCCAGAACCGGGAACACTTCCCATAAATCCTGATGTACTCGTTACATCATAAGAAGAATGGCGTCTACGCTAATATTAGTCTCTCTGTTTATCCCGAGGTTTACCGCAGTCCGCCGGATCCAGGCTGTGTCTAGATCCGATGAGGGACCTGCGCCTGGACATGACGACAGCGCAGTCCTGAAATGTCAACTAGGCTCTCCCCTGTGAAGGCCTCCCTCCCCTCCCTTTACCTCTCTACAGATAAAGCGTTGTTGGGATAATTCCAGTTCACGTGGCTACGTGGAAGCGATACAATTCTGTATTATTAATTTTAAGGCCAGACAAGTAGTTTGTTGAGGGTTGATTTGTAGGGAAGGACTACACGCCTGCGCACATATATTCAAACGCACATAACTGATCTCGTAATACGCATGTGCACGCCATCGGTGTTCTCACTGGTTCGCGTTTTTGAAGTTTGCTCAGAAAGAACTTAAGAGTTTTCTGTTAAAACGGTGTCGTGTTAGCGGCTTAATAAGTTAGTAAGTTAATAACTAATGATCGTTGCGACGGAAGTGAATCAATCAAACTAACTTTAGCTGGACAATAACTTTATTCTAGAGCTGCTATAAAGCCAAAACAATTTACTTTAATTTCCTATTATCAATGTAAAGCTGCTTTGGAACACTCTCCATTGTTAAAAGCGCTATATAAATGAAGAAGATGATGATGTTTCGCCAGTCATTATTGGATCTATATACAGTATAACACAGATGGATCTCTACTTTTATGATAATATAAAACTCTCCTGTTATAAGAGTAACAATTACAGAAGAATAAAATAAAGCATATTTTGTTAACTTTTGGAGCTGGGAAGGGTTCAATTTGAGCAGATGTTTTATACCATCATCACTGTCCTCATCAGAGCTCATTTCCCAGTACATTCAACATCTGGCTTATATTCATAATCTCAAACATATTCTCAAAACTATCATTTTCAACATCTTCAAAATCAACATTCTGATCGCTGACAGCTTCTACACCATCACTTGACAGTGACACTAATATTTGATTGTGTTCAGTTCTTGCTCTCCAGTAATTCCCTGAGCCATGTCAAGTTTTGCTAATGATACTTCCTATGCTTTCGTTTTCTGCCAGTGGTAACTATGAGTAAAATGTCACTTAATCATTGTTTATCAGACAGAATAAATGTGAATTGCACTTATTCAGCCTTCAAAGATTAAATTCTAGTTGTGCAGAAAAAAATATACTTAGCGAGGGAGGTTAGTGACCCTATACAATTTTTACAAAAAATTAATGGACAAACAGGCATTCTTTTATAATTTAATATTGTTTTCTTGTTATATTGTTTATAATGAATTGATTGGGGAATACTAAGAAGGTTGATGTCTAACTTAAAAAAACTAATGAGGATGAGTTGTTATTTGTTTGTAGAGAGAGACGCTGCACAGGTGCAAGTAATTTACACACGCATCTCATCTCTCTTTCAAAAATGAATGCAAATAAATGCTATAATTCATTCATTCAAATAAATGTAATCATCACCACACTGCTTTATCTCTGTGTCTGATTTAAAGCAGGCAGAATATTAGATCCAAAAAGCCATAACTGACGAAAATAGCCATCATTTTTAACCGTCTAGTCAAATATTGCACTGCAAACATCAATTACAGCTTTAATTTGTCAATGCTGGTAAATGACCATGGTATAAGTGGGATAATCAATGGCTAGTTGTGAATTAAACGATTTTAATGCATGGCGGGAGGTACTGATCAAGTAATCACCTGTTCTACTCACCTTCAGAAACACCCCAGAGAATGACAGCGATGGACATTATGATGTTTGGAAGAGAGCTGAGACAAGCCTCAAGATATGTGACTAGTGAAAACAGACAAAATAACAGCATATCACTTAGAAGTATTTCATAACAAGTATTTCATAACAGTCTAACAAAAATGTACTCATATGCCATAAATTTGTTCAAACAAATAATATTCACTAATTATTACCAATCCGCTCGTTTAGTAATCTGCAGTATATGAGACAGCAGAGCAGCAGTGCAGATCCAGATGCAGTGATACAAAGAGCCAAAATTACTTTATGCAAAGTAGAGAAACCTGCAAAAAAAAAAAACACATTACTTACTGAACACATAGTAACTTTAATCTGTGACAAGCCTGCACACACAAGGTTCTTCTAAAATTATTATTATTATTATTATTTATTTTTTAAGAAATACATTTTACCCAAAATTAAATGAATATCATCAAGTTAAAATTATCAGCTGCAAGAAACATTTTAATGGATTTAGGCTCCAGATTGGACTAACCCAGTTGTTCTATGATCACAGATCCGTTGGCTGATAAATGTTCAGTCTTTACTTGACACACATAAACTCCTTTATCTTCAGTTCTGACGCTCTTCAGTCTGACAGAGAAGTTTCCTTTGGGGATTTCATCAGTGAAGAACTCAACTCTATCTCTGTATCGCTCTTCTGATGGTAGAGATTTAGTCTTTTCAAAAACTATAACCAGAATATCTCCATCTTTATGTTGTTTTCTCCATGAAATCTCTTTAAGTGGGAGGTATTTTTCCACAGAGCAGCTCAGAGTGACGTCTTCACCCACATTCACAGATATTGGATGGTTTGATCCTGAGACTATCAAATGCTCTGAAAGAACAAAGAGTTACAATATCACAGCATAAATGTAAACCATAGAACCATAATAACGTTTCGGTTACTAACGTAGCCTCGGTTCCCTAAGACAAAACAACTTTAAAAAAAAACAATGCGTCGATAGCTGAAGGCTACATTCAGACCAATGGCATCTCAGCGCAGCCCGTTTGCTTATATAAGCCTCCGCTGAGTGTCATTTCATCAGAATTTTTTGACTGAGAAAGCAAGCAAACGACAGCTAACAGTGCAAACATAATAACACGGCAAGCTCACACAATGTTCGTTCCGTTTATTTAAAGGCACACTGTGTAGAACTTGTGTTTTTGTCAAACAGCGACCCCTAGAGTCGCTGTGGAATACTTGCACTGTCGTAAATACTCCTCCACTCCCCTACCTCCCACCCTGTACACCGGTACCTGCGTAGGGCATGGAACAGGCACACATAGACTCCGAAGACATGATTATTGCAATTTATCATAATAGTTTGCAAATTGTGCTTGTTTATTTACAACCTCTACGTTAGGCTTATTTATGTCCTGATATTTATGTGAGATATTGAAAACTGTTCTCATGATAATCGCAGGAATCAACGTCAACAGCGTCGTCTGATATAAGGACTACGTGATAAATACACCTCACAACACCTGAGTTCAGCTGGCAAACTAGTTTGTGAGGCAAGCTAGGCAATAAAACATAACGCAAAAAACATGTAAGAGAACGAGTGTTTGTTGTCTGTTAACAGCTCTGATAATCGAAAGCTAGCTAGACATAATATGTCTACATATTATGTGGAAATTATTGGACTGGTCTAATTATCAGCAATGGATGAATGAACAGCATGTAAAAAAATTATATACTACAAGCAAGCGCAACAACATACAACATAGAATGCAAACAAGTTTACAAATAAGAGATTTATTTACTGGCCACTTCATGCGTTTTCTCAGATCAGATAGCTATCAGATTTATCAAAACGATTCTATTTACACCTGGTCACATAAATGTGTTTTTGCGAAACAGATTTAAATCCGATCTTCAATTCTCGCGCTATATGCGGATTTAATGGAGTGCACGTCACCAAAAGCAACATATATGAGCTGCATTTTATTGATCATCAGCTAAAATTTGAAAATCAAAGACCGCAATTAGAGAGAGCAGTAACAGCCCTGGTAAGATCATTTAATTTCTTTACTTTTAATGATGATGATGATTGTGTGTTAAGCATCTGCGACTTACTTACACTTTGATTTTTGCGATAGTTTGCACGTTGGCTTGATGAATTGATGCTCAGCTTCTCATCTGCGGTGATGCGTGTTCCAGCGCGTCGTTATATCTGGCTATAACATATAGCCTATAACAAGCTCTCACACGGTTTTTTTTTTATTATTTATTTTTTAGCATTTTTGGGAGGAGTACAATTTGCATATGTGGTTTCAACAACCAGATGCACACTTGTTCAGTTTCGTTTGGAATGCGTCTCAGACCTCCTCCTGAAGTGGTTTGAGCGATCGGATTCAAATCCGTCTTGAATGCGTTTCGGAGGGCATTTACACCTGGTCTTTTCATGAGAAAACGCATTAAGTGGCCAGGTCTAAACACAGCAGCCCCCATGACAAAAACATACGCACGAAAGCCGAAAACAAAAGCTGGTTGGCATCTCACGTCCATAGACAGTATATAAACGCTCACGTCCGAATTTGAGGAAGTGGTAGGGGAAGTGACGTATGCCGTAAAGCAGTCGAATTTTGTAGTTCTTTTTGTGCTCTGGTTACTACCCGAACCCCGAAGTTACATAGTGCCAGTAAAAGCGATACAGACCCCGTCAGGCTCTGGCAGACGTGTCATTCAACCTATTGTAAGTCGATGTACCATCACAAGGGTCTTGGAAATATATTATGAAGGTTGAAAAGTTACACGGTGTGGCTTTAAGGAAACCGAGAATACGCTAGTAACCGAAATGTTCCCTTTTGATAACGGTTCACTCCCGTTGCATCGATAGCTGACGCTCTGGGGAACGCAATCCAAAAGTGACGTGTTATAAGTGCAGGACCGTCCAAGCCAAAAGGCAAAGAATAGGCTCTGTGAACCTACGAATGGCTTAACAGTGGACACACTGGACAGTGCGTCACCAACAGTGGTCCCTGACAAAGGGGTCAAGCTTGGGCTAACAAAGCCGAAACCATCTTAGAAAAGCACCACTGCGTGATGCACTTAACAGACTTTGTGGCGTCCAGCACACCATAGTCTAGCCCTCAAGCAGACAGGATCCACGCCTGAAGTGCAGGGACATCCAGGTTATAGAATCTGGCAGATGTAGAGGGTGAAGACCAACCGGCTGCCGCGCAGTTGTCGCTAACAGACATCACAGGAAGCATTCCCCTGATGGAGTGGGCCTTCACTCCAATAGAACATTGCAGGCCTAAAGATGTATAGGCCAATGCAATCACATTCACTATCCAACAGGACAGTGGCTCAAGTGCTCAATATACACCCTAAGCAGCAGTTGAGGAGAGCCAACAGGGTTAGGACCTGTGCTCTTAAGGGAATGGAGAGGCACATAACCGTTCCTTGGCTTAAGGATGACCTTACAGTCATTCAGCCCAAACTCAAGGGGTTTCACCTTTACTCTGTCTATTTAAAGTTTATTAAAGGGTTAGTTCACCCTCAAGCCATCCTAGGTGTATATCACTTTCTTCATTTAGCCAAACACAATCTGAGTTATATAAAAAAAAAAAAAAAAAAAAAAAATATGTGTATGTATATGAATATGAATATGTATATATCCTGACTCTTCCAAGCTTTATAATTGGAGTGAATGGTGCCATTTTTTTGAAGCCCAAAAAAATCCATCCATCCATCATAAAAGTAATTCATACGTCTGAAGCGAAGAGATGCGTTTTTGTAAGAAAAATATCCCTAAATATAACTTTATGAACTGTAATATCTAGCTACCAGTAACAGGCGTGTACGCGTTCACAAGTGAGAGTTGAGTTCCAGCGTATGACGGAGGTAGGTGTAGAGTAAGTTTGGGTAAAAATAGCCCAGTAGCTCAGGCGCTGTACCATCACTACCCTTACGAAAAAGAAGTTTATTCAAGTGTTCTATTAGTATACTTCTTTTAAACTAAAAATAAGAAAGTATACTGTACTTTCAGTCTACATTTTATTTACTTCTAAAAAATATACTTTATGTACTTCTCAGAAATATACTTAAAATTACACTTAAGTGTACTTGTTGGAGCCATTCTGTGTATTGGGATGGGTTGGCGCTGTGTTCTGCCACAAGTCTACTTAAGACAGGGGCTAATTAGTGCAGGTGTGGCGCACAGCGAGGTGCATGGTTTTTGACCGTGAGACACAGCGTGT
Source organism: Vimba vimba (assembly GCA_022828995.1). Lineage (NCBI taxonomy): Eukaryota > Metazoa > Chordata > Actinopteri > Cypriniformes > Leuciscidae > Vimba > Vimba vimba. Next base: position 7,006,925 of record CM040837.1, on the reverse strand, counting down.
AAACATGGAGACTGACTTGAGTTAAGTTTATTTTAGAAATGTTTCATTTTTCGTTATATTAATAAATGGATTGGCATATCCGACTTTAAGTTCAGACTTTTGAAAGTTTATTATTTTTTACCGTATTTAATTATTTAAGCCACAAGGAAACAGCACGTCGAAAACACGCGTGCAAAACAACTTAAATGTGCGCCAACATTTAGTCAAAAACCACCTCTGTATGAAGAAAAGACTGATCAAATTTAAACGACACGGTCCTTGTGCTGTTCGTACACCTTGTTTTCGACGGTGAACGGCTGAATGGAAACGCTGGCGCATTGGACAGTGAGGTGGCCAGGAAGCAGTGATGACGGGCGGAGGTCGGTGTCGGAGACAGCGGAGATCGGTGCCGGACGAGTGGAGGTCGGTGACGGAGACAGCGGAGATCGGTGTCGGTAGCGGACGTCGGTGTAAAACGCTTTGAGCCTCACAGTGGATAGTTAGGTCAGGTGGTCCGGACGCGGTGAGGACGGACGCAATAGATGACGGAAGTTGGTAAGCGCCTCACATTGGACAGTGAGGATTGGACACTTTGATGCAGACACGTCACCAAGTGGAGGAAAGTTCTTTTGGACCTTGAACGAGTAAAACGAGGTAACGGCAGTTAACACGCACACATAAGAAGATGTATGAATTTTAAGAGCTGCAGTTATTAAAGTGTAAACTGCAAGAGTGATGAGAATACATTGACATTTGTTTTAAAGTAAACGAGGACTTGAAATAAGAGACATTTGGGTCAAAGGGTTTACACAAGAAAATTAATGTGTTTATGATTTATTTCTGATTTCTCGTTTTCATGATATGTAAATGAAATGTGTTTTTTTGGGGGGGGGGGGTAGTTAGTTGAAAACGAGGTCAAATGGATGAAATCATCAAGGTAAAAAGGTAACTCATGTGGTGTCGGCTGACTCACAAAATGTTAATGAGGAAGAAGCCTCTGTGAAAAAAAGGTCTATAAAACTTACAACAAAAGCACTGCTTTCTAAACTAAGTGACTTAGAGACACTAAGAAAATCCAAATTAAGTAAAGCTGCCAACATCAAACAAACTGTTCAAGGTTTAATGTGTGAGTCTGGTTATGAAGTTGAAATTAAAAGTAGCTTCAGCAAATATCAAGTCTTGATTAACGACGCAAAGGTTGCACATAACAATCTGCTTGAGTTGCTACCCATGGATGAAAAGGAAAAGCATGAAACCTGGTTCAAAGCAAAGCTTTTAAGTGTGAACGAATTTCGCCAGTGTGTGGAAAATAATTTTAAAAGTACAAATAATGGTACTACTGAAGATGTTCACCTTGAGGATGATAGAAAGCCAACGGACAGTGTATCAAATGTTGGAACATCATCATGCACTAAAAGCCGCACCAGTGAAAGATCAAGTCGATCAAGCAAAGCTGCATTTGAAGTTGCACATGCGCAAGCAGAAGCCAAGAAAGCTGCACTCCTGGCACGCGCAGCAGCGCTGAAAAAGAAACATGAATTGGAAAAGGAGGCGGAATCAATACGCAAAAGAATGGAACAAGTGGAAATGGATGCTGAGATTGAAGCCTCAGATGCAGAGTTGGCAATACTGCAAGCATTTTCAGACCAGGATAGAATGGGATCTTACTTTGAGAAGCAAAATTCGAAAGGAAGACCTAACATTCCTGATGCAAAGTTTGAGAAGTCTACCAGATTGATGAGAAATAAAGGCTTACCTGTTGCAGTTGCAAGATCCACTGAAATTGTTGCACATGCGGTTGATGACAAATTCTACACGACAGATTCTGCAAAGGCAAAATTAAATATCCAAGCTGCTCATACAACAACACAGAGCAAGCCAACTGCCACCAAGACAAATGCCTGTTTTTGAAGGTGACCCACTGAAGTTAAAAATGTTCATGCAAGCTTTTAGGCACTGTGTGGAGGAGAAAGCAGCATCTAAAGGTGATTGCATGTATTTTTTGGAAAGGTACACCAGAGGGCGCCCACACGACCTTGTACAAAGCTGTTTACATATGAGTGCGGAGAGAGGCTTTGAAACAGCTAAAGCCCTTCTAAAGGAACACTTCGGTAATGAAACAAAGATCACGGCAGCATATATGGAAAAGGTTCTCAACTGGCCTGTGGTGAAGGCTGAAAGTGTTTCGTTACTACAGGACTATGCATTATTTTTACGTGGATGCAATAATGCAATGTCAGATTTACAGGACATGAAAGAGTTGGACTTGTCTGCCGATCTCAAAATTATTGTTTCGAATCTTCCTTTTAAATTGAGGGAAAAATGTAGAAAATGGCTGTCATAGTGTTGCTGTAAACAGATTATCTGTGGAATCACTTCAGCTGCTATTGGAGAAGCAGTACCAAAGTGACTTCAATGAAAAAAATTGCTGACGACAAAGAAGAAATGTCAAGACAGGAGGCAAGATTCATTGAAATAATGGATCAATCTGTAAAATTAAAGGACGGACATTACAGTTTAAAGCTGCCATTCAAAGCCCAGGAGGTAACACTGCCAAACAATCGTTGTATTGCTCAACAGCACCTCATTGGACTAAGAAGGAAAATGGAAAGAAATGAGAAGTTTCACCAAGAATACGCAAGCGTTCTTGAGAATGTCATCAGCAGTGGCTATGCAGAAATAGTACCACAGGATGAATTGCGTTGTGGAGAAGATAACCTGTTCTATATTCCTCATCATGGAGTGTATCACCCACGCAAAGGCAAGTTGCGAGTTGTCTTGGACTGCGGAGCTAAGTTTAAAGGAACTTCTTTGAACGAACAGCTTCTGCAGGGTCCAAACCTCACAAGTTCCTTAATACTGTAGGAGTGTTTTTACGATTCAGACAAGAACCAGTTGCTTTTATGTCTGATGTGAAGTCAATGTTCTATCAAGTCAAAGTGGCTGAGGAAGACAAAGACTTTCTAAGGTTCCTATGGTGGCCTAATGGTGCTCTGTGCAAGCAAGTTGAAGAGTACAGAATGACTGTACATCTCTTTGGAGCAGTGTCGTCGCCTAGTTGTGCATGTTATGCTTTAAGGAAGACTGCACACGACAATCGGAACAGTTATTCGGACGAAGTGATTGACACGGTACATAGAAATTTTTATGTGGACGACTGTCTGAAAAGCTCACCATCTGTGCAGAAAGCGGTACAAATTGTCCATGACCTGGCTGACCTTTGCCAGAAAGGAGGTTTTCATCTTACGCAATGGATCAGTAACAGTCGCAAAGTCCTTCAAACAATTCCTGAGAAAGAACACTCTAAAAGTGTGAGTGAACTCAATTTGGACATAGACCAACTCCCGGTAGAAAGGGCACTAGGGATATATTGGTGTATGGAAAATGACAAATTTAACTTCCGTATGAACTGCAAAGAACGGATGCAAACACGAAGAGGGATTCTATCAGTCATTAGTTCAGTGTACGAACCCTTAGGGTACCTTGCGCCAATCCTTCTTCCAGCCAAGCACATTTTACAAGAGTTGTGCAGAATGAACTATGGCTGGGATGAAGAAATTCCACAAGCCTTAAAACAACAATGGATACATTGGTTGACTGACCTGAAAGAGATCTCAGAGTTCAGAGTGAGTAGGTGCTTGAAACCACACGACTTTGGAACACCAGTCCATGCCCAGTTGCACCACTTTGCTGATGCCAGCGAAAGGGGATATGGCACGGTAACATACCTGAGGTTACAGAACAAAGCAGGTCATGTACATGTTTCCTTTCTTCTTGGAAAGGTCAGAGTAGCACCTCTTAAACCCGTAACCATTCCTCGATTGGAACTCACTGCTGCTGTTTTGGCTGTTCGGGTGGACAAGATGGTACAGCTTCAGAGTCAGAGTTACAGCTTTCTTTATCAGGATCCTGTTTCTGGACTGATAGTAGTACAGTCTTGAAGTATATCAGCAATGAAAACAAAAGATTTCGAACATTTGTGGCCAACAGAATAGCCATCATTAGGGAAGCTTCAGACCCAGCACAGTGGCGGTATGTTCACACAAAACAAAATCCTGCAGATGACGCATCTAGAGGACTGACAGTCCATAAGCTTCTGAACAGCAAAACATGGCTATCAGGTCCAGAATTTCTGTGGAAAGCAAGAGAAACATGGTTACAGTATGAAGTAGAGTCCACAATTGAAGAGGATGATCCAGAGGTCAAACTGGAGATCTCTACAAACACAATAACTATTCAAGAGGATAATGCAACCAATCAACTCATCACATATTTCTCTGACTGGAAAAGGTTGAAGGTTGCAGTTGCATGGTTACTCAAGGTCAAAAAGACTCTATTGGAGTTGAGTCAAAGAAGGAAGCAACTTGTGAAGGTTGAAATGGCTGATCTTTGTTATGCTGACAAGAAAATGTTGGAAGCCAGAAAATCGTTGCCACGAGACAGTGTATCAACTGAGGATCTATTAGCAGCAGAACATGCTATCCTTCAGTTCTGTCAGAGGGAAAGATTTGACAAAGAGATTTGTGCACTAAAGACAGGAAAACCCGTAAAAAGGTGTAGCCCTATCTACAAGCTGAATCCTGTTCTAGAGGATGGACTGTTAAGAGTAGGTGGAAGATTGTCCAGAACTGCAATGCCCGAAGAGAGCAAACACCCAGTCATCCTGTGTAAAGATCAGTACATCTCCATGTTAATTCTTAAAAATGTTCATGAACAGACGAGGCATGGTGGGAGAAATTACATCCTCTCCAAATTGAGAGAAAAGTTCTGGGTCACTCATGCCAATGCAGCAGCAAGGAAAATCTTGTCAAGTTGTGCTTTTTGCAAACGTCACAAAGGAAAAATGTGTGATCAAAAAATGGCTGATCTCCCCACAGAAAGGATTACTCCAGACTTGCCTCCATTTACTAACGTGGGAGTGGACTATTTTGGGCCCATTGAGGTAAAACAAGGACGTTCCTATGTGAAACGTTATGGGGTTATCTTTACATGCATGGCCAGCAGGGCAGTTCATTTAGAAGTGGCACACTCATTAGACACAGACTCTTGCATCAGTGCTATTCGTCGATTCATATGCCGAAGAGGACCAGTAGCACACTTTCGTTCAGACAATGGCACAAATTTCACAGGAGCAGAGAAGGAGCTAAAAAGAGCAATTGCAGAGTTAAACAACAAATCAATTGAGAAAGCTTTAATACATGACAACATCAAGTGGACGTTCAACCCACCTACAGCTTCACATCATGGCGGTGCTTGGGAAAGCATGATCAGACTGGTCAGGAAGGTCTTAGTATCTGTTTTACATCTACAGGATTTAACTGATGAAACCTTAGTCACAGTCGTATGCGAAGCCAAAGCAATCTTGAATGACCGACCAATTACGAGAGTTTCTGAGGATCCTAATGATTTAGAGCCACTGACACCTAACCATCTTCTTACTTCGAAAAGGAAACCAGTTTTGCCTCCAGGTCTGTTTGATCAAAGGGACCAGTACGTAAGACGAAGGTGGAAACAGGCTCAGTATCTTTCAGATTTATTCTGGAAAAGGTGGACAAAAGAGTATCTTGTTACTCTACAGGAAAGACAAAAGTGGAACAAAACAAAACGTAATCTTACGGCAGGAGATATCGTTTTGGTTGCAGCACCACGAAATTCTTGGATGATTGGAAGGATTATTCAATCCTTTCCAGACAAATCAGGCATAGTTAGATCTGTGCAAATCAAAACCAAAACAAACGTAATTGAAAGACCAGTGACAAAATTAGGCCTATTGGTAGAACAGTCAATGTAAAATTGAACAAACACACAAAAGAGGGGTTTATTTGTTTGTTGTTTTTAATGTAAGATGTTTTTTGTTATATTAATGTCTCCATTTATGTACATGTTTATAATTGTTATGTCTTGTAGTGCCATGAACAATTAGGGGCCGGTTGTGTTGGAGCCATTCTGTGTATTGGGATGGGTTGGTGCTGTGTTCTGCCACAAGTCTACTTAAGACAGGGGCTAATTAGTGCAGGTGTGGCGCACAGCGAGGTGCATGGTTTTTGACCGTGAGACACGGCGTGTAAACATGGAGACTGGCTTGAGTTAAGCTTATTTTAGAAATGTTTCATTTTTCATTATATTAATAAATGGATTGGCATATCCGACTTTAAAGGGACACTCCACCTCTGGAAAGATGAATGTGTATTTAAATTGGGTCATTTATGTAGAAGAAATGTGAAATTATTTTTGAATTTGGAGCTTTCTAGACTGATAAAAGCCAGAAGTGTATTTTTGGCTCATGTGGATGAAAGACAACAACTCCCAGAATGCACTTGCTTCGCTGCTCTACGAGGCCACTCCCAAGCCACGTCTTCCGGTTAGAGAGCAGTTGTAAACAATAAAGCTAAGCTAAGTTACTAGTAGTCTCCGTGAGTCTGCCCGGGTTTTTGAGATCGCATATCGCACAAAATGTCCGGGATTCGGCTTTTGCGTTCTATAGTCGCCATGTAAACAATGAATGGCGACCGTAGAAAGCAAAGTCGAATCCCGGACATTTTGGATGATCTCGACGGCCGGACATGTAGGTTTCTGCCGGTGAAATCAAACGCACTGGCACTGATCTGTGATAGGTCTGTTAGTGCATTAGGTCCAACCCCCTATGGGCGGGTTTGAAAGGGTGGGAACTAGTGCTTGTAGTCTTAACAGAAATCCCCACCTCTTACACTTCCTCCTACAACGATGCAAAATGACGATTTTTGCGTCAATGGACGAGGAAGTGTAAAGAGGTAAATACAGATTTCTCTCGTCTCAGGGGAAAATGAGAAAATGTTGCACGACCATTCAATAGTATGACTGGGTTTCTAACATTGCAAAGCTTAATGCAAATGGGTGGAGTGTTCCTTTAAGTTCAGACTTTTGAAAGTATTTTTACCGTATATAATTATTTAAGCCACAAGGAAACAGCACGTCGAAAACACGCGTGCAAAACAACTTAAATGTGCGCCAACAGTACTTGACTTATACTGAGAGAAAAGTCCAAGTATATTTGGCCTGTACTTGTACTCAATCTTTTGATCGAGATGTACTTAAAGTATAATTAAGTATTCAAACTTGGGTTGTAGTTGTGTTAACCCTTTTTATCGAGTAGCCTATTAAATATACTGCATTTTACATAGTTTTTCATATACAGTCTTATAAAACTTACATTGTTTGAAAATATTGATTAGAATATTGATATACAACAGATGTTTCTAATTCTGCGTATCTGAATTTTTGTGTGGGCTAGTCCACTGGTAGTGTACATATGAATTTACTTTAATTCTACTTTTCCCCACCATTGACTGAATTTTCCAGCTATCCATGTTTTCACTGTTATACGGTAGGGGTCGCTATGACACATCTTCTTGTACAGAATCTCCAGATCAAAGCACATGAGAAGAAGAAGCTGAAACAAGTGAAGTTTGCTCACACAAATGTAAAATAACGTGATCATCAAACATTAAACAGCATGTAAATCAAAACTGCTTAATGTTACCAAATGAAATGTCGAACCCATGAAGAGAAAACGACTCTGAAGCTTTGGGGGTGTTGGACTCGATCTACTCCATCTATGTTTTGATCATCGTTCTGAATCTGATCAAGGCGTATAGACAAAAATGTGATTTTTCTCAACTTTTTTGTTTAAAATGTTGCCTTTCTTTATGAAACTTACCGACATTCAAGTGTTCATAAAAAAGGATGCACGAAGCTAATAAAATGTTTTTAAAATTAAAGTACAGTTAAAGATATTTTTCAAGTATAAAAAAATAATATCTACATTTGAACATAGTAGTAGGCATATACTGCAAGTGCAAAAATAGAAATAGTAAACTATAAGTATAATGTAATGTTCACTTAAAGAAAACTTACAAGAATACTTGCAGTATAAACTACTAAACCAGTAGTTTACTGAGAGTACACTTCAGTGTGTACACTGTTAGACCTTACCAGGTTTTTTTTTTTTTTTTTACAGTAAAATACTGGCAACACTGTTGCCAGTTCTTTACTGTAATCTACAATATGTTACTGTAAAAATGCACTAAATTAAAACTCGAGTCAAACTAATTTCACTTGCAGAAACCGACTGCCTTAAATTGACCAACTGTCATTTAAATGTATTAACTAAAATGTATAATGCATTAATAATGTGAGCAAAATATAACTGTGAACTTATTTCATTTGAGACCACTAAAAAAAACTATTGAACATAAAAATATTTCCATTGGACCAGCAACTACACAGTCACCACCTGTTAAATAAAGCAACATGCAGCAAATCATCAATGTTTGCAGATCTTCTGCTGGACTGAAGCACAGGCTCTACTCCTCTGCACAGTGGTGACCCAAAAAACTAAATTTTACAGTAAACTACTGGCAACAGTGTTGTTGTTTTATAACTTACAGTTTATTACTGTTAAAATACATTTTGTGGAGTAAAAGTAACATTGACAGTTAGATAATTGCAGTGAGATAATTAAGTGAATATGTAAGTGATTGTTGAGCATTAGTGATTAACACCTGCTGTTAACAAGCAGATTCACTGAAGGAAAGAGGAACACACAAACATAAAATAGAGAAACACAAGAACTACAACTGACTTCCAGCCATTACACATTATTACACGTATTATTAATCAGTATGACTTTATTTCTGTCATGCATCTACAGAAGTTGTTATTGAGATGTTTAATTGAAAATTACGGTGGCCGAGAGAGCTCAACGCGCTGCAAATGAAGAAAACACATGCAAACAGAAAAAAACGCATGCAAACAGAAAAAAACGTATGCAAACAGAAAAAAACACATGCAAATAGAAAAAAACACATGCAAATAGAAAAAAAACACCAGCGAATAAGAAAACATCTTCATCAGTTTTACAACTCACGTGCGTCCCAATACTCACAACACAACCAAATACGGAAACGCGCTGCAATTACAGAAACGCGCTGCAAAAGTTCACAACACAACCAAATACAGAAACGCGCTGCAAATAGAACAGAACACAACGGAAATGTTTCCGGGGAACCAAATAAGTGACGGACGGACGGCTCGCGAGCTTTACCAGAGAGACGCGGGCTCTGGCTTTACCTATGCCCTACTCTCTTAAAAGGGCAGACGGCAGAGCCCTTGAATTGAGCACTTTGGAGGGAGCGGGGCACTTGTGTGCCATTATGTTGATGAAGGGAGCAACGAAAGACAACGTAATTTCCTCATTATTTTCACCTGGGATGTTCCCATGACAACGCAGCGCGTGTCCATCAGCTGAATAGCTGTTCTTACCAGAAATATAGTATTAATGCTGTTAACATAACTGTTGCAAATAAATATACATTTTATACAACAAAGTTTTTAAAATATGTGTTATATCTTTGTGTGAGTGTCTCAACTTTAAAACTTGCCGTCTCATATTTGGACCTATAGCTACATTCTAACATTTCTTACGAAACTTATTTTAACATAACATGACAAAATGTGTTCAATGTAACTGATGTATAGATTAATGTCTTTTCCTCGTTCTTTTTCTCTATCTTTTTTATTTATTTATTTATTTTAGTCTTCAGCTCATTGTTCTTTTTAGTATTCTTATGACATTGAACATATCACAAATACATTTTGTATATTGTATACAAAGTTGTATGTCATAAACGTGTCATCTTTGTATGTTTTGCAAAAAAATATAAAATAAATAATAATAATAAAAGTAGACAGCTGTAAGCACGTCCTAGCCGTCCGTCCGTCACTTATTGGGTTCCCCGGAAACATTTCCGTTGTGTTCTGTTCTATTTGCAGCGCGTTTCTGTTTGGTTGTGTTGTGAACTTTTGCAGCGCGTTTCTGTAATTGCAGCGCGTTTCCGTATTTGGTTGTGTTGTGAGTATTGGGACGCACGTGAGTTGTAAAACTGATGAAGATGTTTTCTTATTCGCTGGTGTTTTTTTCTATTTGCATGTGTTTTTTTCTATTTGCATGTGTTTTTTTCTGTTTGCATGCGTTTTTTTCTGTTTGCATGTGTTTTCTTCATTTGCAGCGCGTTGAGCTCTCTCGGCCACCGTAGAAAATGTTTGTTTTGAAGTTACCATTATAGAGATCAGTGTTTGCTTTAGTTGGGTTCTGGACTCTTGACTTTTTAAAATTAGTTTTTCTCTTGCTGCTTGAACTGTGTTTTTACAGATCACACTTTTGCACACACATGGTTAGTGAATGATTGCAGTTATATTGATTATGATGGCAAAATCATCATATAGCCTGTTCAATCACTAATCTCATTCAGAGTTTAATCCTGTATCAAAAGTGTTACATTACCACCACTGTTAAACTACAGCAATGAGTTACTATGATGATTTTTGATCATACTATGATGATGTGTTCATCATGCAAAACCAAAGAAACAGAGCTACACTGTATTGTAGAAACACAGAGATATCAAAAATTAGCACATGGATCTCAACAATGGTGGCAATATATATATATATATCATCACTAATGCTATTTTTTTTTTTCAGCATGCATTGTGACATGAAACTTTTGATTGTCATCATTGTTGAGATTCATGTGCTGATTGTTGATGTCTGTGTGTGTCTGAGTTAAGTAGAAGTTCAAAATGTTTTAATGCACTTTATGATTTCAATATATTTGAGAATAACTGGTTACAGAAATATTGCGGTATTTTATGTTGTATATTAATAGATGCACGATAAATATTAAATACCCATAAATTCAAAGCTTATATACAGGGTATGATCAGAGAATCAGACATGTCCAGGATGATTATAACATCATCTCAACAGCCTAAAACACCTGATCAACTTCCTCTTGGCTTTTTCTTGCCATAACAAATGTGTTCTCTTACGAGAGTTCTCTCGTACTGCGTTTATCAAAACGCTACGGGAAAAGTCTCTTTTCACGAAACACTGAAGCAAAAATTATCCTTTAATTTTTCATATATGTAAAACGCGTTGCAGCAGCAGCAGACAGCTGAAGCAAGACGGCTTGTCTGCTCATTGGCTGCTCTGCGGCAACTGCATAAGCCTATCGAGCGCAGGCTGATGCAACATCAGACCAATGAGGGCGGTTCGCGCCCTCCTCGCCACTTCCCGCCGAGACGGGCGTGGCTTACCTCTATAAAAGGAGCTCGAGAAGGCTGACTCACTTGATTTTAATCTCTTCAGCGAAGCGCACGCATCGCTGGATCACGGAAGCAGCGTCGTTCGAAGCAAGCACTTCAGCGGGACGAGCCCTCGAAGCCGCTGGCCTACGCCGCCTTCTACAGCCGTACCTGCTGCGCTTTCCGACGCCCATATCCTTTATTATGCTCTGTTTTGTGTGTGTGTGTGAGTGTTCTCGTAGCACTCACCCCCTAAAAGAGCGGCGTCTTTCTAAAGATGCCTAAATCCTGCGGCTCGTGCAGAGCCCCACTCGCCGGGGGAGACGACCACGTCATCTGTGTTTCCTGCCTCGGTGAGGACCATGCAGCGCTCGCGCTCGCTGACGGCGGCTGCCCTCACTGCGAGCTTTTGCCTATGGTGGCTCTGAGGACCCGCCTGGCATCCTTCTCGAAGCCTGCATTCTCCGCCGCGATGCCGCGCCGTAAGAAGCGCCGCTCGCAGCGGGTCCCGGAACCCTCTCCACCCCGACCAAGCTCGCCGGTTCGCCCGCCAGCTTCACCGACCTCCCCCGAATCACTTCCTGATGCTCAGCGCCCGCAGCCCGCCGCCGCTTCATCAGAGGAAGTTGTTTCGGAGGCCGCGTCGGGGGAAAAGGATTCCTGTTCTCTCCTCGCTTCAGGCAGCGAGGATTGGGCGAGCTCTGAGGACCTCGCGCCTCCTGCCCGAAAGCCCTCAGTGAGAGCCAACATTGAGACGGAGCTCATGCGAGTACTCGCGTTGGCCGCGACGAGCCTCGGCCTCGAGTGGTCTGCACCGAAGCCCCCCTCTCGCACCCGGCTCGATGGTAGCTTCCTCCCAGGTGAGCGCAATTCTCCGGAATCTAAGCCCGCTCCTTTTCTTCCTGAGTTACATGAAGAAGTTGCGAAGGCCTGGAACGCGCCCTACTCTGCGCGTACGCGCTCATCTGTGTCGCCTGCATTCTCCTCACTGGACAAGGCAAATGAACGAGGCTACCTCTCTCTGCCGCCGGTGGAACAGGCTATAGCGACCCATCTGTGCCCGCCCTCTGCTGGACGGCGGACTAAACCGGTGTTGCCTTCAAAAGCCTGCCGCATGACGTCGACGCTGCTGGGCAAGCCGCGTCAGCGCTACACACCATGGCTACATTACAGATTTTCCAGGGTGATCTCCTCCATAAATGGGACGAGGTTGGACCTGATGCTGTCTGTATTGCGGATTTGAGGAGTGCTTCGGACCTCACGCTCCGAGCCACCAAAGCTGCCGCACAAGCCATGGGACGCTGTATGGCTTCCGCCACTGTCGCTGAGAGGCACTTATGGCTGACGCTCACGGAGATGGCCGATTCCGAGCGCATCGCGTTTCTCGACGCCCCGCTGTCTTCCGCTGGCCTCTTTGGTTCTTCTCTCTCCGAGTTCGTGGAGAGATTTACCGAAGCCCAGAAAGCGTCTCAAGCCTTCAAGCACTTCCTACCGAAGCGCTCTGGTTCCGCGGCGGGTCAAGACAAACGGACCCCGCGAACCTCACAGCCTCAGCCCCCGCCTTCGGCCTCCTCTTCGCAGCAGCCTCAACAGCACAGCTCGAGACCCCGCTCTCGATCGAGCGCCCGGCGCGCGCGCCACGACCGAGGATTGTGGTGAAACCAGAGGCCCCGAAGAAGTCCTAGCCCGCCTAGGAAAGCGCAGGTGTGTGAGTCCCGTTGCGGCCGGCCTCCCACCCAAGCGCCTCGCTGTCTCAGCCCCAAGCTTCGCGGCTGTCCCAGCGTTCTCTGCAAAGCGCAAGCCTGTACAAGTGCCCGCTTGCCTGCACTCAAAAGCCGTTTTTACGGCTACCCAGATATGTCTCGAAAAGAGTGTGATTTCTGGTGTCCCGGCCACGGCCGATGGTGCTATAAATGTAGTGTCGATGCCCACTCCTCTGTGCCCATCCATACACATAAGCACAGCCCTGCACTCAGGGCTCGCGCAAATAAAATCGATTCAGGTCGATTGCGCTCCCCACATAGTAAAAGTGCCCACTACTCAGTGCCCACGAACACTGTCTATCAGATCACAGGCTCTCTGTAAAAACGAGACCTGTGAGCGCGCGCGCTGCTTACACAAGCAGCGCGCCCCAAGCAGTAAATGTGTCCGCTCCCAGCCCACATCTACTCGCACACATGAGTCCCACGGGGCTCGCGCAGCCCTCCCTCACTCAGTCAAACACTGTTGTAAGGTCGAGGGCGAGCGCTCCGCCCGGTGTATTAAGCGCGCCCCCCGCCTCAAATGCCGCAGGCATAACGCCTATGTTTGTGAGCCCCGTAGCACCTCTGTCGCACGGCAAACAGAGCGCGCTCTGTATCCGGCCCTTAGCCAACCATGCAGATGTATGGGCAGCGCTTCCAGGGGTTTCGGACTGGGTCTTAGGCATTATAAAGAGAGGCTTCTCGCTACAGTTTTATCGACGCCCTCCGCGCTTCACAGCGCGCGTCGAAACTTCGGTACCGCTGAATGTAGCACACCTACTTCGCGCCGAAATATCAAAACTGATAAGCAAAGGGGCGATAGAGCTTGTTCCCCAAGTTCAAAGCGAACAGGGGATATACAGCAGATACTTTCTAGTCCCCAAAAAGGACGGCGGTATCAGACCCATTCTGGATCTAAGACGACTGAACAGAGTATTAGTGAAACGCCGTTTCAAAATGCTCACAACCAGCAAAATTCTTGCGCATGTTCGCCGAGAAGACTGGTTCATGTCGATAGATCTGAAGGACGCGTATTTTCAAATACAGATAGCGTCACATCACAGGCGATTCTTGAGATTCGCCTTCGAGGGTCAGACATACCAGTATACAGTCCTGCCTTTCGGCTTGTCCCTGGCACCTCGTACTTTTACGAAATGCATGGACGCAGCGCTCGCTCCTCTCAGACTCAGAGGCATGCGAGTGCTGAACTATTTGGACGACTGGTTGATCCTAGCCCAATCACGATCTCAGCTCATAGAGCACAGAGCCATTTTACTCGATCACCTCGAGAATCTTGGTATCACGGTCAATTGGGCGAAGAGTTCACTGAACCCCAGCCAAACGATTCCGTTTCTGGGTATAGTTCTGGACTCACAGTCTATGACAGCGCGGCTGTCGCCACAGCGCGTGCTGAACATTCAGCGCGCGGCGATGTCTTTCCGCCGCGGCGCTTTCACCCCGCTCAGAAAATTTCAAAGGATGCTGGGTCTCATGGCCTCAGCATCGTCAGTTCTCCGGCTGGGCTTGCTCCGCATGCGTCCGCTGCAGTTCTGGTTGAAAGCGCGGGTTCCGCGCAGAGCGTGGGTGTCCGGTCATTTACGCCTCAAGGTCGATCAGGACTGTGTCACAGCCCTGGTACCTTGGATGGCGAACGACTGGTACCAATCAAATGCTGGCAGTGCACAACGCGCTGACGCGTTTTTGTCCCCACATCAAGGACCAACACGTCATAGTCCGTTCGGACAACATGGCAGTGGTGTCCTACATAAATCGCCAGGGCGGTCTGAATTCCAAACCCCTGTACAGGCTGGCGAAACACCTCCTGCTATGGGCTCAGCACAACCTACGCTCGCTGAGAGCAGTACATGTGCCCGGGCTGCTGAATGTGGGCCCGGACAGACTGTCCAGGAACAACGTTCCTACGGGCGAATGGTCTCTACACCCACAAACAGTCCGGCTGTTGTGGGAGAGATTCGGCAAAGCGGAGGTGGACCTATTCGCGTCCCGCCAAAAAGCTCACTGCCCCGCATTCTTTTCAAAGACCGACAGCGCGCTGTCCCAAAGGTGGCCGCGCTGCCCGCTATACGCTTTTTCCCCCGTCTCCCTCCTGCCTCAGGTGTTGGAACGGGTCAGGAAAACGAAATGCCCAGTGATGCAGTTAGCAGACATCGCTCCATGGCCAGTGCCGTTGAGGAGAGATCTCCTCTCGCAGGCCAGGGGCTCGATCTGGCACCCACACCCGGAACTATGGTCCCTTCATGTGTGGGCGCTCAACGGATACCCGTTGGTCTCGCAGAGGGAGTCATGAATACCATCACGGAGGCTAGAGCGCCGTCGACCAGGCGACTCTACGCTTCAAAGTGGTCGGTTTTCTCCGGCTGGTGTACAGCTCGGAGCCTTTCACCCCTCGAATGTGAGGTAACGGAGGTTCTCTCCTTCCTACAAGAGCTGTTGGATAAGGGCAGATCCCCTTCCACGCTCAAAGTGTATGTGGCGGCTATTTCAGCGTTCTCCGGTTCAACGCTGGGTCAGTCACTAGGAAGGAATGATTTAGTCATCCGCTTCCTCAGGGAAGCTAGGAGACTGAATCCACCCAGACCTCCGTCAGTCCCTATGTGGGACCTTTCTACGGTCCTGGCGGCCATGAAAGGTGCCCCTTTCGAGCCTATCCAGTCAATCAGCCTCAAACATTTGTCTTTCAAAACAGTGTTTTTGATGGCTCTCGCTTCAGTGAAGCGCATAGGCGATCTGCACGCGCTCTCCGTGAGCCCGACGTGCTTGGAGTTTGGTCCTAATGACTCTAAAGTCATACTCAAACCTAAGCACGGCTATGTGCCGAAATCCCTCAACACGCCTTTTCGGGCTCAGGTCATTTCCCTGGATGCCCTGCCGGCGTCGAGTGAGGAAGGGGACTCGAGTTTTCTTTGCCCTGTTAGGGCTTTAAGAACTTATATGTCCCGCTCTGCTGCCTTTAGACAGACAGAGCAGCTCTTTGTCTCGTTCAGCGGACGTTCCAAAGGAACGGCTGTTTCGAAACAAAGTCTATCCGGATGGATAATTGACGCCATAGCGCTGGCTTATACTGCCAAGGGCATTCAATGCCCGTTGGGAGTCAGAGCGCACTCTACGAGAGGCGTTGCCTCCTCGTGGGCTTGGTCCAGCGGGATTTCCTTACAGGATATATGTACGGCGGCAGGCTGGGCCTCTCCGTCTACATTTATCAGGTTTTATAACCTAGAGGTTCCCGCCTTACAGGCTAAGCTTTTGTCGGTGTAATACTATACCGACTATACTGGGCTGAACTGTGTAAGACCCACGTTTTCCCACATTAGTACAGGCTCCCTACCCTGGCTATGTGATGTCATATTCGCGTCTGTGGACATGTCTATATAAGGACGGAGGAAACCCCTCCTGTCCTGTAGACTCTCCCTGTGAGGTCATGTTAAGCCTGCGGACGCTACAGTATAGGGAATTAAGGCTTCCCCCCCTTATTCCCTGACTCTGTGTGAGTCTATCTGGTGATTATGCACTGTATGCCTGAAATAGCTTCCGGTGATCAGTGTTTTTATCCCAGCACGCACGGCGTTTTGCAAGGGGTTCCCGTAGCGTTTTGATAAACGCAGTACGAGAGAACTCTCGTAAGAGAACGTACTCGGTTACTAACGTAACCTCGGTTCTCTCTAGAAGAGGGAACGAGTACTGCGTTCCCTTGCCGTGCGTTTGGTTCACTCTGGTTCGCTTCGGCGATCAAAATCAAGTGAGTCAGCCTTCTCGAGCTCCTTTTATAGAGGTAAGCCACGCCCGTCTCGGCGGGAAGTGGCGAGGAGGGCGCGAAGCGCCCTCATTGGTCTGATGTTGCATCAGCCTGCGCTCGATAGGCTTATGCAGTTGCCGCAGAGCAGCCAATGAGCAGACAAGCCGTCTTGCTTCAGCTGTCTGCTGCTGCCGCAACACGTTTTACATATATGAAAAATTAAAGGATAATTTTTGCTTCAGTGTTTCGTGAAAAGAGACTTTTCCCGTAGCGTTTTGATAAACGCAGTACTCGTTCCCTCTTCTAGAGAGAGCCGAGGTTACGTTAGTAACCGAGTACGTTTTATAAACACACAGTTACAGCAGCCAGAAATATACTAATGTTATAAAGTCAAGGGTCAAGAGACCAACTAAAACAAATACTGATCTCCATCATGGTGACAACAAACTTTATTTTCAATAAAATATCAACAACTAAATATCTGTTAATTCTAAGAACTTTTGTACATGTGTGAAATAATGAAATCATGTTAAACTGGTTTGTAAACTGTTTTCACACTCGGTGGCTGGAAGTCAGTTGTAGTTCTTGTGTTTCTCTTTTTTCTGTTCTTGTTTCTCTGTCCTTCAGTGATTCTGCTTATCAGGTGTTCATCAGTGTCTCAATTCACTCACTTATTTCCATTCACTCTGTCATGTGGACTATATTAGTGAACTAATGTAGGTGTAATGAGGGTATAGGGTGTGATTGTGAAAACAGCATCTGAGAGTCGATTTTGGGCACTGTTAATTTACAGTACTAGTGCAAAATACCCGTGCAAAATCAGTTTTTGTGTGTGTTTTTAGTAATTGTTGGTTTGGTGTGATTGAATGCTCATTGTTACAATTGCACAGCAAAAGTTCAGTGACATTTTTATTTGTGCATGGTAGAAAGCACACAGTGAACTCAGAGAAAACGCTATGCTTGAGCAAACAGTTTGTGAATAAGCTACTACAAATGATGCCCGTGAAAGAGACTGTGAACGCATTGAATAGGATATGTTTAGTTGGTGAATAGCATAGGCTAGTATTACACAGTAGCGATAACATTAAGCGCACCAGAATGAAATATATTATTCAGAAGTAAACAGCATAGCTGACATATAGATTCAGTTAACATCCACAAATGAATAAGCGTGTCGATTCAGGGAGCAGTACAAAGTGCCCGTGCAAAATCAGTTTTCGTGTGTGTTTTTAATAATTGTTGGTTTCTTGGTAAAGAAAACACATTTTTACTCAAATTAATCAAAATGGATTTATCACGTTTTGGAACCAAACTATAATATCCAGAAGTAAACAGTGTAGCTGACTGATTGTCAGAATGTTTATTTTTAAACCACAACCTTCTTGGGGCTTCTTTGACCGATACAACTCTCTAATGTCAGAATGTTTATTTTTAAACCACAACCTTTTAAAAATGATATATTTAACGATATCTTTAGCATTTCTCATCCAAACAACGTCAAACTTGGCACTGCACTTACTTGTGACCGTAGCGAGACACCTGTCAAGTTTGAAATCCATCGGACTAACGGTTCGAGAGATATGTGGTTAACAGACACACAGACAGACAGACAGACAGACAGACAGACACACAGACACACAGACGTTTCTGTAATTTATAGAGAGATATTCCTGTAGGCTATTTTTGTTTTCTACGGTTTTAATGGAAAATGGTATGATATTGCCAGAATTTGGCCTTTTTTTTACAGCAAGGGTTAACAGTGTACTTTCATAAACTAAAAAAGGTACTACTTGTATTAAAATAGTAAATAAGTATTTACTGCTCTTACACTTACAGTACACTTAAACGTTTACTTTTATATACTAAAAGTGGGCCAATTTAGTCCCAAGCAGTATTGAAATAGTACACTTGCAAGTTTACTACAAGTACACATTGATATTAGTATACTTACTACATAAAGTATACTTAGAAATATACTTTAACATTACTTAAGTATATTTCATAAAATGAACTTGAAGTAGACTTATTTTTCGTAAGGGTAGGACTGGGTCTGGCTCAGCTCCTCAGCGAAAACCAAAGATGCGACACACCTGCTGCTCATTTTACACCCGCACTGCACGGTAGAGCAGCTGATCCAATTATCACATGCCAATGTGCATTGGCTCGTTTAGTCATTTAAGTTGATTGGTCTCCCTGGCGTGATCCCAATTTTGTTGGTCTAACCAAGGGAACGAGGGTTGCCGATACATTTGTAACGTATGTAACCGAGACATTTATAAAGTTAGAAATATGGATTTTCTTCTTACTAAAACACATCACTTCGCTTCAGAAGGCCTTAATTATCCCACTGGAGCAGTATGGATTACTTTTATGATGAATGGATGCGCTTTTTGTGCTTCAAAACCTCAGTTACAATTCAAAGCTTGGAAGAGCCAGGATATTTTTTAATATAACTCAGATTGTGTTTGGCTAAAAGAAGAACCTAGAATGGCTTGAGGGTGCGCAGATTATGGGATAATTTTCATTTTTGGGTGAACTATCCCTTTAATGAAATATACTGATATTAGGAATGAAGTTGGGACTGGAAGCGAGCCCATCTTTGCATCTTTGTACACCAAAGGGCATGACCATGGACAGGTTATTTAAAGGAAGTGAATGAAAATTGCAACCTCAATCATTCATAATAATTTATTAGAATAAATAAACAGCCATTAAATAGAGGCTCCATCAGAATTCACAGTTGACTCACCCACTCGTTCTATGATCACAGTTGAGTTTGCTGACAGAGGTCCATTCTTCACGTGACACATATAATCTCCTTTATCCTCAGTTCTGACACTCTTTAGTCTGATAGAGAAGTTTCCTTTGGGGATTTCATCAGTGAAGAACTCCACTCTATCGCTGTATAGATCATCTGATGAATCTGGCAGAATTGTATTGCTCTGGAAGAGAAGAACCGGAATATCTTCATCTTTATCAGTTTTCCTCCATGAAACCTCTTCAGGTTGGATGTGAGAGTCTACAGAGCAGCTCAGAGTGACGTCTTCACCCACATACGCAGAAACTGGATGGTTTGATCCTGCGACTATCAAATGCTCTGTAAGAATAAACAGTTACAATATCATCAATTTGAAAGAAAATTCATTTACAATACCCTCCAGTGATCTATACTCACCAAAATCTCTTATTTGAACCACAGTTTCACCGGCATCTTTTTTACTGAAAACCTTACATCTGTAAGAGCCTTTATCTTCCGCTCTCAGATTGTCCAGACGGATGGAGAAGATTCCATCTCTAACACGGTCATTAAAGAAATGAGCTCTCTCATAATAATCCTGATGCTGTTCCTCTGATCGACTGTCACCATAAATGAACAGATGAACTAAAGTCTCTGAGTCTGTTCTTCTCCATTCCACCTTCAGTCTTTTCATTGGTAAAACTTCATCAACATAACAGGGCAGAATCACTGAAGATCCAAGACGAACAACCAGAGGAGCCGAAGGACCCTGTACAATAAACCCTAAAATGTTGGATTCAAAATAAATGTTAGTAGTAACAATTAAACAGTAAATAGTTAATGAATCTAAAAAAAGTAACCCATCAACATTCCCCCAAACGAAGCCTTATGGATATGCCATATGCCAAATTAAACTGCATGTACATACCATCAGATATCATCAAAGTGACAGAACCAAAAATGAACAAAATGAGCTTCATTTTCAGATGAAAGTATGATCCCTTTCTTCCTGAATCAAAAATAAGTGACTGTAACAATTATTTCACAGTATGCCGAGATCTGTTTTACTGTCATGTAACTAGGAATAGTGAAACTTAACCTAAACCGGATAAACCAGTTCTGACACAGGACCGGCATGAGAAAGAAGACTAGGCCTATATATAGAAACAGAAATACTTTCGTTCCGTGAAGATTTACTAATTCTGTGGATAAGTAGAATAACAGGACAGTGGCATAAATACAGAAACAGGGCAAACACACATAGCAAAATCATATCAAAGATGTTTTTTTCTTTCATTAAGGAAACTCTAGCTTAATCTGTGATAAACACATTTTTGTCTTTAGCCTTAAACAGTTTGTGTGTTTTTCGAGGTGTTACAGCTGCAGATAACTGAATAGCATATAAGGGTTTTTTATGTTATTGACAAAAAAGCCCTTACATATTGAAATTAATGGGATGAGACCTATAAATATATGAGTGCAACTATGTTGTGTGTCTTTCTGACTGCAGAGCATCTTTGTATTGTTTGACTGACCTTCTTGCAAGAATAAAAAGTATGTTTTTCAATTCCAGTCTCATCATCATAATTATTACAGTTTATTTTTTTTCCACAACAAACTGGCAACGATCCCTGTGGGATCCCATAAGTGATTCGTTGGGACCTACAGCATTAGTGACTGATCATTCTAACTGAAAAAGAAGGTTAGCCTCTACCCGAGAAGTTAAGGGACAAAAGGACTGATGGCTGGGGGCCCAGACTGTCACCACCGGGATCTCAAAAGAACAAAGAAAAAGGAAAATGGTGAGTTTCACTAGTTTGTGAAACATTTCTTACAAGTTCGTAAGAATCTGTACAGAAAAAGACCTGCACAGTGTAGGCAGAGCACACAGAGGTGATGACCACTGTTTAAGGTATAAAAGACGAGTCTAAAAGATTAACAACTCAACGTATGGGGGTCTGGAAATGGCAAGCACAAGTTTCTTACTGCAAAGGACTTGGATAGTTCCATTTACAAAGAAATGAAAAGAAAATAGGGAAATAGAGCAATGGCTGCATTAAAAAATTGGATAAAAAAGTATGGTTTTCAAGCAAAGGGTACAATGAGTGTGACATTGATTGACAGTGAGTGTGATAGTGTTAAATAAGGTTAAAGAAAATATGGGAAAGCCTGAAGAAAAAGAAAGACAGACGGAAAAGTGAATTTCAGATGTACAAAAAAGCAGTGAGCATCAGGGATTGAGAAAGCAAAAAGATGTGAAAGAAAGCAGGGAAAGAGCTCCCATATGGAGAAACAGAGAAAAAGACAACAGATACTGCTAAGTGTTCTCTATATCTGTCACATGCTGTGTCCCAATGTGAAGGCTGCATCCTCCGAAGGCCGCACAGTGTAGCCTCCGTAGGGTTTCCTAATTGTGCAGCCAGGTGTTCCCGATTACCGCTCCAGGCGCCAAGCAACGGTGTGAGAGTATGCTGCCATCCTGATAATTCATTTGATATAATTGAGTAAACAGCTATCATTTTTATGTTTTATATTTTACTGGAGGACATGGTAAGGATGTTTCAGGTCATGTACTTTCGGCTTAGCCGAAGATTCAAATGTTCATTTATATCTTACCTTGATGCGATTTTGTAGGCTAGTGTATACTTTTTATTATGCACATAAATTGACCATGGTAAATATATTTACACAGGTTGTCAACCCTATTTGAATATAAAAAGTCCAGTGCGAATGTTACTCCTGCTCGTCATCGGCAGCTGTCAGTCACTGTTGCTAGGCGACAAGAACAATCCTCTGTAGGCTAGACTGGTCCGAGCGCTTCTGATGCGCCCTTTGAAATGGGACGGAGCTGTAGTTAGCAACAATTTGTTTATATTGTGACAATAGGCCTACATTTTGTTACTTTAATTTTCAAAATAACCAGTGGTGGTATGTAAGGAACTACTTCGTTAATACTCAAAGTAATTTTCCCACACAGCAACACTACAAAATAATGTTATTTTACAATACGATGCATTGTTTTACATTAAACTACACAAAAGTATATCGTTTAAATGTATCAACCTTGAAAATATTCATAAGTAAAATGCAGTATGCAGTAATATAAAAGCAGAACCATCATAAAAACCCTGACAAGGTTTTTTTCCTGCAGAATTCCTTTACTTTTACTCTTGATGCCTTAAGTACATTAGAGTATGCAAGATAATTTTGCTTAACTAAGGTTTGAAATAAAGTATCTCAATATTTATTCCATGAGTCAGCCCTGCAAACCTGTTGGTAGACAACTTAGTGGATAGTGTAAATATGCAGTCAAACACTCTGGAGAGCATCCCAGATGATGTCCCACCAGCAGGAGGCCTTACCAGGGTCTCTATTGTGGAGCCCATCCCGGTACAGCAGCACACCAGGGTCTCCCACTCAGCTGAATAAAAGTCTATATAATTTTTTCTTATTTTATGTACTGTAAATTTAAATGTTTATGTTAATTTTGAGATGTTTAACGTATGTTGTAAATAGTTGGGGGAAAAAAGGTATAGAAGAATTTGTTTCATGTAGAAATTATGACTGTCATTACAAAAATAAACAATGTCCAGAGCAATGAATTCTCTTTTATTTACACATTTAAAGTTGCATAAAAATAAATAAATGTACAGAATATTTTTTCCTTTTAAAAAATATAAGTGAAAAAAGGTTAAAGAATAATAAAGAAATATATAACGAATAATAAAGAAACGAATATATATCGTGGTGCTGGTGCTGATGCTGGTGCTGCTGCTACCCCTGGCTCCTCCTCTTCTTGGGCACACACTGCTGAACTCGGCCCTGGTGTGTCCTCAGGGATTGAGGCAATGAGGGCAGGGGGTTGGTGCAATGCCTCTGTCCCAACACCTCATCCATGAGGACAAACCAGGGCCAAGTTTCAGCAGTGGGTTCCCACTCACACCCTCACCCGTACCAGGACACGTGCAATCGTTGCACGTGCAGAGCAAATTAACCATGACTTGTTAACAACAACAGCACAATACATTTCAGCAAAGATGTGATCTCAACTTTCTTACTTTGTATTTTTAAAATCATATTCATATTCAGAAATCATATTTATGAATACTCAAATTTGGTTAAAACCTTTGTAGACATAGCTTGCATGACAGCACTACAAAAACACATAAAAGTGAAACCCCATTGCCTTATCTACTGCTTTTCTTATGTTTGTGGGCTTTATAGGGTGAGTGATATTTCTTATTTACACAAGCTAGACAGACTACTGCAAATGTTACAATCAAATTTAATTTAATTTATTTAGTTAATTTATTTTTTTAATTGCAATTTAATAAATTGAGTGGTCTGCTCCTTGCTCCCTGAAACAATTATTAAACTAATATTAGCACAAGTTTTGCCTCAAACCACCTGACAAATGAAGCCATGCAATGGTGACGAAGGAGTTAAGATGAAGTTTATAAGAAAGAAAAACTTGTGGCTTTTAACTCAGGTTTTACTAGCTATTTGAGTAAATGAAAACATTACTTACATTTAAATGTGAATTTGCCGTCCACCACCGAACTCTCGGCCGTCATTTTTTTTAAAATAAAAATGCTGTCGTCACCGGCGTGCGATGACTTATGGGGTAGAATCATAGACAGTATATAAACTGGACACAGCGACGCCATTGGATTCAACGGAGACAAGTGAAGTCAATTAGAAGCTCTCACTTCCTGATGGCTGAGCGTACTGCGCAGACTCAAACTGAGCTTGATGACGTAGATGTGACGTGAGCAACCTGTCTGTCTTCTAGTAGCTGTGCCGAGAGAAATCTGAATCATTCCCTTCCGAATCTTGCAGAGACGGAGAGTGTGAGTAGGAGCTGTCCATGAGCTAGGAGCAGGAGCAACTTTTGCTAAGCATTCTGATTAATTATTTTGTCATTTTGCCTCCACGTCCCCCCGATTGCCCGCGAGCTTCTCCTCCTGTCCATACAGTAATTTCCTACTGTGCGACAGAGAGTCGCGTGGTTATGACGCAATCGTTAGCCTATTTTTACAAAAACTGCTTCTACGGGGCCATAACGTAAGATACAAGGTAATGGAGCCTTTTATACATTGTCGTGTTTCTTTAGAAATAAATAATGGACAAATGGAGTCTTTAAACGCCTCAGATGTAAAGTTATTCGCTGTCAAAGTGACGCCAAAATGAATGGGAGTCAATGGGATGCTAACAGCAGGTGGGGGTCCGCTAGCCAATGGCGGCGCCCGGGGAATGGTAAATTGGTAAACTGGGGAAACGAAGGGTGCATTTGGCGTCGCTTTAGCCTTCGTCGCGCCGCGATGACCCAACCGGCCTTCGAATACGGCCTTCGGAGGATGCAGAAATTAATTGGGACATCCTTCGTCGCGCCGCTGTGACGTTTCGTTGCGCCGCTGTGACGCAATCGGTCTTCAAATACGGCCTTCGGAGGATGCAGCCTTCACATTGGGACACAGCTACAGTGTCTGGTTTTGTGTATCTGGTTGTGGGTGTGGGCTCTGGATGTGTGGTGCTTGTTTGTTGCTTAGTAACTAGCTGATCACTTAATCAGTCCGCAGCTGCAGCTAGTTAATGCATGTTGTTGGTTTGTTACACTTGTTACTCTTGTGTATGCTCTCTTATTCAGTTATTCTTATTCAGGTGTCTGAGTTTCCTGATGGAATTATTCCCGCAGCTAGGAATAATGGAATAGGATCGATCTCGTCTGTGTTCCCAGACTTCTGGAGATCGTTGGAGTCCTCTTCCAGTTACCGTTGTCATCCGCTCAAGGACTGTTCATATCACTCATCCTCTCCTGTATATCTGCTTCCAGGTCGCCCACCTGCTAATCGTGGTGTTTTGAGTGTTTCCATCTGTACAACCCGTTTGTCAAACTGCTTGCTATTGGATCTTCGACTCTCATTGTGACAATATCCCCATGCAGAATTGCAGTGTGTGAAGGTGGACCACAATCTCGACCAGGCTTGTGCAAAATTCTGAATTTCAGAATTGGCCTCCATTCAATTCATGAATTGGAATTTGAATTGAATTTACTCCGCCCATTGAATTGAATTTGAATTGGAATGACAGGAAGTGGAATTAAATTCATGGCAGTTCAAAGAAATTCCACACAGTCACACAACAGAAAGAATGTGTTGAGTCTCGCATGCATTCAGTGTTAGGAAGGTTACTTTGGAAATGTTATTGCTTACTGTTATTAGTTACCCATTATAAATGTGGTTTGGATTACTTTATTTGGATAACTTTATCAATGCAAAGCAATTTCGTTTTAAGTTGATTAGTAACTAATTGAATTAAACATTTTACCTCAGTAATACAACTAAATACAGTTACATTAATTTTGTAATTTAATAACAGAACTTTCATTTCACGTTTCATTTTTCATATTTACTCCTCAACCCTGCATACATTTTATTCTAAAATAGATATTGATCAAATTCTTGAAATAAATTACCCCCTCAGTGTTGTTTAATTAGTTTTGTTCCAATGTAATTTTCATTTCAAAGTAATCACACAAACACAAAGTTGTTGTAAATGCAGTTATCATTTATTCCAATGCAAAAAATTACTGAGCAACACTGTTGCATCTAATTCTCAATAGCTCCTCAAATGTTTTTTCATTGAGTCTGCACCGTTCTGGTCTGAATATCTTTCCTGCAACACTAAAGATTCTCTCAACAGGTGCAGAGTGAAGTTGTAAGGGACTTCTGAAACTTAAAAAGTCCAGTGTTGCCCATCAAATTGTGCTTTCAAACAAATGTCCACCTCAAATTGTTTAGCAACCATTTTAAATACTTGGTTAAAGTAAAGCATTCTGGGAAATGGAGTCATGTTCCATCATGTTCCACAAAATTACAATTACAATAAATCAAACTTAATTATTTGTTCTGTGACTAGAGCTTTTAATATTCATTGCTGGGGGAAAACATATCCTTTTAATGTAATCTGTACAAGTAGTTCAAACTAGTATCATTTATAATGCAATCATATCTGACATATACTGTAAAGCTTCATTGTTAAACACTTCATTTAAAATATGTATATGAATTTCTTTGAATTTTTATTGAATTGCAAATCTGCTTCCTTTAATTCAAATTCGAATTGTAATTCTAGATCCTGTTTTTGACATCAATTCAAATTCAATTCAAATTCAAGAATTGAATTGGAATTAAGGAGTCATTCTCAATTCAATTCTGAATTGCGCCCAAGCCTGATCTCGACTCCTGCCCCAGTGCACCGCCACATCCAAGACCTTCATGATTACCACCAAATTATGACAAGTCCCAGGGGGCCACGGGAGGAGGTTCTTGAGACATCAGCATCTTCAAATACCTGTTTTCTGCTCAACAGTGGCTTTTTTATTGCTGTTTTTTTAATACAATTATTTTTAACAGACACTTTTCTTAATGTGCCTTTACAAGTTCTCTTTTGCTGTAAATTACTCACAAATCTTATGATAGCTCAATAATCTCCATCCAAGTTTTCACACAATATTAGTTGTTTCCATGCCTTTTGCATAACATTGTACCATTTTATGTTTTTCATCTTCAGAAAGATATTTCTTCCTTCCCATATTATAATTTACTCCTGTGATCAAAGCTGAATTTTCAGCATCATTACTCCAGTCTTCAGTCACATCATCCTTCAGAAATCATTCTAATATGATTTATGAGTTATCACTTATCTCACTTAATGTAAAGGGCATTTGAGATATTGCTAAAAGAAAAGCGATATTTTTGGTTTGCAAAGAAATTAAGGGAGATTTTTATTTTATTTTACAAGAATCCCACTCAAGTGTAGCCTGGCAAGCCAGACCTACATCAAGATGTTAGGTCTGGCAACTCCCCATAAACACGGCTCAATCCGAGGAGCGGGATAAAGGGCTGTCTTTCAAATTCCCTCTGCACGTGTGGCAGCACAGACGGAGGGACTTGGAAGTGATCAGCTAGCGACTACGCCACCCTGGAATCTTGCCAGGGACAATACAATGGAATTGCTGATTAAAGGCAACACAGGTTCGTTCACAGTAAAGTGGCAGGAGACGTGGATACAAAAATATATAAATTTTATTAAAAAGAAATACTTTATATAAAAAAAGCACAAAACAATCAACAACAATTAATAGACACAACAATGTCACTATTCAACAAGACACACACAGAGCGACCTGAGAAGTCAAGGAGCTGAGGCAGAGCAGGGGATAAAGGGCACATAAGGCCTCCACGGCAAGTCACCTTTCCCGTACACCTGTGCACCCACACTCACACACAAGTACACACGCCACTCATGACACAGCACTCGTGAGAAAGACCACCACCAGCAATCCGCCCCTGCTTTACGCACTCAGCTCCTGTAACGACAGAGTGAAGTTACACTCAGAATTGTCACAGTTGAAACACACTCAGAATTGTCACTTCACGGAGACAACAAATGGAATCGAGGTGTTCGCACTTTTCAATTTAAACCTTACAAATTCTAAATAAAAATAAAAAATAATTAATACAAAAGAAAAAGATATAAACCACAAACACACATGCACATACACACACACACACACACACACACACACGTAATACACAAACACGAAAGACAACGATGTCGGTCCAATTGTTAACAGCAAAGCAACAACGCCTTCGGACAGTAGTTCCACGCAGTCCAACCGCAAGAAAGCTAATCGGCCATGCAGACGCCACCAATCCGTACTTGATGCATCTATAAAATTACAAGTTAACAATCAGACGAATTCATCATTTAACTACGAACAATTACTAAAATCTGTTTCTCTCAACAGAAGATCGCCACGCGATGGGTGCGATCCCTGGGAACCGAACCAGTCAGGCAGATAAACGCATACATGCAGACTGAGGGCTCGTCCAGTCGATCGGGAGGAAAGCGTGTGCCAGCGGAAACTAAGCACTTCCGTATTGAAGTGTAAACACTCATACTGGCCGTACTTCTCACTCAAACCTTTGACTGTACACAAGAATGTCGCTACAATACAAGTGGATACAAAGTGTAAAACCAATCACAACTTCACCGACCAGAGGAGGGACAACCTCAATCAACTGCCAGCCGCAGGAAACTCGCACGCCACTCTGAAAATAGGCTAACGTTAGCTACATTATTCCACAGACAACCCAGCTAACATCACACAACATACCTGGATGGCGACCGAATGACAAAGGGGCTGTGACTCGTGACACCATAGCCAGCCCGTTTATATATGCTGCTACAGCCCACTGATAGGATGAAACTCAACGAGTGGACTAACCAACCACATGCAGGCAGGAAGAATTTCATTGGACCTGCCACACACGCAATAGGACAGCGCTTCAACCAACCAGGGGTGCGTTTCCCGAAAGCATCGTTGGCCAACTATGGTCGCAAGTTCCGTCGTTACCAATAGAGTTCAATGGACATTGCGATGAACTTGCGACCATAGTTGGCTAACGATGCTTTCGGGAAACGCACCCCAGAGCGTTTTCCCAACAGCGGAGCTAACGTTATAGTTGATAGATTCAACTTTTGCCATATCTGGCCGGCAAAACTACGAACACATTTTTTTAAGAATGACTTAAGTGCCGTTCTTTGCTCTTTTCTCAAAGAAAAACTTAACTCCAAGTCCTCCAGAGTCGCGGCCAAAGCCGATTCGAAAGATGTTCTCCAGCAGCAGCTCTTCTTTGTTTTCAAGTAGCAGGGAACCGTCGCAACTCTGTCGTCATATGTTAAGCCAGCCCCGCTTACTCTATACACGACGTGACTGGCCTGACCCAATTTAGGTTTTTGCAGCTCGAAAGTCAACGGAGAGTTGCTAGACTACCCTGGCTGCAAAATACATTTTGCTGCCACTAGGGTGCGTCTAGATTTCAAGGCTAACTCAAGTGCGGAAGATGTTTTATTTTGGAAGAACCAGTGGGGGATGATCTCTAGTTAGCACATGGAAATAATCATTCAGCTGGTGAGAGCACTTTGAAAGGCAGCTTTAGAGGGAAAGTTATTTGTAACAAATGTGATGTGAAAGGGCATTGGGTAATTATAGTTATTGAAACTGGCAGTAATTTGTTTATATTATGCAATGTTAATGGATACAACTCTTCTTCTTTGAGTTGTGATTTGTTAGACACAATAGAAGAAAATGTCAATATTTGACATGTTATTAATAAGAATAACAATCTCCAGAATTTTTGGTGATAATTTAGCTCTCATGGACATATGGAGATATGGACACCTCCTTGTTAGACAATTCACATGGAGCAATAAGCAAATGATGGTTGATGGCAGAATGGTTTTTGGCTAATTTCGTCAGACTTGGAACAAAAGGTTTCGCAAACTGGAATTTCCCCAGCTATTCGTACTTATCACAAAGTTTTAACCTTAAGTATTAAATTTGAAGATATCCAGTGTAACTCTCGAGATCTAGGCTACTGGAAACTAAACAATTCACTTTTATACCATGAAGATTATCTGAGACAAATCCAACTATTAATAAATAAATACTGGAAACAGGCAAATATTAAGAAGGAATATGGCAAGATATGGGAACTATTAAAGTTTGAAATAAGAAAATTTAGCATTCAGTTTGGAAAAAAAAACTGGCTATGAAAAAAAGAACACGTATTCAAGACATAATTAGAGATTTTAAATTTAACTCAAACATCTAGATCCAATAATGATGTTTTAGAAAATTTGCCGAAAGAATTAGACCATATTTATCAAGAAAAAGCCAAAGGTGCTTTTGTAAGATCTAGAAGAAAATGAATGGAAGAAGGTGAAAGAAACATTTTTTTTTTAGTCTCGAGAAAAGGAATGCAGAAATGTGCTTAATTAAAGATAAAAATAAATGAAATTGTTATTGAAGACCTAGGCATTATTTCTAAATGTATTTCTAAATATTATACAGATAACTATTCATTAGGAGAAGATCAAGATAATTAAATTCTTCTTAAAACAATTAGAAATCCAAAAATGCTTTGGAAAGTATAATTGAATGTTCCAAAAAAACTTTCTCTAAGTGAAATTGATTTATGTATAAAAACACTAAAAAACAACAAATCCTCTGGAAATGACGGCCTTTCTTCAGAATTCAAAAAAGCTTTTATAGACAATATATCTAAATTCCTGTTAGCAGTACAGTATATGAGGAGGCCATCAACAAGGGATCCTTACCTACATCACAAAGTGTCATCACATTGATCCCTAAACCTCAAAAAGATAAACTATTATTAGAAAATTGGTGACCTATATCATTATTAAATAATGATTATAAAATAATGGCAGCAGTTTTTGCAAAACGTATGAAAAATGCTTTAAATTAGATAACTGATGAAACTCACTGTGGATTCATGAAAGGACGCCATATTTCCTCTAATATTCGTTTAGTTATTGATTTAGTAGAATATAGCAATTTACTAAATGGAGACCCTTTAATACTTTTATTAGATTTTAGAAAAGCTTTTGATACAGTAAGCCATAAGTTTATATTTGATTCTTTAAAACTCTTTGGTTTCTGACAATATTTCATTAAGTATGATAAACCAACAACCCTTTAAAGGAATTGAAATTCATGAAAGATAAATTAAAATATCGCAACTTGCTGATGACACGACGATCTTTCTTGGTGATAGTTCTGAGGTACCTTTGGCTCAGGATATGATTTATAGCTTCACAAACTTCTCCGGATTGAATTTAAATTTGTCTAAATGTGAGATCCTACAACTTAAAAACAACAACCTATCCACTGTGTGTAATATTCCTGTTAAAAGTATGGTAATCTATTTGGGAATTAAAATCTCTAAAACCACCGACGTAATGGTCAACTCTAATTTCAGGCCTGTTATTGTAAAAATACAAAAGAAATATAACTCATGGTTAACAAGAGATATTTCTATTCAAGGGAGAATTCTATTGAGTAAGACAGAAGGTAAAGACCTGGATAATGCTATGTAATGGGCCTTTTGGAATAATATTGAATAATATTGTAATTATATTACATATATTTTATCATTACATGTGCATGGAATGGAAACTTATGCAAATTGTATTCACTTGTGCTTTGCCTGTTTTGTAGATGAGCTAACTCGAAAGGGCTTTGATGCCAGAGTCAAGCATTTATTGAGTGGAGGAGAGGAGCATAGTGCAGGAGAAGGAAAATCAGGTATCCTGTTTTTTATCTTTACATATTGGAAAGACTTATATTTATTTAATTAATTTTCTTCAAGCTTACATATTTTGTTTTTCTCTTTAACATTCTAGAGACAAGCAAAGTAAAAAATCAGAAGGCATTCATGGGTAAGAAGACAAAATGTATAGCATCCTACAGAAATATTGTCATCTTTGGTAAATATGAGCAAAATGGGCCTAGTCTTTAACCTTTAAAGAGGTCATGGCATGCCTTTTTAAACTGATCTAAAACCTGTGGGATGACCTGACGAAGAGAGTCCATTAGCATAGACCTCTGAATCTAAAGAATGGAGGTATAGTCTCAGATACCTTATCATGCATTCTTCGGAAAATTCAGAGCTGTTATTTTGGCAAAGGGGGCTTATATTACACAAAGCATTAAAGGAAGGGACACAAATATATTTGAGTAAGAAATGGTTTCACTTTATTTTGATGGTCCCTTTAACACATTCTGTTGACTACAAGTAGTGTTGCACCTACATGTCTACTAACTCTCATTAGAGTGAGTAGAGTATTAGTAGACTGTTAGGGTTAGAATAAGTTGACATGTAGTTGTAAAGTTACTTATAGTCAGTAGAATGTCTGTTGAGGAGCATCACAATAAAGAGTTAGTTGATATTAAGCAGACACTCTACTAATACTCTAATGAGAGTTAGTTGACATGTAGTTGCAAAGCTACTTATAGTCACCAGAATGTTCAAAAGGGACCATCAAAATAAAGTGTTACCTAAGAAATAATTGTCAGATTTGTTTTTGTTTTTTAAATATGATTAAGGGTTACATATTTTGTGAATACTTTGAATAAAAGACCAAGTGGATAAACACACATTTTTCCATACCCTGGTTTGCTCATAGTCCAGCTGAGTCCGTTTCGCCCGATGCCTTTAAGTCTGAGTCCATTTCATCCCAAGCCTTTTAGTCTGGGTCAGTTTCATCCGATGCCTTTATGTCTGATGCCTTTTAGTCTGAGTCCGTTTTGTCCGATGCCTTTATGTCTGATGCCTAATTGTACGAGACCTGACACCTGACATTGTTTTTCCTGAGACCTGAAGCTTTTAAGTCTGAGGCGCGATGCCGTTTTGTCCAATGACTGAAGCCTTTTAGTCTGAGGCATGATGCCTTTTCTTCATATGGCTGAGGTCTGAGGATGTCCTGAAATGTACACCGTACTACGTTTTTTTTTTTTTCCCCTCTCCTCTTCAGTGAGTTCGATACCAAACTGCATTAGCTCCTTCATTAATTGAACGGTAGACATTTTCCCCAATTTTCTGAAGGCTTTTCCCAAATCGGTCAGTAACGTAAACCAGCCAGAGCCAGTCTGACTCAAGTACTTTTCACAGGCTTAAAGCAAAGGAACATCAAATTAGACAAAATCAACAGAACATGCCATCATACGTGAAAAAAATAAGAATATATTATAACATTATTCCGCATTTACCTGAAAAATGTGTCCTCCAAAAAATGCTTAATGCTGGAAATTGTGAGAAGTTCTGTCAGAACAGGACCGCATATTCACACACTGGTGTCAGAGAAGAACCGAACGACTCAAGCCAAGCTGGAAATTTTCTTAAAGCGTCAACAACCGTAATGTTGTTTTGAAGAATTATTATATACTTAATTACTTAATATAATTCATTGTTACCGTTCATCATTGTCTCTTCTCCCCGTGCTGCGACCTTGTCATGGTGGAGAGGTTTGCGTGCTTCTATGATCCTGAGAGCTATGCTGGAGGGAGCTTATGGCTCCTGGCAGGTCTAACCATACCAGACTGGTCTTGGGTGAGGGGCGAGACAAAAGGCAGCACCTGGCCCTCCAGGTTGGGGGTTGGGCGTGGCGCTAACAACGCCACCCCATTAAAAAACCTTCTGTTACAAAAACTACAATGGGCAACCCTACTGACATCAGGCCCATAGTAGACCCTGGTTACCCAAACTCTTCGGATGGCAGTATGACCACCCCGATGAAATCCGAAGGGAAGTCAGGAGTGTGAAAGAGGACCTAAAACCAAGATCCGCATTGGAGCATGGAACGTCCGAACCATGTGGGAGACCACCAAGACAGCACAAGTCCTCAGTGAGATCTTGGGGATAAGTGAGAGTTACTGGATCAGCTCCGGTCGTCAAGTCCTGCATGAAGGGTCTGTCATCCTCCATTCTGGCCACGAGAACACCCATACACATGGTGTAGCTATTCTAATCTCCAAGGAGAGGGCCAAAACCCTGCTAGAGTGGGAACCAGTAAGTGAAAGACTGATCCGAGTATGCCTCAACTCAAAGTTCTGTAAACTCACCATCTTACAGTGCTATGCACCAACCAACAAGGCTGAGGAGGAGGTCAAAGAGGACTGGTATGAACAACTGCAAATTGCGGTTTCCAAGGTACCCCAACACAACGTTCTTCTCCTAACTGGTGACATGAATGCCAAAGTGGGAACCAACAATTTCAACAATGAGAGGGCAATGGGTAGACATGGATGTGGCGATAGAAACAACAATGGTGAATGCCTTGTTGATTTCTGCATGAGCAACAACCTGGTCATCGGCAGCACCATCTTCCCACACAAAAACATCCATAAGTTCACATGGCAGTCTGATGGTAGGACCATCAACCAAATCGACCACATCATCATTAACGGTAAATGGTGCAGGTCACTACAAGATGTTAGAGCTTACCGGGGTGCAGATGCCTTTAGCGACCACCAATCGCTGCCACCATTAAACTCGTTGAAGTTGAAGAAGTGAATCCCACAAGGCCATCAGCAGAGGAAACTGGACATTGCAAAACTCCAGTACCCAAAGAAAAACAAGTTGAAAGCTGCAACCTATGGAAACCTGGGCACAGTGTACAAAATCACAAAGTGACTCTGCGGCAGATGCACAAACCAAACTACCCATGTTAGGGGCAAGAATGGCAACATTTGTACATCAGAGAGTGAACAAGCAGCCAGATGGGTTCAACACTTCTATGAAGTACTCAACCTCCCTGAGCCTGAACAACCAGCCAACATCACAACAACAGAGGATATCCAGGAAATCAACACCAACCCCCCTGACTCTGCTGAGGTTAAAGCTGCCATCCAAACCCTGAAGAGTGGCAAGGCATGTGGCATAGATGCTATTCATGCTGAGATGCTCAAGGTCGACATACCAACATCAACAAGAGTGCTGATGGACCTATTCCAAAACATTTGGAACAGTAACACCATCCCTGAAGACTGGTCCAAAGGTCTTTTTGTCAAAGTCCCCAAGAAAGGCAATATTAAGAACTGCGACAACTGGTCTGCAGAGTCCTTCTCAACTGGATTGAGACAGCCATTGACACCAGGATTAGACAGGAGCAAGCAGGCTTCAGGAAGGGAAGAGGATGAGGGTGCATCATCTCCCCTATCCTCTTCCTGTTCGCCATAGACTGGATTACAACCAACACCATAGCAGACAGACCCAGAGGCATCCAGTGGACTCTGTTCTCCCAGCTGGAAGATCTTGACTTCGCTGACGATCTTGCTTTCCTATCAACCAACCAGTACAACATGCAGGCTAAAACTGATAGGCTGAACAACTCTGCCAGACAAGTTCGGCTCAGTATCAACACCTCCAAAACACAAGTGATGTGTGTCAACTCAATCCCCAGAGCACCCATCCTTGTTAATGAACAGCCACTTGAGTTTGTGGAAGATTTCACCTATCTGGGAAGTCTCATCAGTAAGGACAGCGGGGCATCTGAAGATATTAACCCTCTGGGGTCTGGGCTGTTTTTGGGGCCCTTGAGATGTTCTGACATGCCCTGACATTTGTGCTTTTTTCAGTTGCTTATAAACATATTAATGGCAAAGGTGTAAATTCACTCTATATAGCACAAACAGGGCTACAATAATATGTGAGCCACGTGTATGTACATGTTTTCATTTTTGAGAGAATAATGTTTATGCATGGTTATTGAAAAAAATAAAAAATTCAATTTCTGAAATAAGGCCACAAAACACATAGTAAATATGTGTCAATAAGACTTTTGACTAATGGATGTCCTCGCCTAGAGTTTTTTCTTCAAAATTATGTGAAAATAGTCTTGCTTTATCATTCACATAAAACCATACATTGATTTAAATTGATGTAAAACAGGTTTTGCTTGGAAAGCCAATATGCGAGAGGGGCGTGAACGAGGAGTGGTTTACACCTTAGAATACAATGTCCCACCCACTCTGCATAATGATGAGCCATTCACTCAGGTGTGAAACTGACTGAGCCACAATGCAAGGATAAAAGATATATTTAGAAGAAGACTTATATTGACCATTTAAGATTTTGCTTACATCTATCTTGTAAATATGTTTTGCTATTTTATTAAAAAGGTTACAATTACAACAATTACAATTTCAACAATATTTCAAGTGTACTCTTTCTTTGTAAAAAAAAATGATTATAGGCCTACATTTTATCTATGTATTCATATTTCAGTCAATTTTTACTCATCTCAGTATAGCAATACAGTTTGCTAAAACATCATCATTCATTCACACACGCGATTTAAATTTAACTTCTGGCAAAGATGAAGTTGACGATAGGCTATTGACTCGCGATCTTCGCAGTAGGCTAGTGTTTTGGATGGTTTTGTTTAGAACCAGCTTTCTGTAAATATATTTCACATTTTTTAGACATGTGAGGCGAGTAGGCTACGGTCTGGTTCATGATGATCTCCAGTTCAAGCACCTTATGTTGTGATTGCTAGCCTATATTTACTTTAAATCCAGGAAATTTGTTAATGAAAAAATTATTAAAATTAAGATACAATTGATACAAAACGAAATTCGTTTTAAAGAAAGGATTTGTACTTTCTGTTTTGAGGTCTCTGTGAAAGTTTGAAAGTCTTTTAGTGCTTTTTTTAGAGCGCTCGCGTCCATAATGGAGAACTGTCACATAATATTGTTTTTTCCTCATAAATGCGAACACGAAAAATAAAAGACAAAAGACTTTTAAGTAAAACTTGCTCCGAAATTGTGTTCTCGGCGGAATTCGCTCTTCAAAATGCTGCCGTTCGTCGTCTGAGTTACAATCTTCCTCTGAGGAAAAGGTGCATTCTTCCTCGCTGTCCAGAATCATCTGAAGGGCGTCTTTATTACCGGAGAAGCGTGTCATACTCAAAACGCGATGAACTATCAGTAAGTCTGATGAAGAAACTGTGTTTTTATGGCATTGATCGAGGGGCGTATGCGATGCATACTAGATCACCTAACTATTTACATGTGAATAGCGCCGGGGGCGGGGCGGCTGCAGCTCATTTAGAGATAATGAAGGGAGAAGGAAAAACGGTACCTCTCCTTGCTTTCAAACGGATTATATGAGTTGAAAACATTTGTTTTTTATATAAATTACTTCATTTAAAAGAAGATATTTCAAGCTTCATAAAGACATATCTCACGTGCCTGTGTGAGAAGTATTCGCTGAGTTATGATTCATTTTCGGACGAGTTTCAGAATGGACTACACGGACAGAGAGAAGGCAGAACTCGCTTCGTGTTTATTTTTCTTTATTTGGCGAAAAGCACAACACTTTGTTTTTATTGTGAGTATACACAAAATTAATACACATTTAACAGAATTGATTGATGTATGAAACTCCTATGGAAAATCAAAGTCAACAGAGTATTTATGAGTTTCTTTTACACTGATAAAAAAAAAGCGAGCTGGTATCGCCGGCGATACCGCCGACCTCAGGGGGTTAAAGCAAGGCTGGTAAAGGCTCAGTGTGCCTTCTCCCAACTCCGTTCTATATGGAGATCAAAACAATACAACCTTAAAACGAAGATGCTCCTATATAACTGCAATGTAAAGTAATTTCTGCTGTACGGTTAAGAGAGCTGGCGAGTTATCAAAACTGACATGAGGAGAATGGAAGTGCTCCATAATGGATGCCTCCGACGAATATGCCAGATATTTTGGTCTAATAAGATCTCTAACAATGAACTGTACAAGAAAACGGGAAGCCGGAGCATCACCAAGGAGACTACACACAGACACCTGAGATGGCTAGGACATGTGTTGATGGAGCAGGACAGCATCACAAAAGTCACCCTAAGATGGACAACACCTGGCAAAAGAAAACCTGGGAGGCCCAAAACCACCTGGCACAGAACTGTGACACAAGAGCTAGAACAGATGAACCTGTCATGGGGAGAGGTCCAACATGCTGCCAGGGACCGAATGCAATGGAGAGTGCTCAGTGAAGCCTTGTGTCCCATAGGGGACGAAGAGAAGTAGTAGTAGAAGTAGTTCTGTCAGGTCCATTAAGTCAAGAACACACAGACAAAAATAATTATATAAAAATAATTAAGAATTTTTATTGAATAGATTGCAAACAAGTTGATGTTCTTGAATTGAAATTTGGCGGTATGGCTCTGTTCAGGGAGTCCTCTGACCTTTCATGAGCACCATGAAATAGCAGAGAGTCAGAGGATAGCAGCAGCAGCATTAGGGAACGCTCACACAGTTTAGGACTGTGAGAGCTAAAATATCCCCCCTGTGAACAGAGCAGGCAACTAGGGGT
Source organism: Vimba vimba (assembly GCA_022828995.1). Taxonomy (NCBI): domain Eukaryota; kingdom Metazoa; phylum Chordata; class Actinopteri; order Cypriniformes; family Leuciscidae; genus Vimba; species Vimba vimba. The sequence continues at coordinate 6,968,850 of CM040837.1, read as the reverse complement.
GTAAATCGGACAGTTCATCACGATACGATTCGATATCGATTCTCTCAGCGAGCGATATGATTTTTTTCGATACTTAAAAAAATTCTTTGATACGATTACGATTCGATTCGATTCATGGCTATATCGATCGATTAATCGATATTTAGATATTATGCGCCACTTTACACAACCAGTTTCATTTTTATTAACTCACAAATGCAACCAAAAGATATATAACATGAATGTTTAATTAAACACTTTGAAAACGGCACCCTCTTTCCCAATTGGGACATTTACAACAACACAACAAAAATAAAAATAAATAAAAATAAATAATGGATGGGGGATTGATAAAATCAATCAAGCTTATAATGGCAACAGTCAATAAAGCCTTCCAGTCTTTTGTGCCAACATGTGCAATAGTGCAAATAACTGAGGTACTCTAGTTAAATAAATAAATGAAATAAAACAAACTAATAAAAAATAAATAAAAAAATAACTTTTAAACTGTTAAACTGTTTAACTGTTAAACTTATCTGACATTTGATCTTTCACACAACATAAGATCTATGAATCAAACAAGTGCTACAGGGCAGTGGTCTCTTTTGAGAGATTTTTCTTTAAAAAAATCAACTGATCAACATGTTCAGGAGAGAGGACACTGCGTTCTGAATTGACAATGTCACCTGCAGTGCTAAACACGCGCTCAGACGGTACACTGGTACCAGGAATGCACATGTATGTTTTGGCAAGGTTTGCCAGGAGGGGAAACTCAGTTTGATGACTTTTCCACCACTCCAACACCTTACCCCCCAAGTTCAAAGATGCAGTGTCTCTGTACTTAACAACTTCAGCATGGGCCAGCTCTTTAGGGGTCTTGACAGTCTGGCTAGGGTCCACAGTGCAGAATGTGTCACCAAAGAGATCTTCAAAGGGTTTTGACTTCTTGAAAGGAGGAACATGTTCTAAAATTACAACAACAAAAAAAGCATGGCTTAGTTATGTCAGAGAAAATATAATGTGTGCCTCTTACAGTTGTTACTTGATAAATAAAAGCACATATCACATTTTCAGGCTGTTAACAGCAAAAAAGAATAGAATAAATGTTTAACTACATTGTGTACATACATACCTTCTTCAGTGGTTTCAGCCTGGAACACTGGCATCAATTCAGGGTCATCGTCACCATCATCATCAGAAGTTTTGTCAGCAGATGAGTGAGCTGTTGCATTCTCAACCTGTGACACTGTGTCATTCTGTAGATTATAACAGACACACATTCTCACACACATAGCAAATGGAGAGGCAGTGCATTTTAATGAATTTATAAAACATTGCTGAAACTAAAAAATATATTCTTACTTTCTGGATCATCAATTCTGCAGCCTCATGGATGAGAAACTGGAAGGTTGCATCTCTTTCCTCTTCACTTAAAAAAGGCAGATTTTTAAATCTGGGATCCAAGGCAGATGCTCTATATAGAACTTGTCTCACATCAATATATCGACGTTCTAGATCCTCTGCCATTGCCTGCTTCATCTCTGTAATCACACTGGAGTCTTCAGCCGTGACAGTGAAATGTTTCAACAATTTAGCTTGAAGAGGTGCAATGACAGATACAGTTGGCTGCTCTTCCTCGCACATTATGGTGGTGGCAGTTTTCACTGGTGAGAGTAGCTTAACCATATCTTCAGCTACAGTGATGTTAATTTCATTGAGGGTATGCTGCAGGTCATTTGAGAGTTTCCTTAGTTTTTTGTCCAGCAGTGAAGCACACACTGCAGCTTGTTGCTCCAAAAATCGTTCCAGCATATCAAAGGAGCTGTTCCAGCGAGTGATCACATCTTGTTTAAGCTTGTGTTCTGGAATTCCGAGCAACCTCTGCTTCTCTTTTAAAACAGTGGTACCAATCGTGCTGCGGTGAAAAAATGACACGATTCGTCTCACTCTTCCCAAAAGACGTGTTGCACCAGCACATTTCAGGCCTTTCTGTGTTGCTAAGTTAATGGTATGCGCAAAGCATTTAATGTGAGGTGACAGATTTGCCTCTGCTCCAGCTATTGCCATATTGCTGGCATTATCGGTGACCAGTGCAGGATTTTTGTCAAGTATATTCCACTCTTCACAAGCTTCCCTCAAGACTTTACCGAGATTTACCCCGGTGTGTGAGTCATTTAAAACACGTGTCTGCAGAACATAATTCTTCATTTGCCAGTCAGTGTCAATATAATGACAGGTCAAAGTTACATAACCTTCGGTTGTACAGGATGTCCATCCATCTGTTGTGATTGCGACTCGTTCTGCATCAGTTAGTGCATGCTGTATATTATCTTTCACGTGTCTGTACAGCTTCGGAATGCAACTTTCACTGAAGTGCTGTCTTGATGGAATGCTATATTTCGGCTCCAGAGTATGTAGTAGGTGACGAAAGCCTTCGTTTTCAACTACACTGTAGGGCCTCATATCCTTGCATATAAAAAAAGTGATCGCGGACGTAATGCTAGTTGCTCTTTTGGAGTTGTGGGCTAATGTCGGGGCGAAGAAGTTCTTCATGGGGGGTGACAGAGGCTGTTTTTCGTCAGCCAAATTACTCTCCTCGATTCCATGTTTTCTTTTCAGATGCGCTGACAAGTTTGTGGTGTTTCCCGAATATTTTAGCTCGTACTGGCAACGTGAACACATAACATGGGTTTTATTTACCTGACCATCTTTTTTGGAAAATACAAAATGTTTCCAAACCCACGATTTGCGCCCGACAACAGTGTCAAAATGTTCAGCGTCTGTCTTTTCCATGGTCTTTTCGCTGCTACAGCCGCTTTGTTGCTACATCTCATTCGCAATCCAACACACACAAGTGGCTGGCGCAGGCAGTATGGTGAGAAAAACAAAACGCGCGCTTTGGCGGAAATGCGTAAACGGATGTTACGTGAGGACGTGGAGACTGTCAAAATAAAGGTACCTCATATCGATATTTTGCGTGTGGCATCGATGCATCGTATCGTTAGACGTTTGATCGATGCATCGATCCATATCGATGTATCGTTACACCCCTACAGGCAACATGACATAAAGCAAAATGCCACGTTATGCATAAGGAGGAGCTGGGGAGGTGGCGGGCAGCAATAGCGAGCAGTAAGCATGTATGAGCAAACTGAATGTGCTTTAAATAGGGCGCCTTGTTTGAACTTTGGCCATTGAGCAGCGAGGGGAGTTAACCAGCTAATGCAGCTCAGCTGGAGCAGATCAGCTGGAGCAGATCAGCTGACGGGACAGTGTTGTTAGCAAATAGCATAGCAGCGTCTTGACTACCTGGCCTGCCAGAACTGACGCTGACGCTCAATTTCATCATTGTCTGTATTCCAAATTTAATTCAGCATCAATCCCTCTGTTTTTGATGCAACATCCAAAAGTTAACTAATTTTGCTAAAAAATATGAAACAAAAAAATTATACTAGACCTACATTACAACCACATTAACAATAATTAAAAAAAATAATTAATTTAATAAATTCATTAGCAGGTTTGGAAATAACATGTGTCGTATTTTACAGACATGAAGTTATGGTGATGCATACATATAATCTTATCTAGCCTATATAGGCCTATAAAATAGATTTTTAACATTTAAAACAACTTAATATGGTGGTGTCTTGATGTTATAATGAGCTGACATGTATTAATAATAATAAAAAAACAGCCATATGTTTTTTCTAGTTGGAGCTAAACTGCAAAATAAAAAAAATAAAAAATTAGAAAAACATTTCAAAAGGTACAAAAATGTACCTTTCACATCTAAACCTTAAATGTTGTACCTTTATAAGCCGTTTTGGGTACATAATTGTACTCTAGGGACCTATTGTGGACCTTTAAAAGGTACAGTTATATATTATTACCCCTAGGAACAAAATTGTACCTGCACAGTACCTTTTTTTCTGGCAGTGTAGTGACTTCCTCAAATAGTGTGTTACTCTACCTGACTCACTTCCTGCTTAAACCACTCATGTTCTAACAGCTGCTCTAACGTTGGTGTTTTGTCTGGATCATCTTTCATGCACAGGCGTATCAGATCCTGACACTCTGTTCAGGTTTCGAGGAAAGCACTGGTTAGTCATGTACAGTATGTTCTTAATTACCATGTGACACACTAATGTCATCATGTACTATATATTAGTTCTGACAGTCTTTTAACTTTTTTCCTTTACAGTTTGACTAGTAAATATTTATGTTACTAGTCATTCAGAACTAGAAGCAATAATGTTTAGTTGTTTTTGTCATTTTTCATGTTTATATTTAGGAATTTACATTTGCTGAAAATATGATATGACACATTGTGTGTGTGTGTGTGTGTGTGTGTGTGTGTGTGTGTGTGTGTGTGTGTGTGTGTGTGTGTGTGTGTGTGTGTGTGTGTTCAACAGTGTCATTAGCCCCTTTCACACAGCAATCCCAGTAAATTATCTAAATTTGCAGTAAATTTGCCGGTGAATTCAGAAATGTGCGGTTCACACAAGCAACAGTGTTCTGGCTTTTTACCGGTAACAGACCATTCACACATCAGCTCCAAAATACTGGTAAACTCTGTGATGATATCATTAACCAAAAGTGACCTCTTAAGTTGTAGACAAATCTCTTCATCCGCCCGGACGAGGTGAAACGCTTTAGTTCACTTTAGTATCACTCCGATTTGAAGTAATTTGTAAACAGACATTTTGCTGAGTAAAGACTCAGCTATGCATCATAATTTTATGAATGGCTCAGAGCCGTTTGCTCTTTCAACGACTTCTGATTGGCCCAAATCACTTCTTATGTCTCTGACCTTGTATGTGAAAAATACCGGTAATCTTCATTCCGCGTTCACAGAGCGCATATACCGGTAATTTACTGGTAATGTTACAACTTCCCTCACTGGTAAATTGCTGGAACCAAATACTGGTATATTAAAAAAGGTCCTGTTCACACATGATCAGTCACCTGTAATTTACCAGTAAAGACTGTATGTGTGAAAGGGGCCATTGTTTCTTTATTGTTATTGTCATACCTTTTGAAAAAAAGTTGGAATCAAACTTTGGATTATTTTCGAAAGTGGAGCGACCTTGCACCATTCTGTACAGTAAGTTACCCAGAGAAAACACTGTGTCTCTGAGCGCGATTTTGTGCTCCACGTAAAGCTCTGGCACGACATATCCTGTCCAAGCAAGCAAGAGAGATTCAGAGTTGAGCAAACATTTCACTTGGAAAATACATCAGTAAAGCATTAGTGTTTATGATAACATTACAGAAAATCAATAATAGCATCCAATTCAGTAGAGTCCAGAGTTTCGTGAAAGAATCACACATAATCTCAACTTCACACATGATCACTCACTCTACCATCATATTTGGGCTGGTTTTAATGGTGACACAAAAAGCTAACTAACCTCTGTATTGGTTATCTTCATCATAACATCCTTCAATAAGTCCTCCACAGCCGAAGTCTATCAATTTGAGCTGCAGCGTCTCTGTATTGATCAGGATATTATCCACCCTGATGTCATTGTGGGCAACACCTCGGCCCATGCAGTGTCTCGCTGCATGGACTACTTGGAGCATCAAGGGTCGTGCTTGATTTTCATCCAAACGAGGCCTGTTGAGCTTGAGGAAACTGAGCAAGGTCTCACAGGGTTGTGGATGCTCCAAGATGAGGATGTGATGATTTTTCTCTTCAAACCAGTCCAGCATCTGGACAATGTTCTGGCTTGGACTCTGACAGTTTTTCACTCGCAGATTTAGAGCCACTTCCATAATCAGTGGCTTGGAATAGCCAGGCTAGAGAGAGATGTTCAGAAAAAGGTTAGCCGACTATGTTTGGCTTCTGTTTGATGTATTTAGTTATAGTAATTCATTTTGCTAACTTACAATAACAATATATTCATCCTCCTTATACTTAGGAATGATCTTGATGGCAACCTGGAAAGGGTAAAAAAAACAAAAAAAAACAGGTTAAATATATACTGACTGTGGAAATTAACATTGAAATTTGTTTTTATGACAATATTCAATCTATCTAATATACTATCTATCTATCTATCTATCTATCTATCTATCTATCTATCTATCTATCTATTGTGTACTTGTTTTTGTCAAAAGAGTGGATGCTAATCTATCTATAAATTGTCTGTGTGTCTGTGTGTGTGTGTGTCTGTTATTCGCATATCTCTCGAACCGTTAGTCCGATGGATTTCAATTCTGACATTAGAGGGTTGTATCGGTCAAAGAAGCCCCAAGAAGGTTGTGGTTTAAAAATACACATTCTGATAAGCTACACTGTTTACTTCTGAATATTATATTTTATTCACGGCCATCATTTGTAGTAACGTATTCACAAACTGTTTGCTCAAGCGTAGCATTTTTTCGGAGTTCACTGTGTAGCCTGCTCCCTGAAATCTGTAAGTCAACTACGCCGTTTACTTCTGTATATTATATCTATCTATAAATTACGGGAACGTCTTTCTGTCTGTCTGTCTGTGTGTGTGTGTGTGTGTGTGTGTGTGTGTGTGTGTGTGTGTGTGTGTGTGTGTGTGTGTGTGTGTGTGTGTGTGTGTGTGTTATTCGCATATCTCTCGAACCGTTAGTCCGATGGATTTCAAACTTGGCAGGTGTCTCGCTACAGGCATGAGTAAGTGCAGTGCCAAGTTTGACATTGTTTGGATTAGAAATGCAAAAAATATCGGTAAATATATATCGATAAAAGAAGAACACACTTGCTTTTGCCACTCTAGCCGCTGGCCACTCCCCTTCTCACACTGCACAATGAGTGAGCACAGCCCAGGACCAGAAAAGCAAAAAAAAAAAAAAGAAAGCAGCGGAGCTTACGTAGCGTTTTCTCAGAGTTCACTGTGTATCCTGCTCCCTCAATCGTGTAGTTCAATTTTCCACATTTATTGTATGTCATTATGTCAGTATCAGTATTTGCTTTCTACCATGCACAAATAAAAATGTCACTGAACTTTTGCTGTGTAATTGTAACAATGAGCACTCAAATACACCAAACCAACAATTACTAAAAACAAACACAAAAAAATGATTTTGCACGGGCACTTTGCACTGCTCTGAATCGACACGCTTATTAATTTGTGGATGTAAACTGAATCTGTAAGTCAGCTATGCTGTTTACTTCTGAATATTATATTTCATTCTGGTGTACTTAACGTTATCGCTACTGTTTAATAGTAGCCTATGCTATTCACCAACTAAATATATCCTATTCAATGCGTTCACAGTCTCTTTCACGGGTACCAAACCAACAATTACTAAAAACACACACAAAAACTGATTTTGCATGGCCATTTTGCACTAGTCTATAAGTCAAGTTCACAGAAATAATAAACGAAAAGTTCACATTTGGTGAATAGAGTAAACATGGTTACCTGCTGGCCATCAGATTTGCGAGTTCCCTTAAACACAGTGCCGAAACCTCCCATTCCCAGTCTCTGTCCCATTTCATAAAGGGAGGTAAACAGAACCGGTTCATCGAGATCTGTTGCATCAGGAGTCAGCCTGAGACTAGATGGGTCTGAAAGAGACATCAACTCAGATTTGAGGTCAGATGGATCCTGTAGAGCCCTCGACTCGAGACCGGATGGATCTGGCTGTGGATCAGATGAATCCTGTAGAGCCCTCGACTCGAGACCGGATGGATCTGGCTGTGGATCAGATGAATCCTGTAGAGCCCTCGACTCGAGACCGGAAGGATCTGGCTGCGGATCACATGGATCCTGTAGAGCCCTCGACTCGAGACTGGATGGATCTGGCTGCGGATCACATGGATCCTGTAGAGCCCTCGACTCGAGACCGGATGGATCTGCCTGTGGATCAGATGGATCCTGAAGAGCCCTCGACTCGAGACCGGAAGGATCTGGCTGCGGATCACATGGATCCTGTAGAGCCCTCGACTCGAGACTGGATGGATCTGGCTGCGGATCAGATGAATCCTGTAGAGCCCTCGACTCGAGACCGGATGGATCTGGCTGCGGATCACATGGATCCTGAAGAGCCCTCGACTCGAGACCGGAAGGATCTGGCTGCGGATCAGGTAGAAATCCGCTGCCACAGAGGATGGCGTGTTTTACAGCTTGCCGTATTGTCTTAAGGAATGCATGACTGACTTTGTTTTTCTTCATTTTTATTTGTTTTTCTAAGAAAAGAGAAAAGTAGAGTAACCAAAATTACCACCAAAAGATATTTTATTTGGTTCAAAACATTCAAAACCTGCCTTCATGGGCCCTTTTCACATTTCCGGCGTTCTCAAAAGCGGAAGTCGTCATAGTTGGGTAAACTATAGTGGTAAACGGAAACTACAACTAATATAATTTTTTCATTCCCATTTGCCCCCAAAGCAAAAAAAAATCCATAATAGCATTACTATGACTTTCCAAAAAAGGAAACAAATATGGAGATAATGATTATGGTGGCCAGAAGGAAAGATGTCAAGTTTGCCATCATCAAATGCTGTTTTAAAAGAGCAGTCACAGAGGATTTTGTGACAGATAGGGTTCAGTAGCCCTATTTTTTATTTTTATTTTTATTTTTTTAATAAAATCATATAATCGACCAAAACATATTTACATCGAAACTGTGGCTTTTATAATCTGGTTTATTCTGATATTTTGTTTTGGCTAGAATAAGTTCTGAATGGCCAGTAACTTAAAAATTCAGTAGGCAAATTGGCTGCAATGCATTGTGAGTAGGGGTGGGAATCACTGGGTACCTCACGATCCGTTACGATACATGATACATGGCTCACAATACCAATAATATCACGATACAGCAGTTCTGCAATAATCATTATATTGCTAGACAATCCAATAATGATACACATCACCATATCTGTCTAACTATGATATCTAAATGCCTGTGAAGAGGTGCAGGTTTTCTCTTTTTATTCAAGTCCAAACTGATAGAAAACAGCACAAAAAGATTTTTCAGTTTGTAAATTAAATTGAACATTTTAAGTAAATTATTTTTTTAATGAGATCAGGGTGATGGCATTGCAAGTGGCTTTACATGTTCGTAGTATTACCGGTGCACTTTATTTTACCAGGTAGTTTTTACTATATCATTTTTAGCTTTGTCGATTTTGTTTGTCCCATCAATAAAAGCTGAAGTGGGTCCAGACTTTGGACCTGTGGTTGGAAATGTGGCTGGGGCATATATTATTTTACTCTGCTGTCAGATATGTTGTCCCATCCCTAATGGTGAGTGGAAAAAGTTGTTTTGCAAACCCTGTTTACATTTCAAATATTGTTACTGACCTGTTGTGCTATTCTCCATCAATCTATCGTGATTCGTGTCTGTCTGGATAAAATTTGAATCTCTTTCCTCGCGTGAGTGCATTCGCGTCACTGAGCTGAGAACTGAAGTGAGCGAGCGTGTGTCTCTGTGACGTCATCGAGGCGTTCTATGAGTGAATCGAATGTCCTCGAGCGGCGGAGCTCGAGCGCAGCGCCAGCGGACTGAGGACTGTTGCACGAGGCCGAGTTGATCCTGAGTTTATCAAACATCTGGAGGGAGTCAGTGCGATTCACGCAACAGTCGACGCATTTCATTTCTCTGCGGAATGTTATTAAATATTTGAAACACCGCTGCTTCAGTTTGATAAGGCAGCTTAAAGAAAAGTGTTATAGTTTATCTAGGTGCCTAAAATAAAACATGTAAGCTTAATCACCACACCTATTCTAAAAATGTTAGGCCTATAAGCTATTTATTATATTTATTTTTTAGATTAACTGTAGCCTATAAGTTATTGTAGGCTATAGCCTATTGAACACATGCCAAAAATGTATGTAAAAAAAAAAAAAACAGCCTATAAATAATGTATAATGCATATAAAATAAATATAGTTAATAAATAGCAGCAAATGCCTCCAACTGTGACTCCACGTAGGCCAAAATAATTATTATATAAATATTATTATGGTATATTTTGATGGACATATTTTTTTGTTTGTACTCTTTAGTTATAGCTCAGTAAAATATAGTAGTATATTCCAAATTAACAGATTCAAATTTCACTGTTAATATTTGTTTTATATTATCTGAAACTATTTGCCATATTTTTTGGTGGCATATGGAAACATTTGTTTTTAGTTTTAAATCTGTTTTGTTTTTTTAGGCTAACGGTCAGACTTTACCTTATTTTAGTATAATTAACTTATTTAATTTTTTTATAAAAGCTAGCATGCAAAGTAACTTAAAGTTAATTTAGAGTTTTTGACTTTGTTTTTGATTTTGTTTTAGATTTAAGATTATCTAATAAGTTAATTTATACATTTAAATAATCACAAATTTTATTTTATTTTGTTTTAATTCGATTAAGCCATTGACATCTGACATGGTGAAATCAGGTAAATCTGGCCACTTTTGCCATTAATCCCAATTTAAAAACGATTAACATGTTGTGAAGAACTGAGTCAGTTAAGACGTTTTTGCAAGGTGTATAAGTGTGAAATCCCGGTATTGTATAGAATGCCTAGGCAATGTATAGAATTCCTGATGTTTTTTACAAAAAATACATTACCTAATTCTATACATTACCTAGGCATTCTATAGAATGCCAGATTACACACTTTGCTGGTAACATATGTTTTGTTGTTCCCCATTTTATCCAGAGTTTTCCAGCAGAGGGCGCTACACCCTATGATTTTGTGGTTAAAATGAAAGACAATGAATGTGCAAAGAATTCTGCATGTTTCTTCTTTCCACATGGGATACTTAAGAGACGAAACGTGTCAGTGTTATTACATTACATCAAGCCAAGAACTGTGTTCGGATGCTGCTAGAGCTCTCCTCTGACTTTCCTGATTTTGCCTTTGCTTTCAATCAGTTGTTATTCTGATGCTTTTTTTTTTTTTTTGAGGACATTAACTGTCCCAATACATTTTGTCTTAATTTTGAACTCTATATCCCTTATATTGTTTTATAATTTCAAACTTAACAAGTATATTTTTGTGTTTTCACATTTTTTTCAAGGAAGAGTTTACCCCAAAAATGTAATTCATCTATTATAATTTTTTAACCCCTGTTCCAAACCTGTATGCATTTCTTTCTTCCACACTAAAGACATTTTGAAAAAAAATAGCATCTGTGCTTCTTTCCATACAATAAAAGTAAATGGGGTCCAATGTTTGTTTGTTTTTGAAATGTCTTCTTTAGCGTTCTGCAGAAGACATGAGACTGAGTAAATGGATGAACTATTCCTTCCAATGTATTTTGTCTCTTGGTTATTGTTGCTCTTTGTCCCTCTTGGTTCTAAATTTAGTTTTCTCTAGGAAGTGCAGATAAAATGTCCACCCTTTGGCTCCTCCTCTCTATGCCATGGCACGGGCTCAACAAACCCCACACACACAGTGTCTGTTTTCTCTTTCAGGGGCCAATTGCCTGCTAGTATTTTTATAATCTCCATCTTCCCTGACCTGTTGCTCTTCTGCTGGCGCCAGTGGTCTCTGACCCCCCCCATGCGTCCCGGGACTCCTGGGTGGATAATTGAGAGCAGCTGTTGCAAGGTGCCTTTCCCCCCCGGCCCCTGCTCCACTGCACTTGCTCTCGCTTAACATCTCCTTAAACTCTGCCGGTCTTCTCCATCAATCTCTCTGATGGACTGATAACCCTAATCTCAGCCTCTCTCTTTCTGTCCTCCTACTGGTTACTTGTCATTTAACAGGCACTTTTTCTTACAGTACACTAATGGCAGAAACAGACCCTCGGGGCGACCGGAGAGAAGTGGTGTATATAGTACTTCAAAAAAAGTCCTAAAAAACATGTTCATACTATGTTTTTAAAGGTTATACCACTAAACTAATGTTTTAAAATGTTTTAAATTAGATTTAAAGCTTTTAAGAAGCACAGCCAAACATGAATTATTAATATATGCTTTAAGGGGGCTTAATATCTTGGAAGACACGTTTTTTTTAATTTATTTTTTATGTGCCCTTCTGACACAAAGACTGTCCCAGCTGTTCCCCATCATTGAGCGTTAGGGTGGCCATTTCTGTAACACCAAAAAGGAGGACACTTTGTGGGATTCATAAGAACTCAAAAATGATCCCGCACCTATAAAGAGTGAGAGAAATGGACTTTTCCTAAAGGGGTGATATTTGCCCCCTTACATTGATTTCCACAGACATTTACAAGGGCAACTTTTCTGACCTTTTTAAACCCTTTCATGTAAATTCTTACTTTTATTCAATAAATGCAATTAGAATAAGACACTATAGACTGATCAAATGAAATCAGTACCAACAAAATCCATCTTTCCACTGCAGATGTGCACAGATGCTTCGCCTGAAGTTGCATTTACATGTATTTAATGTAATGTGTTTAATGCAGCTCAGAGGTGGCATGAATGCAATTACACTGCAATTACGACTGCATAAATAATGTTACGAGATTAATGGTTTAAATTTAAAATATATTGAATATCGAAATATGAAATAAAAAATAAAATTATACTTTGAATGAAAATAAAACCGTCAGGCGGCGGCAAATTGAGAGATTACAGAGAGAAAAAATTGATAGATTACAGCATTCTTAATTGCGTGGCTTGTGTGGTTGCCAGATGATTCCTCCTCGTTTCCAGCAGATTTCTCCTGAACACACGTTCCTTGCATTTCCCCTCCAGCATTCGCCTCCGCATCACAAAAGCACAGTCAGAGCTCCTCAAACCCATGGCCTGGAAGATCCTCCGCCCCGTTGGAGGAGCACAAGCCGCTCTCTCGGCTCAGGATACATTCTCTCAATTCATTCTGACAGTATTCATTCTGAACGGTCAGTTTACGCTCTCAGCCTCCTGTAACATTCATGCACTCATTGAAACCTAACCTACAATGTACAAAAGCAAAGCATATGTATGGGTAGGGGTTGGGTTAGGCAAGAAAAAATCATGAACCTGATATAAAATCAATGGGAGTCTATGCAATGTTCTCACTAATATAGTGAAACAATATTGTGTGTGTGTGTGTGTGTGTGTGTGTGTGTGTGTGTGTGTGTGTGTGTGTGTGTGTGTGTGTGTGTGCCCTCCATTTTCACGCCCCCATATGTGTTTTTGAGTTAGAACATCATGTTTCTAATCTTATTTGGTCTAGTTTTTTAAATAATTAATCTCTTCCTATAGCGTTGCTGAAAAATATAGTTCTGTAGTACGCTATTCTTGTAAACATTACATGGGAGGTCTTTATAACAGATGTTCCCTCTCTCTCCCTTCCCTTTTAAATGTGTCTCTCTACCAACACCTGTTGAGGCATGAGGGTCCTTAAACTGTGTGTGTGTGTGTGTGTGTGTGTGTGTGTGTGTGTGTGTGTGTGTGTGTGTGTGTGTGTGTGTGTGTGTGTGTGTGTGTGTGTGTGTGTGTGTGTGTGTGTGTGTGTGTGTATAAGGAAGATGAGGTGTGGGGAACTTTAGAAGACAATAACTTCTTGATTGTAACAGTCTCCCTCCCCTCTCTCTCTCTCACACACATACACACACACACACTCTCTCTCTCTCTCTCTCCCTCTCTCTCTCTCTCTCTCTCTCTCTCTCTCTCTTAGAGAGCTCTTTGAACTGAATAACAGAGCATGCATAAGCTAATTAGCCGTTTGCTTCTCATTTGGCACCTCAGTAAAAAGACAGTTCTTAGCCTGTTAGCATTGCTGTGGAAGGCAGTAATGCAAATAAGCTAAATGGCATGAGATGCATTACATAAACACACAATTGGTTGAACTTAAGAGTGCTTTTAAATAGGACTTATGGGTTAGTTCACCCAAAAATGAAAATCACCCCATGATTTACTCACCCTCAAGCCATCCTAGGTGTATATGACTTTCTTCTTTCAGCCAAACACAATCTGAGTTATATTAAAAAATGTCCTGGCTCTTCCAAGCTTTATACTGGGAGTGAATAGAGCCTGAGAAGTCCAAAAGGCGCATCCATCCATTATAAAAGTAACCCATACAGCTCCACGGGGTTAATAAAGGCCTGCGTTTTAGTAAGAAAAATATCTCACTGATATAAGTCACTCTTCCGCCAGAACTAAACTCGCGTACGGCCGTTACCGGAAGCCAGTGATTACAGTTTATAAAGTTATAAATATAGATTATAAAATATATAATATAATTTATATATAATATAATGTAAGATATTTTTTCATTTTTGGTCGAACTAACCCTTCAGGTATATATGTAATTTCATAATTGTCTTGAAATATGGTTACTGCGGAAAATTACTGACAAGTATTTATGGTAAGGTAAAATTTAATGCCATTTCTACTGAAACATATGTATTGTAGAGAAATAATCATTCAAATAAATTGTTTAATATTATTATTTGTTATAACTACAAAAAGCTTGGTTGCAGCAAGAATGGAAAAAGCAGCAGGATCTATGTGCAGCAGTCTTTTATTAATCCAAACTTCAGAAACAACCAAAATACTCAGGATTCTCATAACAAAAACCAAGAACAGAACAGCCAACAAATGGAGACAATAACAGACAACTGAGAACACAAACTGAGAGCTATAAATACAAACTAAAGAGGAAACAAAATAATGAGCAACTCAACTTGAAACAGGTGATGAACTCAATCAGTAACTATGGTAACACAATGAGCGGGAACATGGGAAACAAAGGACAAATTAACAGAACACAGGAAAACAAGGTGATACAAATTAAAAGTCCATAGATAACTAAACACAAACTCAGGCAAAACGTTATAATTACACCGTGATGAATTGACAATTCAGTACATTTAAAATACATGCTTTACATGTGCTTTAGTATGCTAGTCAACACATCAAAATAAGTGCACTATAATTTAAAGCACAACAAAAGATCATTAAAACAATTACATTTAAAATAAATTTAAATGAACAGTGTGAAAAAAGAGCTAATTAAGTAAGCTATTGCTCATTGACAGTTGAAATTCGTTTTGATATGTTTTAACCATGTGTTGATTTGAACAACATATCGGTTTCAAACAGAGTGGAATATTATTATAATTAATTTTTTTTTTTTTTTTTTTGTAATCATCATTTTCCGTTTTTTGCCATTTTCCACAAGAGTGTTTAACAAAGGATTTGAAGTGTAAATCCATAACTTGTCGTGTATGGTTTACTTTTTCTTGGTAAAGTTACATTATAAGAGAAATCAAACTCAAAACTACTTTACATTGTTACGCAAAAATGAATTCATTTTTAATACATTTTAATGTCGTTTATGGCTCGAATACATATGATGTCACTTCCTGGAGGATGTTTTTGCTTTTGTTAGTTAAAGGTTTATTAAAGAAAAGATTAACTGGATGGAGAGTGAAAATTGAGGACAAAAAAATCTATAAATTGATTGCCAGTTAAAACTATATTCCTCACATTTTAATAGAGAAAGAAAAATTAAGAAACACAAAGGAATATTTCTTAATTGCCATTTTTGTTGTTCTATTTGTTTGTCTGTTGTTGTTTTCAGTCGAGAACATGGAAAAATGAAACACATCCGCTCAAACGTGATACTGTGAAAAGAAACATCTTTAATATGTTGATGAAGGGCCTTTACATTGTTGACATTATTTTCTGAGTGTGGACATTAATTTAAATGTTGTGTGTTTCTTTAGTGGCGTCTCTCAGCAGTGGGACGGATGTAAGCACATCTGGAAAGGCTTATACGTGCTGAAGCGAGATCTCTGGAGCCGTGTGTGTGTGCGCGAGTGTGTGTGGGAATTCTCTCAGCTTTCTCTGTAGGGGGGAGTTTTCTCAAACCCCCCTAAAACAAGCTTTAAATTAATGACTTCAGTGTGAGTGTGTGTCCCCACAAGCAGAAAAGAGTGACTATACTGATAAACCCTGTTTTGTATCCATTTTTATGTTTGGTTTTTAAGATTCATGCCTGGAAAACATTATGAGCACCACATCCTTTTCCCTCTTCAGTCTGTCAGTCTCTGGCCCATGCATTTCATGTTAAGATCAATCAATTTCAATGCTTGACATTTGGTTTAATGAACAATTTTGGTACTGTGTTGGGTCACCAGTCATTGATCAATGTAACATCTGGATGCTGAAGCAAAACCAGCTGAGAACAACCTATCCAGCAGAGACAGACACACAGAATATCTCTTTCCAACAGATACACACGTGATCAATGTTACAGTACATATAGAACATATCTCTCTGGAGAACACTGTGTGTGTGTGTGTGTGTGTGTGTGTGTGTGTGTGTGTGTGTGTGTGTGTGTGTGTGTGTGTGTGTGTGTGTGTGTGTGTGGCTTTGGCTCACTGATGTGGCCTTCATGGTCTGGCTCTCAGGGTATTTTAGGATCTCAGCACTGATAATTAAACTGCACATGAAGTCCTCGAAAGAAAATAAATAAAGAGCCACTCAAGGACAATGGATTGCTCTATCATGTTTCTCCCTGTGACAGCATGTCTTAATGTGTGTGTGTGTGTGTGTGTGTGTGTGTGTGTGTGTACCACTAATGTTTTTGTGTCCAAACCAGTGTTTGTATTGTTCACAGTGTTAGAGCACCTGTTTTTAGGAATGTATGAATCTCATTGCAAGTGAAAAATATCAAACCAAGTGCCATTTTCAAGCAAAATGTTTCAGAACTTTGTGAGGTTTTAAATGATAAAGAATACATATTTTGCTCAATGGTTTGTGAAACTTTTATCGAAATATCAAAATTTTTATAACGAGTGCTTATTTAACAAAAGGCAAGTAAAACGGTCATTTTAGACACACACACACACACCTCTGAAGGGAGATAGAAAAGTCCTCGGGACTTGGTACCGCATCCCTTGCAAGTCGCAACCTGCATTGGTGAACAAGGCCGAAGTCCACCATTCTCCAGTTCTCGAAGCTCTCAAAAAATGCTTGCTACACACACATAGTTTAGAGTCATCGCGGGGAAAGATATGCAATGCACTGGAACTTTTGCACCACAAAAACAAACACTTGAGTCCCATGATTGCCTCTCTCATCTACTACGCGATATCACTTGAGAAGAAGCATCAGATGGTGCTTCTACCTCGTTGCC
Source organism: Vimba vimba (assembly GCA_022828995.1). Taxonomy (NCBI): domain Eukaryota; kingdom Metazoa; phylum Chordata; class Actinopteri; order Cypriniformes; family Leuciscidae; genus Vimba; species Vimba vimba. The sequence goes on along the minus strand of CM040837.1, from coordinate 6,951,845 downwards.
CTTTACTGCTTTAAAAAAAAACTGCCTACGGTCTTTCTCTTCTTTCCTCCAAGGGGGGAATGCAGGCTGGGTGCTGGGGGCAGTTATGGGGGACTTTGCTGGAAAAGAGAAAAGATCACTTAAAAATCTTAATAGCTTGTCAAGTGTAATAATAGCAAGAGTAATGCTAGTCATCTCATTCTTTAGTCTGGCCTTGACACTGACTTTGTTGTCCTCGCTGACATAGCCACAGTATTGGATCCACGGTTTAAAGTGGACTATGTCAAGCATCTCCTGAGTGTTTGGATCACTATACCTTTCTTTAAGGTAATGCAGGATTTTTGACTTAATCAATCATGTGAGATCTGTATCATCTTCCTGCACTGCCATCATTGTCGCAAAGAGGTGGAGGACCAGCTTGACTGAGGAGATGCTAACACACTGCTCTCCTGAGAGAGCATCAGTGAAGTCTGCCAGTAGGGTGAGCGTCTTGTTGATCACTTCAAGGACTTGAATATCCTGCCAGGTTGGTTTCAGGTGTTTAGCCTTCCGGTCAGAGGAGAGAACATGTCCAATAGCAGTTTGCTGTTCAAGGATCCTCTGGACCATAGCTTGAAGGAATCCCCATCTCGTTGAACACTCAGTTTTAAGCTGGTGTTCAGGTAGGTTGAGCTCCTTTTGGGCAATAGCAAGCTCCCTCCTCTATTCTCCATCTATGACTGAAGTAGGCCACAAGCTTTTTGGAAAGACCCACAGCACAGTCAATTCATGAATCTTTCATAGCATTCTCTACAAATAAAAATATTCTTTGTTATCAGCTCTGCAGTAAATTAATTTAACATAATTTAAATTAATAAAGTAAATTAATTTAATTTAACATACATTCTGGCATTAAAAATGTTAAAAGGGCAATTAAAAATGCAATAAAATGGGACAAACATAAAGCAGGATAAACTTAATTGTGTGTGCTCATACTTTAATTTTGTATCTAAATTTATAAAAAAGAAAGTAGTTTAAAAGGCACAATCTTCATTGCAGCCATACTCCACCTCATTGGCAAAGAGCTGCCACAGGGGATTCCAGTCATGTATAGAACCGATGGCAGACTCTTCAACCTTAACAGGTTCAAGGCCAAGAGCAAAGTCAACTACACCACCATCACAGAGCTTCAGTACGCGGATGATAACGTCATCGCAGCACACTCCGAAGAAGACCTCCAGGGCATCCTGAATGCCATTGCCAAGGCGTACAGAGCCCTAGGCCTAAAATTAAACATCGAGAAGACCCAGGTCCTATATCAATTTCCACCCAACAAGCCAGCTACCCAGCCTACCATAAAAGTGGACAACACTACTCTTGAAAACATGGACCCCTTGGCTGCCTTCTTTAGTTAACCATCGCCTAAGTTGTGCCAGTGGAGCCTACACCAGACTTAGGAAAAGAGTCTTTGAAGACCGAGACCTAACATCCCAAATCAAATTTTTGTTCTACAGAGCCATTGTCCTCCCCACCTTGCTGTATGGAATCCGAACCATGGACAACCTACAGCAGGCACCTGAGAGCCCTGGAAAAATACCATCAAAGATCCTTACGAAAGATTCTGAGGATCACCTGGGAGGACAGACACATCAACATCAGCATCTTGCTGGCCAACATGACCAGCATCACCACTACAGTTATACAGTACCAACTTCGATAGACATGCTGTGTCATCCGCATGCCCAATACACGTCTCCCCAAACAGATCCTGTACTCCCAGCTGAAGGAAGGTAGTCGAGCAACTGGTGGGCAAAAGAAACGTTACAAGGACAATATCAAGGCCATTCTGAAGAAATTACATATCACATCAAGCAACTGGGAACACAGTGCAGGAAGGTGCAGCACGCCATGAAACAGAACTCCGCCGTGCCGCAGAGACAAAGCGACAGCTTCGCAAGGAGAAAGACAAAAAGCCTCAAACACCAACAACAATTGTGTTTCTCCTAAATGTTTCTCCTGCACACACTGCACCAAAGTATGTGGATCACAGATTGGCCTCTACAGCCATCTGAAGACCCACAAGTAGACCACCCGACAGAAAGGACAGTCATACTCGCTTCGAGTGAACGCTGATGTTGATGTTATGTGTTCTTATTTTATTCTGTTTTCTGTCATAGGTCATTATTTAATAATAAAAGACACATTTTTCAGATTTAAATGAATATATGAAATTTTTACTGTGTGTTGTATTGTAATACACAGCTCACCTATAATCAGATGTAGCCTATAGCCAAAACATTGAAGCTTTGTCCAGTTGTTCTGGGAGGCTGCTTTTACGATGTTTGATCCATTGTCTGTGGTAATGCACACCATTTTTTTCCTCCTCCAAACTCCAGGAGTTGAGACTCTCCTTTAGTACCTGTGCCAGTTCCTCGCGGGGAAGAACGCGGTCTGTAGACAGCAGCTTTTCATGTTGAACTCACTTGTTATGAAATTCACTGTCAGGCTTAAATACGGCAAAATAGTTCGGCTTGACCATAGGTCCAAAGTTCTGCACATTTTGCAGTTCATTCTCGACTGTCATTCAACACTGGGTATATAGACCTGGCAATGCAACAGATAAAAAATAGTTGCGAGAGGGCAAAGAGTAGCACTTGTCTATAGTCTTTATCATTGCCTTAAATCCCTCGTTTTCAACAGGGTTGATTGGAGATAAGTCTTTAGCTAAGTGATAAGCAATGGCGTTTGTTATGTCTTGGTGCTGCTGGGAAATTGGAGGTTATGGCGATGCACAGTGTAATGTCTGAGTTATGAAAGTTTGTGTGGTCTGGCGGCTAGTATTTTTAGGTGTGGCGCCTTTGTCCTTCATGGCTCACTCGTACTGTATTTTGTAGTAAACAGTGGCTAAATTAACGAGAAATAAAGCTACAACCTCAGACGTTTCCAAACAGCACAGCAGTAATGACTTTATGAACTTCTTTATTTACAAGATTGATAATTTTAGGAAGAAAATTATAACTATGCAACCAAATACTACAGTATCGCATCAGACAGTGCATTGTAGTGTCCCTGAGGAAAAATTTGATTCATTCATTGCTATAGGAGAGGAAGAATTTTCTAAAATCGTTAAATAATCTAAATCGACAACATGTATGTTAGACCCTATACTGACTAAGCTATTAGCTACTTTAAAGAGAAGCTTCCAGAGGTCATAGATCCTTTTCTTAATAATTTATTCATCTTTGTCATTAGGATACGTACCAAAAACTTTTAAGCTGGCTATTATTAAACCTCTTGTAAAAAAAACACAACTTGATCCTACAGAATTAGTCAATTACAGGCCAATCTCGAATCTACCTTTTCTGTCATACATACTAGAAAAGGCAGTATCCTCACAACTATGTTCCTTTTTAGAAAGAAATGGTATCTGTGAGGATTTCCAGTCAGGATTTATACCGTACCTAGTACTGAGACTGCTCTCATTAAAGTCTCAAATGATTTCCTCTTATCATCCAATCGTGGCTGTATCTATCTATTAGTGTTACTCGATCTTAGTGCTGCATTTTATACCACTGACCACAACATTCTTTTAAATAGACTCGAAAATTATGTTGGCATTAGTGGAATTGCATTAGCATGGTTTAAATCATACTTATCTGACTGTTATCAGTTTGTAGCAGTAAATGAGTTCAGCATGGAGTACCACAAGGCTCAGTACTAGGACCATTGATTTTTACCCTGTACATGCTACCCTTGGGAGATATCATTAGGAAGCATGGCATTAGTTTTCACTGTTATGCTGATGATACTCAGCTCTATATTTCTTCACACCCCGATGAAACTTACCAATTCACAAAATTAACGGAATGCATAGCCGATATAAAAAACTGGATGACTAGTAATACTACTTAATTCTGAAAAAACAGAGATTCTAATTATTGGACAAAAAACGTCTTCACGTAATAACCTAGAATAGTCTCTAACACTTGATGGCTGCTCTGTCAAGTCTTTGTCGTCGGTTAGGAACCTGGGTGTGCTCTTTGATACCAATCTTTCACTTGAAAGTCACGTTTCTAGTATCTGTAAAACTGCATTCTTCCATCTTAAAAATATATCTAAATTACAACATTTGCTTTCAATGACAAATGTGGAACAGCTAGTTCATAAGTTCATGACATCAAGGCTAGATTATTGTAATGGGTGGTTGCCCTGCACGCTTAATAAACAAACTACAGCTGGTCCAAAACGCAGCAGCTCAAGTTCTTACCAGAACCAAGAAGTATGACCATATTAGCCCGGTTCTGTCAACACTGCATTGGCTCCCAATTAAACATCGTATAAATTTTAAAATATTGCTGATTACTTTCAAAGCACTAAATGGTTTAGCTCCCCAGTACTTGAGCGAGCTCTTAAAGCATTATAGTCCACGTCTATTGCGATCTCAAAATTGCCGCCAGTTGATAATACCTAGAATATCAAAATCGACTGCTGGCAGTAGATCCTTTTCCTATTTAGCACCTAAACTTTGGAACAGTCTTCCAAACATTGTCTGGGAAGCAGACACACTCTGTCAGTTTAAATCTAGACTAAAATCACACATCTCTTTGAACTAGCATACACATAACAAACTAGCATACACATAACACATTATCAATTTTTATAATTCAATGTTAGGCTGCATAGACTATGTTTGCCGGAACCGGGAACACTTCCTATAAATCCTTATGTACCGTATGTAAATCCTTAAAAATGGTGTCCACGCTAAAATTAGTATCTCCGTTTATCCCGAGGTTTACCGCAGGCCGTATCCAGATTTAGATGACTCCATGAAAAATGACTTAATATATTAATTACTGTTTTCTGAAAGGAAAGAAAAAAACAAAAATATTAAGTGAGGTTATGATTAAAATAAATCAGTCAGTCAGCTCATAAAAATAAAATTACTTTTAAAATGAAAGTATTTTTCTGACTCCACTGGCAGAATTTGTTCTTGTGCTCAGCATAAACTCATTATGATGATATTTCAGACAACAAGACTTAATATCTAAAGTCATCTTGATTCTCAAACAAATGTATCTTGATTTAAGAATGTTTAGATACTCAGATACTTAGATACAATTTTTTTTTTTTTTTTTTTTAATATTCATGGCAAACAACTTTGATTTGTGCACTGCTTGCAGAATAGTAATCTGGTAAAAGTAGCAATAGTACTATCTTGACTACTTTTTTATGTTTGACAGTAGTTTTTAAAATAAAGCAGCTTGTCCAGTAATGAGCTAAATAATTAGTTAAATGCTGTGATAATTTACTCTGTTTGACTCTTTTGACACTTTGCCTCTTTATTTATCTTTTCAGATGTTGTCACTTTAATTAAACTTCATTGTTTTTGTGTCTGATAAATGGTCTGGTTTAATATAAAAAAAAACATATGATCTGATGTGTTTAAAAAGATACGGAAAGATAAATTTAGCAAATTACAATAGTGATTTTTCAACCAACCAATGAGTGCACGGGAATGTTAATGAGCAGATTATCTGTCACTAATTTCACTTTAACAAGAATCCCAGGTGATGAAAATCTGTGTTATTTTAAAAGCCCTGGCTTGAAGACTGTTTTTAGAAAGCATATAGAATGGTGATTGCTCCATCTGTAATCAAGATGGCAATTTCAAACTTTATGGTTTTAGCCTTTTTGTGTCACCAGCTGGTGCCCAATGGTAAATTTGTTTTTACCTTAGTGTAATGTTTCAAATGTTAAATACATGTGTTACTTTTTTTTTTTTAACCTTACATCTTGTTTTCAGGATTTGCTTCTCCAGTTGGGCGTCATTTATACCAGGCTGGTATTGAACAAGTAAGCTTGGATAGCAAAGGTTTGTAACTCTTATATAGTGAGGGTTTTTTTTGTTGTTTTTTTTTTACACTATGCAAAGTTAACTCTTAATGAGGCCTGATGACTTCTTGTGTTAAGGTTAATAATACCTTTTGTTTTCCAGATGGTCCCTTGTCTGTTCCTTGTGTGAACAAACAAACTCCAACATGGCCAGTGGTAGTGAAGTGTAAAATGGCTGTTGAGGTGTCTTTGCAGAATGCATCTGGGCTAACTGTCCAAAAAGGTGACTTTTGTGCTAATGCTATGAGGTTGACACTGACCCTGACGAAAGATAACATTTTTTTTTTCTTTTTTTCTTTTGCATTCTTTAGGCATTGATTGGAAGTTGATGGAGTCCAACCTTCTTCCTGCTGAGCTTGATGGGAAGTTAACATCATGCCATGTCCCTGCTGAAGTTGAAGGGAATGTTCCAGCTAAAGAATCTAGCCATGTCCCTGCTGAGGTTGATGGGCAATTGACATTATCCAGAAATGTCCCCACTGAACAGTCTAGCCATGTCCCAGCTGAAGTTGATGGAAAGTTGACCGCATCCAGCAATGTCCCTGCTGAGGTTGATGGGAAGTTGACAGCATCTAGCAATGTCCCTGCTGAGGTTGGTGGGAATTTGACAGCATCTAGCAATGTCCTTGCTGAGGTTGATGGGAAGTTGACAGCATCCAGCCATGTCCCTTCTGAGGTTGATGGGAAGGTCACTGAAGCTAGCCATGTCCCCGCTGAGGTTGATGGGAAGGTCACTGAAGCTAGCCATGTCCCCGCTGAGGTTGATGGGAAGGTCACTGAAGCTAGCCATGTCCCTGCTGAGGTTGAGGGGAAGTTGACAGCATCCAGCAATGTCCCTTCTGAGGTTGGTGGAAATTTGACAGCATCTAGCCATGTCCCCGCTGAACAGTCCAGCCATGTCCAAGCTGAAATTGATGGGAATTTGACAGCATCTAGCAATGTCCCCGCTGAGGTTAATGGGAATTTGACAGCATCCAGCCATGTCCCAGCTGAGGTTGATGGGAAGGTCACTGAAGCTAGCCATGTCCCCGCTGAGTTTGATGGGAATTTGACAGCATCCAACAATGTGCCAGCTGAGGTTGATGGGAAGTTGACAGCATCCAGCAATGTCCCTTTTGAACGGTCCAGCCATGTCCCCGCTGAGGTTGATGGGAAGGTCACTGAAGCTAGCCTTGTCCCCGCTGAGGTTGATGGGAAGTTGACAGCATCCAGCAATGTCCCCGCTGAGGTTGATGGGAAGGTCACTGAAGCTAGCCATGTCCCAGCTGAGGCTGATGGGAAGTTGACGGCATCCAGCAATGTCCCCACTGAGGTTGATGGGAAGTTGACAGCATCCAGCAATGTCCCCACTGAGGTTGATGGGAAGTTGACAGCATCCAGAAATGTCCCCACTGAGGTTGATGGGAAGTTGACATCATCCAGCAATGTCCCTTTTGAGCAGGCCAGCCATGTCCCAGCTGAGGTTGATGGGAAGTTGATAGCATCCAGCAATGTCCCAGCTGAGGTTGATGGGAAGCTGACAGCATCAAGCAATGTCCCAGCTGAGGTTGATTGGAAGCTGACAGCATCAAGCAATGTCCCAGCTGAGGTTGATGGGAAGTTGACGGCATCCAGCAATGTCCCTTTTGAGCAGGCCAGCAATGTCCCAGCTGAGGTTGATGGGAAGTTGACGGCATCCAGCAATGTCCCTGCTGAGGTTGAAGGGAAGTTGACAGCATCCAGCAATGTCCCTTTTGAGCAGGCCAGCCATGTCCCCACTGAGGTTGATGGGAAGTTGACAGCATCCAGCAATGTCCCATCTGAGGTTGATGGGAAGTTGACAGCATCCAGCAATGTCCCTTATGAGCAGGCCAGCAATGTCCCCACTGAGGTTGATGGGAAGTTGACAGCATCCAGCAATGTCCCCGCTGAGGTTGATGGGAAGTTGACGGCATCCAGCAATGTCCCCGCTGAGGTTGATGGGAAGTTGACGGCATCCAGCAATGTCCCCGCTGAGGTTGATGGGAAGTTGACAGCATCCAGCAATGTCCCTTTTGAGCAGGCCAGCCATGTCCCCGCTGAGGTTGATGGGAAGTTGACAGCATCCAGCAATGTCCCTTTTGAGCAGGCCAGCCATGTCCCCACTGAGGTTGATGGGAAGTTGACAGCATCCAGCAATGTCCCCGCTGAGGTTGATGGGAAGTTGACAGCATCCAGCAATGTCCCCCTTGAGCAGGCCAGCAATGTCCCCGCTGAGGTTGATGGGAAGTTGACAGCATCCAGCAATGTCCCTCTTGAGCAGGCCAGCAATGTCCCCGCTGAGGTTGATGGGAAGTTGACAGCATCCAGCAATGTCCCCGCTGAGGTTGATGGGAAGTTGACAGCATCCAGCAATGTCTCCGCTGAGGTTGATGGGAAGTTGACAGCATCCAGCAATGTCCCCGCTGAGGTTGATGGGAAGTTGACAGCATCCAGCAATGTCCCCTCTGAGGTTGATGGGAAGTTGACAGCATCCAGCAATGTCCCTTTTGAGCTGGCCAGCAATGTCCCCGCTGAGGTTGATGGGAAGTTGACAGCATCCAGCAATGTCTCCGCTGAGGTTGATGGGAAGTTGACAGCATCCAGCAATGTCCCCGCTGAGGTTGATGGGAAGTTGACAGCATCCAGCAATGTCCCCTCTGAGGTTGATGGGAAGTTGACAGCATCCAGCAATGTCCCTTTTGAGCTGGCCAGCAATGTCCCCGCTGAGGTTGATGGGAAGTTGACAGCATCCAGCAATGTCCCTCTTGAGCAGGCCAGCAATGTCCCCGCTGAGGTTGATGGGAAGTTGACAGCATCCAGCAATGTCCCCGCTGAGGTTGATGGGAAGTTGACAGCATCCAGCAATGTCCCTTTTGAGCAGGCCAGCCATGTCCCCACTGAGGTTGATGGGAAGTTGACAGCATCCAGCAATGTCCCCGCTGAGGTTGATGGGAAGTTGACAGCATCCAGCAATGTCCCCGCTGAGGTTGATGGGAAGTTGACAGCATCCAGCAATGTCCCTTTTGAGCTGGCCAGCCATGTCCCCGCTGAGGTTGATGGGAAGTTGACAGCATCCAGCAATGTCCCCGTTGAGGTTGATGGTAAGTTGACAGCATCCAGCAATGTCCCTCTTGAGCAGGCCAGCAATGTCCCCGCTGAGGTTGATGGGAAGTTGACAGCATCCAGCAATGTCTCTGCTGAGGTTGATGGGAAGTTGACAGCATCCAGCAATGTCCCTCTTGAGCAGGCCAGCAATGTCCCCGCTGAGGTTGATGGGAAGTTGACAGCATCCAGCAATGTCCCTCTTGAGCAGGCCAGCAATGTCCCCGCTGAGGTTAATGGGAAGTTGACAGCATCCAGCAATGTCCCTTTTGAGCAGGCCAGCCATGTCCCCACTGAGGTTGATGGGAAGTTGACAGCATCCAGCAATGTCCCCGCTGAGGTTGATGGGAAGTTGACAGCATCCAGCAATGTCCCCGCTGAGGTTGATGGGAAGTTGACAGCATCCAGCAATGTCCCCGCTGAGGTTGATGGGAAGTTGACAGCATCCAGCAATGTCCCCGCTGAGGTTGATGGGAAGTTGACAGCATCCAGCAATGTCCCCGCTGAGGTTGATGGGAAGTTGACAGCATCCAGCAATGTCCCCGCTGAGGTTGATGGGAAGTTGACAGCATCCAGCAATGTCCCCGCTGAGGTTGATGGGAAGTTGACAGCATCCAGCAATGTCCCCGCTGAGGTTGATGGGAAGTTGACAGCATCCAGCAATGTCCCTGCTGAGGTTGATGGGAAGTTGACAGCATCCAGCAATGTCCCCGCTGAGGTTGATGGGAAGTTGACAGCATCCAGCAATGTCCCTTTTGAGCTGGCCAGCCATGTCCCCGCTGAGGTTGATGGGAAGTTGACAGCATCCAGCAATGTCCCCGTTGAGGTTGATGGGAAGTTGACAGCATCCAGCAATGTCCCTTTTGAGCAGGCCAGCAATGTCCCCGCTGAGGTTGATGGGAAGTTGACAGCATCCAGCAATGTCCCTTTTGAGCAGGCCAGCCATGTCCCCACTGAGGTTGATGGGAAGTTGACAGCATCCAGCAATGTCCCCGCTGAGGTTGATGGGAAGTTGACAGCATCCCGCAATGTCCCTGCTAAGGTTGATGGGAAGTTGACAGCATCCAGCAATGTCCCTTGTGAGCTGGCCAGCCATGTCCCCGCTGAGGTTGATGGGAAGTTGACAGCATCCAGCAATGTCCCCGTTGAGGTTGATGGGAAGTTGACAGCATCCAGCAGTGTCCCCGCTGAGGTTGATGGGAAGTTGACAGCATCCAGCAATGTCCCTTTTGAGCTGGCCAGCCATGTCCCCACTGAGGTTGATGGGAAGTTGACAGCATCCAGCAATGTCCCCGCTGAGGTTGATGGGAAGTTGACAGCATCCAGCAATGTCCCTCTTGAGCAGGCCAGCAATGTCCCTGCTGAGGTTGATGGGAAGTTGACAGCATCCAGCAATGTCCCCGTTGAGGTTGATGGGAAGTTGACAGCATCCAGCAATGTCCCTCTTGAGCAGGCCAGCAATGTCCCTGCTGAGGTTGATGGGAAGTTGACAGCATCCAGCAATGTCCCTCTTGAGCAGGCCAGCAATGTCCCCGCTGAGGTTGATGGGAAGTTGACAGCATCCAGCAATGTCCCCGTTGAGGTTGATGGGAAGTTGACAGCATCCAGCAATGTCCCTCTTGAGCAGGCCAGCAATGTCCCCGCTGAGGTTGATGGGAAGTTGACAGCATCCAGCAATGTCCCTCTTGAGCAGGCCAGCAATGTCCCATCTGAGGTTGATGGGAAGTTGACAGCATCCAGCAATGTCCCTCTTGAGCAGGCCAGCAATGTCCCCGCTGAGGTTGATGGGAAGTTGACAGCATCCAGCAATGTCCCCGCTGAGGTTGATGGGAAGTTGACAGCATCCAGCAATGTCCCCGCTGAGGTTGATGGGAAGTTGACCGCATCCAGCAATGTCCCCGCTGAGGTTGATGGGAAGTTGACAGCATCCAGCAATGTCCCCGCTGAGGTTGATGGGAAGTTGACAGCATCCAGCAATGTCCCCGCTGAGGTTGATGGGAAGTTGACAGCATCCAGCAATGTCCCCGCTGAGGTTGATGGGAAGTTGACAGCATCCAGCAATGTCCCCGCTGAGGTTGATGGGAAGTTGACCGCATCCAGCAGTGTCCCCGCTGAGGTTGATGGGAAGTTGACAGCATCCAGCAATGTCCCTTTTGAGCTGGCCAGCAATGTCCCCGCTGAGGTTGATGGGAAGCTGACAGCATCCAGCAATGTCCCATCTGAGGTTGATGGGAAGTTGACAGCATCCAGCAATGTCCCTCTTGAGCAGGCCAGGAATGTCCCCGCTGAGGTTGATGGGAAGTTGACAGCATCCAGCAATGTCCCCGCTGAGGTTGATGGGAAGTTGACTGCATCCAGCAATGTCCCCGCTGAGGTTGATGGGAAGTTGACTGCATCCAGCCATGTCCCTGCTGAGGTTGAAGGGAAGTTGACTGCATCCAGCAATGTCCCTGCTGAGGTTGAAGGGAAGTTGACTGCATCCAGCAATGTCCCCGCTGAGGTTGATGGGAAGTTGACTGCTTCCAGCAATGTCCCCACTGAGGCTGATGGGAAGTTGACACCATCCAGCAATGTCTCCGCTGAGGTTGATGGGAAGTTGACAGCATCCAGCAATGTCCCTCTTGAGCAGGCCAGCAATGTCTCCGCTGAGTTTGATGGGAAGTTGACAGCATCCAGCAATGTCCCCGCTGAGGTTGATGGGAAGTTGACAGCATCCAGCAATGTCCCCACTGAGGTTGATGGGAAGTTGACTGCTTCCAGCAATGTCCCCGCTGAGGTTGATGGGAAGTTGACTGCTTCCAGCAATGTCCCCACTGAGGTTGATGGGAAGTTGACCGCATCCAGCAATGTACCCGCTGAGGTTGATGGGAAGTTGACAGCATCCAGCAGTGTCCCCGCTGAGGTTGATGGGAAGCTGACAGCATCCAGCAATGTCACATCTGAGGTTGATGGGAAGTTGACAGCATCCAGCAATGTCCCTCTTGAGCAGGCCAGCAATGTCTCTGCTGAGGTTGATGGGAAGTTGACAGCATCCAGCAATGTCCCCGCTGAGGTTGATGGGAAGTTGACAGCATCCAGCAATGTCCCATCTGAGGTTGATGGGAAGTTGACAGCATCCAGCAATGTCCCTGCTGAGGTTGATGGGAAGTTGACTGCATCCAGCCATGTCCCCGCTGAGGTTGATGGGAAGTTGACAGCATCCAGCAATGTCCCTTTTGAGCTGGCCAGCCATGTCCCCACTGAGGTTGATGGGAAGTTGACAGCATCCAGCAATGTCCCTGCTGAGGTTGAAGGGAAGTTGACTGCATCCAGAAATGTCCCCGCTGAGGTTGATGGGAAGTTGACTGCATCCAGCAATGTCCCCGCTGAGGTTGATGGGAAGTTGACTGCTTCCAGCAATGTCCCCACTGAGGCTGATGGGAAGTTGACAGCATCCAGCAATGTCCCTTTTGAGCTGGCCAGCCATGTCCCCACTGAGGTTGATGGGAAGTTGACAGCATCCAGCAATGTCCCCGCTGAGGTTGATGGGAAGTTGACTGCTTCCAGCAATGTCCCCACTGAGGTTGATGGGAAGTTGACCGCATCCAGCAATGTACCCGCTGAGGTTGATGGGAAGTTGACAGCATCCAGCAGTGTCCCCGCTGAGGTTGATGGGAAGCTGACAGCATCCAGTAATGTCACATCTGAGGTTGATGGGAAGTTGACAGCATCCAGCAATGTCCCTCTTGAGCAGGCCAGCAATGTCTCTGCTGAGGTTGATGGGAAGTTGACAGCATCCAGCAATGTCCCCGCTGAGGTTGATGGGAAGTTGACAGCATCCAGCAATGTCCCTGCTGAGGTTGAAGGGAAGTTGACTGCATCCAGCAATGTCCCCGCTGAGGTTGATGGGAAGTTGACTGCATCCAGCAATGTCCCCGCTGAGGTTGATGGGAAGTTGACTGCTTCCAGCAATGTCCCCACTGAGGTTGATGGGAAGTTGACCGCATCCAGCAATGTCCCTTTTGAGCTGGCCAGCCATGTCCCCACTGAGGTTGATGGGAAGTTGACAGCATCCAGCAATGTCCCCGCTGAGGTTGATGGGAAGTTGACTGCTTCCAGCAATGTCCCCACTGAGGTTGATGGGAAGTTGACCGCATCCAGCAATGTACCCGCTGAGGTTGATGGGAAGTTGACAGCATCCAGCAGTGTCCCCGCTGAGGTTGATGGGAAGCTGACAGCATCCAGCAATGTCCCTCTTGAGCAGGCCAGCAATGTCTCTGCTGAGGTTGATGGGAAGTTGACAGCATCCAGCAATGTCCCCGCTGAGGTTGATGGGAAGTTGACAGCATCCAGCAATGTCCCATCTGAGGTTGATGGGAAGTTGACAGCATCCAGCAATGTCCCTGCTGAGGTTGATGGGAAGTTGACTGCATCCAGCCATGTCCCCGCTGAGGTTGATGGGAAGTTGACAGCATCCAGCAATGTCCCTTTTGAGCTGGCCAGCCATGTCCCCACTGAGGTTGATGGGAAGTTGACAGCATCCAGCAATGTCCCTGCTGAGGTTGAAGGGAAGTTGACTGCATCCAGCAATGTCCCCGCTGAGGTTGATGGGAAGTTGACTGCTTCCAGCAATGTCCCCACTGAGGCTGATGGGAAGTTGACAGCATCCAGCAATGTCCCTGCTGAGGTTGAAGGGAAGTTGACTGCATCCAGCAATGTCCCTGCTGAGGTTGAAGGGAAGTTGACTGCATCCAGCAATGTCCCCGCTGAGGTTGATGGGAAGTTGACACCATCCAGCAATGTCTCCGCTGAGGTTGATGGGAAGTTGACAGCATCCAGCAATGTCCCATCTGAGGTTGATGGGAAGTTGACAGCATCCAGCAATGTCCCTGCTGAGGTTGATGGGAAGTTGACTGCATCCAGCCATGTCCCCGCTGAGGTTGATGGGAAGTTGACAGCATCCAGCAATGTCCCCGCTGAGGTTGAAGGGAAGTTGACTGCATCCAGCAATGTCCCCGCTGAGGTTGATGGGAAGTTGACTGCATCCAGCCATGTCCCCGCTGAGGTTGATGGGAAGTTGACAGCATCCAGCAATGTCCCTTTTGAGCTGGCCAGCCATGTCCCCGCTGAGGTTGATGGGAAGTTGACTGCTTCCAGCAATGTCCCCGCTGAGGTTGATGGGAAGTTGACAGCATCCAGCAATGTCCCTTTTGAGCTGGCCAGCCATGTCCCCGCTGAGGTTGATGGGAAGTTGACAGCATCCAGCTATGTCCCTCTTGAGCAGGCCAGCAATGTCCCCACTGAGGTTGATGGGAAGTTGACAGCATCCAGCAATGTCCCCGCTGAGGTTGATGGGAAGTTGACAGCATCCAGCAATGTCCCATCTGAGGTTGATGGGAAGTTGACAGCATCCAGCCATGTCCCCGCTGAGGTTGATGGGGAGTTGACAGCATCCAGTAATGTCCCTTTTGAGCTGGCCAGCCATGTCCCATCTGAGGTTGAAGGGAAGGTGACAGCATCCAGCCATGTCCCCTCTGAGGTTGATGGGAAGTTGACAGCATCCAGCAATGTCCCATCTGAGGTTGATGGGAAGTTGACAGCATCCAGCAATGTCCCCACTGAGGTTGATGGGAAGTTGACAGCATCCAGCAATGTCCCCGCTGAGGTTGTTGGGAAGTTGACAGCATCCAGCAATGTACCCACTGAGGTTGATGGGAAGTTGACAGCATCCAGCCATGTCCCCGCTGAGGTTGATGGGAAGTTGACAGCATCCAGCAATGTCCCATCTGAGGTTGATGGGAAGTTGAGAGCATCCAGCAATGTCCCCACTGAGGTTGATGGGAAGTTGACAGCATCCAGCCATGTCCCCACTGAGGTTGATGGGAAGTTGACAGCATCCAGCAATGTCCCCGCTGAGGTTGATGGGAAGTTGACTGCTTCCAGCAATGTCCCCACTGAGGCTGATGGGAAGTTGACAGCATCCAGCAATGTCCCCGCTGAGGTTGATGGGAAGTTGACACCATCCAGCAATGTCCCCACTGAGGTTGATGGGAAGTTGACAGCATCCAGCAATGTCCCATCTGAGGTTGATGGGAAGTTGACAGCATCCAGCAATGTCCCTGCTGAGGTTGATGGGAAGTTGACTGCATCCAGCCATGTCCCCGCTGAGGTTGATGGGAAGTTGACAGCATCCAGCAATGTCCCTTTTGAGCTGGCCAGCCATGTCCCCGCTGAGGTTGAAGGGAAGTTGACTGCATCCAGCAATGTCCCCGCTGAGGTTGATGGGAAGTTGACTGCATCCAGCCATGTCCCCGCTGAGGTTGATGGGAAGTTGACAGCATCCAGCAATGTCCCTTTTGAGCTGGCCAGCCATGTCCCCACTGAGGTTGATGGGAAGTTGACTGCATCCAGCAATGTCCCCGCTGAGGTTGATGGGAAGTTGACTGCTTCCAGCAATGTCCCCACTGAGGTTGATGGGAAGTTGACTGCTTCCAGCAATGTCCCCACTGAGGTTGATGGGAAGTTGACAGCATCCAGCAATGTCCCATCTGAGGTTGATGGGAAGTTGACAGCATCCAGTAATGTCCCTTTTGAGCTGGCCAGCCATGTCCCCGCTGAGGTTGGGAAGTTGACAGCATCCAGCCATGTCCCCGCTGAGGTTGATGGGAAGTTGACAGCATCCAGCCATGTCCCCGCTGAGGTTGATGGGAAGTTGACAGCATCCAGCAATGTCCCATCTGAGGTTGATGGGAAGTTGACAGCATCCAGCAATGTCCCATCTGAGGTTGATGGGAAGTTGACAGCATCCAGCAATGTCCCCACTGAGGTTGATGGGAAGTTGACAGCATCCAGCAATGTCCCCGCTGAGGTTGATGGGAAGTTGACAGCATCCAGCCATGTCCCCGCTGAGGTTGATGGGGAGTTGACAGCATCCAGTAATGTCCCTTTTGAGCTGGCCAGCCATGTCCCATCTGAGGTTGAAGGGAAGGTGACAGCATCCAGCCATGTCCCCTCTGAGGTTGATGGGAAGTTGACAGCATCCAGCAATGTCCCATCTGAGGTTGATGGGAAGTTGACAGCATCCAGCAATGTCCCCGCTGAGGTTGATGGGAAGTTGACAGCATCCAGCAATGTCCCATCTGAGGTTGATGGGAAGTTGACAGCATCCAGCCATGTCCCCGCTGAGGTTGATGGGGAGTTGACAGCATCCAGTAATGTCCCTTTTGAGCTGGCCAGCCATGTCCCATCTGAGGTTGAAGGGAAGGTGACAGCATCCAGCCATGTCCCCTCTGAGGTTGATGGGAAGTTGACAGCATCCAGCAATGTCCCATCTGAGGTTGATGGGAAGTTGACAGCATCCAGCAATGTCCCCACTGAGGTTGATGGGAAGTTGACAGCATCCAGCAATGTCCCCGCTGAGGTTGTTGGGAAGTTGACAGCATCCAGCAATGTCCCATCTGAGGTTGATGGGAAGTTGACAGCATCCAGCAATGTCCCATCTGAGGTTGATGGGAAGTTGACAGCATCCAGCAATGTCCCCACTGAGGTTGATGGGAAGTTGACAGCATCCAGCCATGTCCCCACTGAGGTTGATGGGAAGTTGACAGCATCCAGCAATGTCCCCGCTGAGGTTGATGGGAAGTTGACAGCATCCAGCCATGTCCCCGCTGAGGTTGATGGGGAGTTGACAGCATCCAGTAATGTCCCTTTTGAGCTGGCCAGCCATGTCCCATCTGAGGTTGAAGGGAAGGTGACAGCATCCAGCCATGTCCCCTCTGAGGTTGATGGGAAGTTGACAGCATCCAGCAATGTCCCATCTGAGGTTGATGGGAAGTTGACAGCATCCAGCAATGTCCCCGCTGAGGTTGATGGGAAGTTGACAGCATCCAGCAATGTCCCATCTGAGGTTGATGGGAAGTTGACAGCATCCAGCCATGTCCCCGCTGAGGTTGATGGGGAGTTGACAGCATCCAGTAATGTCCCTTTTGAGCTGGCCAGCCATGTCCCATCTGAGGTTGAAGGGAAGGTGACAGCATCCAGCCATGTCCCCTCTGAGGTTGATGGGAAGTTGACAGCATCCAGCAATGTCCCATCTGAGGTTGATGGGAAGTTGACAGCATCCAGCAATGTCCCCACTGAGGTTGATGGGAAGTTGACAGCATCCAGCAATGTCCCCGCTGAGGTTGTTGGGAAGTTGACAGCATCCAGCAATGTACCCACTGAGGTTGATGGGAAGTTGACAGCATCCAGCCATGTCCCCGCTGAGGTTGATGGGAAGTTGACAGCATCCAGCAATGTCCCATCTGAGGTTGATGGGAAGTTGAGAGCATCCAGCAATGTCCCCACTGAGGTTGATGGGAAGTTGACAGCATCCAGCCATGTCCCCACTGAGGTTGATGGGAAGTTGACAGCATCCAGCAATGTCCCCGCTGAGGTTGATGGGAAGTTGACTGCTTCCAGCAATGTCCCCACTGAGGCTGATGGGAAGTTGACAGCATCCAGCAATGTCCCCGCTGAGGTTGATGGGAAGTTGACACCATCCAGCAATGTCCCCACTGAGGTTGATGGGAAGTTGACAGCATCCAGCAATGTCCCATCTGAGGTTGATGGGAAGTTGACAGCATCCAGCAATGTCCCTGCTGAGGTTGATGGGAAGTTGACTGCATCCAGCCATGTCCCCGCTGAGGTTGATGGGAAGTTGACAGCATCCAGCAATGTCCCTTTTGAGCTGGCCAGCCATGTCCCCGCTGAGGTTGAAGGGAAGTTGACTGCATCCAGCAATGTCCCCGCTGAGGTTGATGGGAAGTTGACTGCATCCAGCCATGTCCCCGCTGAGGTTGATGGGAAGTTGACAGCATCCAGCAATGTCCCTTTTGAGCTGGCCAGCCATGTCCCCACTGAGGTTGATGGGAAGTTGACTGCATCCAGCAATGTCCCCGCTGAGGTTGATGGGAAGTTGACTGCTTCCAGCAATGTCCCCACTGAGGTTGATGGGAAGTTGACTGCTTCCAGCAATGTCCCCACTGAGGTTGATGGGAAGTTGACAGCATCCAGCAATGTCCCATCTGAGGTTGATGGGAAGTTGACAGCATCCAGCAATGTCCCATCTGAGGTTGATGGGAAGTTGACAGCATCCAGTAATGTCCCTTTTGAGCTGGCCAGCCATGTCCCCGCTGAGGTTGGGAAGTTGACAGCATCCAGCCATGTCCCCGCTGAGGTTGATGGGAAGTTGACAGCATCCAGCCATGTCCCCGCTGAGGTTGTTGGGAAGTTGACAGCATCCAGCAATGTCCCATCTGAGGTTGATGGGAAGTTGACAGCATCCAGCAATGTCCCCGCTGAGGTTGTTGGGAAGTTGACAGCATCCAGCAATGTACCCACTGAGGTTGATGGGAAGTTGACAGCATCCAGCCATGTCCCCGCTGAGGTTGATGGGAAGTTGACAGCATCCAGCAATGTCCCATCTGAGGTTGATGGGAAGTTGAGAGCATCCAGCAATGTCCCCACTGAGGTTGATGGGAAGTTGACAGCATCCAGCCATGTCCCCACTGAGGTTGATGGGAAGTTGACAGCATCCAGCAATGTCCCCGCTGAGGTTGATGGGAAGTTGACTGCTTCCAGCAATGTCCCCACTGAGGCTGATGGGAAGTTGACAGCATCCAGCAATGTCCCCGCTGAGGTTGATGGGAAGTTGACACCATCCAGCAATGTCCCCACTGAGGTTGATGGGAAGTTGACAGCATCCAGCAATGTCCCATCTGAGGTTGATGGGAAGTTGACAGCATCCAGCAATGTCCCTGCTGAGGTTGATGGGAAGTTGACTGCATCCAGCCATGTCCCCGCTGAGGTTGATGGGAAGTTGACAGCATCCAGCAATGTCCCTTTTGAGCTGGCCAGCCATGTCCCCGCTGAGGTTGAAGGGAAGTTGACTGCATCCAGCAATGTCCCCGCTGAGGTTGATGGGAAGTTGACTGCATCCAGCCATGTCCCCGCTGAGGTTGATGGGAAGTTGACAGCATCCAGCAATGTCCCTTTTGAGCTGGCCAGCCATGTCCCCACTGAGGTTGATGGGAAGTTGACTGCATCCAGCAATGTCCCCGCTGAGGTTGATGGGAAGTTGACTGCTTCCAGCAATGTCCCCGCTGAGGTTGATGGGAAGTTGACTGCTTCCAGCAATGTCCCCACTGAGGTTGATGGGAAGTTGACTGCTTCCAGCAATGTCCCCACTGAGGTTGATGGGAAGTTGACAGCATCCAGCAATGTCCCATCTGAGGTTGATGGGAAGTTGACAGCATCCAGTAATGTCCCTTTTGAGCTGGCCAGCCATGTCCCCGCTGAGGTTGGGAAGTTGACAGCATCCAGCCATGTCCCCGCTGAGGTTGATGGGAAGTTGACAGCATCCAGCCATGTCCCCGCTGAGGTTGATGGGAAGTTGACAGCATCCAGCAATGTCCCATCTGAGGTTGATGGGAAGTTGACAGCATCCAGCAATGTCCCCACTGAGGTTGATGGGAAGTTGACAGCATCCAGCCATGTCCCCACTGAGGTTGATGGGAAGTTGACAGCATCCAGCAATGTCCCCGCTGAGGTTGATGGGAAGTTGACAGCATCCAGCAATGTCCCCGCTGAGGTTGTTGGGAAGTTGACAGCATCCAGCAATGTACCCACTGAGGTTGATGGGAAGTTGACAGCATCTAGCCATGTCCCAGCTGAGGTTGATGGGGAGGTGACTAAATTTGCCAGACTTTTGAGCACAAGAACTTGGAGAAAGATTTAACTTTCAGATCTTGATTTTAGTCAATAAAACCAGTTATTTTCTGAAATGTTTGCTCTCTTGTTTTCTTTTGCATAATGTGTCCTAATGTCTTCAAAACAATTCCAACAAGGTTATTTCATTGCATTATAAATGTCCAAGTCTACGTTTGCACTTCTAATCTCTATTCTAAGTGGATATTTACATTTACAAGGGCGTTTATCCAAAAAAGAGAACTTGAGCATCTTGGCTGTTTGTTTTATGGAACTGGACTGCAGATATACAACCGCAAGCAGCTGATTCATTTCGATTTTTCAATTTTCATTTCAGATGGCATGTCATTCATGGCAATATGCATGTTTACTGCTTAAGCATTCAGGTATTGACAACATGCTATGGCTCACTTGGGTAACTGCAAAAAAAAGCATCCAGATTTGCACTGTCAGTTTGTGTTGGGGCATATGGTTTTATTGCTGCTCTTATCCATGCTAGGCTGCATGGATGTGCAGGGAGTTCTTGTCCAGAATGGGACCATACCGCCAATCCAAACTGTATAGAAATTGTCAATCATACTTGACGATAGTGGTCAGAAATCAAGCGTAGTGTCAGTTCTGGCAGGTCAAGTTAGTCAACTTGCATCAGCTGACTCTCAGCTGATCCACATCTACCTATAGGAATATGATGCCTATCACTGTATACATATATAAGCTCCTTCAGTATTATCAGCAGCTATTGCATTTCTCAGGAGCTAATTACCCTCCTCCATCCCCAGCTCCCCCTCTCGTCAGTCAAGATTTGGCATTCTGATTCCCCTTGAATCAGAATAAATTCTTAAATTATGTTGTACTTTAAATCTTGAAATAAAGATATCTGCATACATTCATGTTTGTTCTGTTCTGTTTACCCCAGTTTTTTTTTTATTGCTGCTCTTATCCATGATAGGCTGCATGGATACGCAGGGAGTTCTTGCCCAGAACGGAACCATACCGCCAATCCAAACTGTATGCTAATTGTCAATCGTATTTGATGATAGTGGTCCTGACAGAACAGATTTTTTTTGTTGCTTCTGCGTATCCATGCGAACTGGAATCATTTGACAACCTTTTATCTGTAGGCTACAGAGGGAAAGGAAAGGGAAGGAGGGTCAGTTTACAGAACACAGAACTCGATGGGTCAGTTCACAGGGGAGAGTCTAGTTGACACTTCAGGACTGCGTTGCCGTCGTGTCCAGGCGCAGGTCCTTCATCAGGCATTTTGCTTAAGTAAAATGACAAAAATACTGAGGGGGAAAAAAAAATGCTGCTGCTGAAGGTCTCTGAGTTTGGGGGCGTGCCGCGGGTTGCGTGCGCATGCACAGGTGTGAGTGACATTGAGACTTCTGCGGCAGCTCAGCAATGCTGTCAAATCAGATCAATTACCTGTCAAACATTTACATGCAATGAGTCAAAAAATCCTGTGACTTTCACAAGACAGCACTGACTGAAACATTTCATGATATTACAATGTTGAGAACATGTTGAGAACAGATCTGAGCATAAAGGGTTAGTTCACCTGACATTTTTATTAAAAAACGCTTAATAAAGGCTTTCTGAAGCAAAACGATGTGTTCTTGTAAAATAAATATCCATATTTATAACTTTATAAACTATAATTACTATTAAGCTAAATTTGAAATTGAATATATATATATATATATATATATAATATATATATATATATATATATAAAACGGTTAGTTCCAATCCTTGATTCTGATTGGTCAATAGCTGTGCTTTATTCACGATAAAACACGGCTATGACCACTTCACCCAAAGGTTCTATTTATCACTGCACCCTTAGCAACACCCTTAGCAACCACACGTATCAACATAAACATAGAAGTTCACTACAGAGCTACTGAAGGCCAAACTTAAAACAAATAAAGCACTGGAGCGACATTCTTGCTGCAACAGAAAACACTGCTGACAGTGCTGAGCCCCAACTAAAGAGAACCACGTTAAATATCACCACAGTGGAGCCGATTGAAATGAGACAAATATTTAATGCGTGCACAATAAACGGAGATGTTCAAATAAATTTAAATAAACAACAATAAAAAAAGTATCTCTTGTTAGGCAGCATTTTAGCAACTAAATTAATAACATTAATAAAATAGATTAAAGACCTACTGTTATCGGTAACACTTTACGGTAAGGGTACATGAATTATCATGAATTCATGTATAAATTCATGCATGAAATATGCATTCATTCATGCATTAATATCTCATGAATCATCAGGAACTAACATGAGTTCAACGTTTTTCATTCATGACTTCATGGATGAACAACACCTTAATTAAAACATTAACTAAGATGAGTACATCATCATGAATTATGATTTATTACGCATGATCATGATGTTTTCTTTGTTCACACAAAAAATTGGTCTTTACCACCCATTGTGGATACAGCTATGGTTATGGTACATGAATCATCATGAATTCATGCATAAAAAAGTATTAATTCATGCATGCAAGACTGCTCTTCGAATTATTAAAGGAATGTACAAAAATCCACATTATCTAATGCATGCATACAGGCTAGAACAGTATATAAATTAATGTGAGAACTTTTTTTCTGAATTATGATCTGAGTTTCCAAGCATGTTCATGTCTTCTCATAGCCTGCAGGTAAATGGACAGAGCCCAAAATTGGCCAATCACAGCACATAACATACGAATTCTGTTGGCGTTCAAATACTAGTCATCATTAACTAAGCATTATTTATCAATGACTTCATCATGTGTGTGGCCCCTCAACTAAAGTGGTGACTTGGTGCTTTGAAACACTGATGAACAATGTGTTTTCATTATGATCTGAGTTATCCATCATGTTCATGTCTTCTTCATAGCCTGCAGGTAAATGGACAGACCCCAAAATTGGCCAATCACAGCACATAACATACGAATTCTGTTGGCATTCAAATACAGTAGTCATCATTAACTAAGCATTATTTATCTATGACTTCCTCATGTGTGTGGCCCCTCAACTAAAGTGGTGACTTGGTGCTTTGAAACACTGATGAACAATGTGGCATAACTGTGAAATGACATGAATATGAACATGAAAGTTCAAGCCTTTGCAAACAATGTACTGTGGACACAAATGGACTTTGATCTTAACTTGCAACGTGATCTCATGAGAATACGTGTGTATTTTTACGTAAAGTGTAGTTCTACCATACGTACATTTATTTACGTTTTATACCCACAGAAACGTATAATACTGACAGTGGACAGCACAAAAACGTAATTTATTTACTTATAAACAACTTATACAAACAACGACGTACAAATTTGGGCGTATTCCTATTTAACTTATGCATATTCAAATCATGGCATTAATGTTTTGACTCATAATACACTAAAACACAGCATAAATTCACAAAAGAAATCAATTTATTAGCTTAATGTGATCAAATCTTTATAATCCATACGTTGTTTGCAAGAAACAGATCCAAATGCAGCCCTTTATCCAGTGATCTTCATCTCCATTTCTCTCAGAGACCAACGTCAAATCCCGCGCTTGTGGTGAATTCAAATTCAAAAATTGCGCCCGAAGCGTTACGACATGTTTTACGGCAGTGATATCAAACGCTCATTGGCTCTCGCATGCTTCGTCACAGATTGCGACATGCCGTGTTTAAGTTGTGTACTACATTTGAAATGGAGAAGCGCGCGCGCCTTCACAGAGCGAACAGCAAACCGAACCGGATTAACATTTTCATGGATTAATAACTTAAATTCTGCTCTGTAACGTTACCTCATACAAAACTATTATATAACGTTACTACCAGAGAGGACTGCGACACATCGTCATGTGAACGACTTTTGGTACCGGTTTTGACATTTTCTCAATAAATAAATGATTGTGATTGTCTGTCTGTTGTTTTAATTTACAATTGTAGTTACGTAGTTTTAAGAAATGGTTAGGTTTAGGGGTAGGATTAGTTGCTCAAACTATCTTTTAATGCTACATTGTTAATAAAACTGCCATTTCCCTACACATATCTGTCCATTACGTTTATCCTTTTAATATTGTCTATAAAATGGGTATGTTTAGGTGTGGTTTAAGGGATCTTACATTTATAATCTATAAAATGGTAAAAAGGGAAATTATACAGATATCTTTATAATATGAAATATTCGTAAATAGTTTAACGTACATTTTTTAGCTGTAAAATCGTAATAATGTTATGTAACTTTACTGCTTTATTCTGAACGGTATAAACCAGTTAAATCAACAGCTGGAAAGAGCTGAGAAGGAATTCAGTACATACACCATGAACTTTATTTTAAGTGCCTGTAGGCTATATCTGAAAACTCTTTACAAAACCATAAAGCTGTTTTACAATTTCATGATATGGAGGAGTCACATCAGTTGCTTAAAGGTGACTCTTTACCCAAAAAGAGATCAAGCTGTTTGTGAAAAAAAAATTTTAAACAGCTTTATGGTTTTTAACTGGTTTATACCGTTTAAGAATAAAGCAGTACAGTTAAGATCAAAGTCCATTTGTGTCCACAGTACATTGTTTGCAAAGGCTTGAACTTTCATGTTCATATTCATTTCACAGTTATGCCACATTGTTCATCAATGTTTCAAAGCACCAAGTCATCACTTTAGTTGAGGGGCCACACACATGAGGAAGTCATTGATAAATAATGCTTAGTTAATGATGACTACTGTATTTGAATGCCAACAGAATTCGTATGGTATGTGCTGTGATTGGCCAATTTTGGGGTCTGTCCATTTACCTGCAGGCTATGAAGAAGACATGAACATGCTGGATAACTCAGATCATAATGAAAACACATTGTTCATCAGTGTTTCAAAGTACCAAGTCACCACTTTAGTTGAGGGGCCACACACATGATGAAGTCATTGATAAATAATGCTTAGTTAATGATGACTAGTATTTGAACGCCAACAGAATTCGTATAATATGTGCTGTGATTGGCCAATTTTGGGCTCTGTCCATTTACCTGTAGGCTATGAGAAGACATGAACATGCTTGGAAACTCAGATCATAATTCAGAAAAAAAGTTCTCACATTAATTTATATACTGTTCTAGCCTGTATGCATGCATTAGATAATGTGGATTTTTGTACATTCCTTTAATAACTCGAAAAGCAGTCTTGCATGCATGGATTAATACTTTTTTATGCATGAATTCATGAAGATTCATGTACCATAACCATAGCTTTATCCACAATGGGTGGTAAAGACCAATTTTTTGTGTGAACAAAGAAAACATCATGATCATGCGTAATAAATCATAATTCATGATGATGTACTCATCTTAGTTAATGTTTTAATTAAGGTGTTGTTCATCCATGAAGTCATGAATGAAAAATGTTGAACTCATGTTAGTTTCTGATGATTCATGAGATATTAATGCATGAATGAATGCATATTTCATGCATGAATTTATACATGAATTCATGATAATTTATGTACCCTTACCGTAAAGTGTTACCCTGTTATCTATCAAAATATGTGCCCTTGTGTTTTTATTTAGGCTATGTAAATATTTAGTTTAGTGCAGAGAGAAAATAACGGAATAAACAAAAAAATAAACGTTTTTTCATGCTGAGAGATAAGCTATGCCTATGTGTGTGAGGAAATTTCACAAATATTGTGTTGTAAAAAATAAAAAGAATGAGACAAAGTTTGAGAACGGTTTGTTGTTTTTATTTGAGCTTTCATGCATATTACACATTGGAATGTTGTTGTTCACGGTCAGGGACTATTTTTTTCTAGCGGAAGGAATGCTTTTATTGATTTAACTTCATGAAAGTTGCACTAATACATTTTTTTTTTTACTTTAATATTGTGTGGTACAGTTTTATAAAAGCAATAAGGTACTCGAGGCAAGTGCTGTATCGTGAATAAGTAACGGCTGAAGGGCGTTGTTAGGCACGACGCAAACCTTATTGCTTACATATATCA
Source organism: Vimba vimba (assembly GCA_022828995.1). Classification (NCBI taxonomy): domain Eukaryota; kingdom Metazoa; phylum Chordata; class Actinopteri; order Cypriniformes; family Leuciscidae; genus Vimba; species Vimba vimba. The sequence goes on along the minus strand of CM040837.1, from coordinate 6,926,170 downwards.
TTGTTAAATAAAGAAAGATAAAAAGAGATTTGAGATCAAAATGAATGCAGCCTATTGGTTGTGAGCACATAGTGCAACCTGGAAGAAACAAGGAAGCTGATTGGCCATTGAAAAGTGGATGTGCTTCTCCTACCCAAGTTGGTGTTGTTGATGGTTATAAATCCAAGGGAAAAATATTGTTGACCTGCACGGTTGTAACCACTTGCTTAGTTTGTTCAAAAACATCAGGGAAAAGCCACAATGTGTTCATCAACTTTGAGATGCTACTGGTAGGACAAAGACTCAATTATTTAGTGACTACAGGGGTGTATTCCAGAAAGCAAGGTTATTTCACCATCAAACATACCCTGAACTCTCAGTTGATTAACTCAAACCTTGCTCACTCAATGTATGCTGGTTCCAAAAATGTGTCCGGGTGTATGTTCATCCAACTCAGAGTATGTTCATGGTTAACACACCAGACAATCTCAACAGAGCGATGAATCAACGAGTCACCATGGAAACGGATGCTAAGAAAAACTACTTCTTTCTTCGTGGACGTGGATCTAATAAACTTGGGTACAACATGTATGTAGACTGTACGATGATGACACCTATTGAATCGAAGGCCACGACGAAACTTAGTGCAGAAGAATAAAACGTCATCAGCATGTGCTAATGGTGAACAAATAGAGCAAGATGAATCACACTTTGGCAGATGTGGTTTTTATGTGCATTGAAAAAAGAAGAGGATGTGAAAGAGGAGAATATGGACCCGGTCTAGAGAAAAGAGGCCAACTTCATGACAATTTTATAAATGGATATTGAGGAAAGTAGTTTAAATTTTAGCGCCATGTTGTCTTGATTAATACGGCATTTCATGTTGCATTTTTATTGGCTAGTCAGATGTAGGTCGTAGCAGCAAACACAGAAAATGATCACAGGCTATCTTTGGTCTCAAGACTGTCTTTGATCCTCTCTCACTGTACGACATTGAGCCCTGTTAAGGAGCCATGACCACAGAAATCACCACGATTGCTCATCTTTCATCTAGGACATCCATATTTATGTTGACTTTCTTCACTAACTCTCCAATATACACTACCAAAAAAAGTTTGAGAGTTTGAAAGTTTGGGGTCAGTAAGTTATTTTTAAATGAACACTTGTATTCAATTCCCTTTCAGTCAGGCACGTTCGACATAGTCGACGTGTCGACTGATTGGGATCACGCTAGGGAGCCTGTCATCTTCGAGTATTGTAAAAACGAGCCAATGGATATTGGTGTGTGTGAATCGCATCAAACGCCCCGCCCCGCAGCGCGGGTATACATATGGAAGTGGATGCACGCACCAGTTGTCTTTCGCTTCGGAGCCGATTGGATCTTCTGATGTCTCTGAAGAGTGTTGTCTACACAACGAGCGAGTGTGTTGGTGTTCTTCTGGAAGACTCTCCCAGTGTAGGTGATTACAGCAATTGCAGCGGTGATCGCGAGCTACGGAAGCTCTCAACTACTGTTTTAACAGCATTTTTTATAAAAGGTGTTTGTTGACGGACGGTTGAGGGCATAAATAGTTGAGGGCAGTGAGTGCTTCACTGTAAAGTGTTGCCGCGGTTGTTCACGTGTGCTCCGGCACTGGTGACGGGTCCCATTTCCTGAAAGAGCAACACGGGTGTGTTTGCATCTTTTTCAAGATGCCATTCCATCCGTGTGTTTCTGGGTGCGGTAGGGCTCTGTCCCCATCTGATGGTCACGATAGATGCATCAGGTGTTTGGGCTTACAGCACGCTGAAGCAGCTTTCGTGGATGATTCATGTTCTCACTGTGGGAACATGATCATCTCAGTGTTAAGGTCGAGACTCACTTTCGTTAAAAGCAAAGATGAAGTCCCCACGCCTATGCCCCGCTCTAAAGCACCCTCTGGGTCAACTTCCCAGGGGATGCCTGGAGTGCCGCATGGTTTGGGTGATCTGAGGATTACAGTGAGGGGAAATCCACCCGGCAAGGCCCCGTGGATCCCTCCCTCCTCTCTTACACCGCAGCCGGTGGAGCTCCCCGGGGAATGTGCTGGTCCCTCTGTAGTGGACCGACCAGCCATTTCATTCGGGGCCACTCCAGAGGACAGGATGTCCATCGTAGCATCGGAGGGAGAGCTGTGCTCTGGAGATGACGACTCGGCTCCGTTGCCCCCCTCTGGGAAGGCAACGCTGCCAGAGCCAGATCCTGAGATGTCAGCTATGCTGAAAAGGCCCGCCGAGGCAGTAGGGCTCGTCTGGAATTCTCCACCGTGTCCCGAACCGTCTTGGTTGGATGATTGGTTTCTCGGGGCGGGCCGGGCTGGTTCTCAGCCCGCCGCCCCAGTTCCTTTCTTCCCTAAAGTGCATGAAGCTTACTAGGTCGTGGACGGCACCTTACTCTGCCATAAACCGCCTTAGTAGTTCCCCCACTCTCACTACCCTTGATGGAGGTGCGGCTAAGGGTTACGAGGCTATCCTTCCAGTGGAACGGTCTGTCGCGATGCAGCTGTGTACGGCGACCACTACCTCATGGAAGGGGGGATCCTCGTCTCCCCTCTAAGGCCTGCAAGTTTTCATCTGTCCTTACGAACAAAGCTTACAAAGCCTGTGGGCAAGCTGCATCTTCACTGCATGCCATGGCATTGCTTCAGGTCCACCAGGCCCAGGCACTCATGGATATGCACGAGGGTGGTTCAGACCATGAGCTCATGGGTGAGCTCCGCACTGTAACTGACTTTGCCCTCCGGGGTACAAAGGTTGCAACCTCAACCTGGTGGATATAAGGGAAGTGGACAAGGTTCGATTCCTGGATTCGCCCATTTCCCAGGTTGGGTTATTCGGTGATGTGGTAGAGAACTTTGCCCAACAGGTGTGGTTCGAGGACCCGGTATCGCCTTCTCACGCACTCTCTGAGGTCATCTAGAGACAGGTAAGAGTCGCACTACACACTCAAACCCGGTCTCAGGCCACCTTCGGGCCTTTCGAGCTGGGTCCCTGTTTGTTGCCTGAAGTCTGTGGTATCTGCGGTTCCGCTGCTTCGCCAGTTGTAGCACTACACGGTGCTCCTGGCTGATCCAGCGGTTCTCCTGTACCTACAGACTTGGCTTCATTAGCTGGCATTAAGTGCGTTCGAGGACCACGTCACGCCTTCTCACACATTCTCTGCCGCTACCTAGAGACAGGTGTTTACAACTCAGACCCTGCTTCGGGCCGCCTTCGGGCCTTCCGAGCTGGGTCCCTGTCTCTAACACACTGCCTCACTCTGAGTATGTCTCTGATGCATTGGGCCCCCTGTGTCGGTCCATTGTAGCACTGAAAAGTGCTCCCGACCAACTCAGCCAGTTCTTGTATCATCAGACTCGGCTAAGACGGTTCAGTTAGTCCAGCACCCGCCCATGTGCAGCGCTGTTTGTTACACTTCTGTGTTCAGATTGTGCTGCTGTGTGTGTGCTCTAGCTGTCTTTTGATTGAATCTGCCTCTTCCATGAAGTTCAACTTGAAGTGGGAGTCAAGTACACAGGCCATGTCAATCACTGTAAAAGAACTAAAGAGAAAATTCATTATTAAAGGAGCTCATAAAACAATCAGTCATGATGAGTAATAATGACATAAGACTATGAATAAGGTGATGTTGGAGAAATTTGTGATACTGGCCTACTCACCATTAGCCATATCAGAATCTTGCTACCGCTCTTGTAGGTTCTTGCAGATAGCATGTTTCATGCTCCTCACCAGGCTGCTGTCATCATCCTTTTCTGGCAGGATGGATTCAGTCAGATGCTGAAGGACAGGCCTCAGGGATGAGATTGTGATACATTTCTCTGCAGCCAGGGAATCAGTAAAGGTTCTGAGTGGCTTCAGCACCCTACATGTGTCCTCAAGTGTAGAGATGTATGACCCCCTTAGCACCAGATGCCTGGTATTTCTGTCAGCCATGAGAGTTGCTGTCACTGCAGCATGTTGTTCAACAAATCTGCAAACATTATATTAGATTAAGTTAGAATTGTTTTCCTAATCTACACAACAGGCTTGCTGAGAAGCATCCAGCAAATGTATGTGTGTGCACATGAGTGAGAGTGAGTGAGAAAAGGCAAGTGAGTTAGTAAAACGAATGCATTTCTTTATCTGTTGTTTTCATTAACATTTTTGTTTTCATGCACCCTGTGCCTTTTAAGCTTATGCTGAGTTTACACTGACAGAATAATTAACTGAACAGGATATTGCCATGCACAAGAAATTCAAACATACCTAGAAATCATGTCATATGTTGACCCACATCCAGTCACAACATCTTGGATCAAGGTATGTTGAGGAAGATTAAGTTCTGTTTGCTTTTTTGCCAGCTCTCTCCTTCTCTTCCATGAGTGGTTAAATCCTTGGACGACACTCCTGCAAGCCCTCACCGCAGCATCCACTTGGTCAATCTTCAGGGCCTTTCCAAGTGCAAGATTTAAATTATGTCCAAAGCAGCTGAGCCAGTTCGATGGGAGGAGGGATTTAAATGCAGCCTTCATATTTGTGTCATTGTCAGTAGTGACACTCACCACTGCTGACTGTTGAATTCTCCACTCTTTAATTAGGTTTTCAAACATCTCTTTAATGTTTACACTGGTGTGGTCATCAGGTAAAAATGCAGTCTCTAGACATGCAGATTTCATTTCCCGTGCAGATGTGATACAATGAACTGTTAAGCTCATATAGGGGTGTTTAGTATTACTGGTCCAGAGATCAGTTGTAAATGCAAAGTGTTTTGCTTCAGCTAAAGATTTGGCAATGTCATCTTTTAATTTTATGTACATGGAAGAACAGGAAGAACCATGGCGGCGCCGGGTGTGGCAGGTATAGCTGCGGCACTCTTTGCTTATGCACTCCTCGCAAATAACTTTCTATACATAGATACTGGTCAAATTCTGAATGACTCTTACAGTTCTAATAGCATTAAGCTTACATCAGGGGACACTGCAAAAATCAAAGCCACCAAACATTTTGGACTTGGAAGGTACGTTCTGGCTGTTACGTTTATTTATCCACACTTGCACAGCAAAGTAAGAAAGCACTCCAAATCGGTCCTAAAATCGCAGCAGAGCCTCGCTCTAATAATTACCATCTGCCTTCTACTGTCCGGGGACATTCACCAATGCCCCGGGCCGACAACTGGGCCAACATCAGATAGCCCCCATATCATCGCATCAAATCACAGCAAGAGTACAGCAGGAAACTTACAGGTACGCACTTTTACTTTACGCCACACGTTTGAGTTAAACACTCACCTCGACTCTTCTATTTCCCCGGAGAGCGCGGCGGCACCGATGAACAGTTGGACGGATCCATCAAGGAGTAGCGGCGAGTCTACCGGCTGCGCCGCACTGCCCTCTCCACAGCTCGGGATGCCCTCGTCAACTGGTTACTTGGACGAGGATGCAGCATTCCAGGATTGCCGTGGATCGCTATCTCACCGGAGTTCATCGTGTACATCAGAGGACGATATAGCGAGTGAACGGGCTTCGCCTGTCGCTGTAACGGGATCCAGTCGGGTGAAACCTACTAAGTCCATCTGTGGGTTTGCTGAAACAGCCGGGGCTTCTGCCTCCGTGGTGAGGCGGCAGCTAGTTGTCCAAACCTCGAGCGAAGAGACGTGTGTCGGCCCATACCGCCTGATGTCTCCTGGTGCAACGGAGCCGCGGGACACATCGGACATCGTTTGTCTCACTACGCCGGTGAGTTTTGATCCATCCAACGATCATATTGTCGGGGGTCAGGCACCCTGCTGTGCTTCTGTGGCAGGTGCGGAAAGTACACAAAGACGGTGTCCCGCAGGTGTCAAAACTTCAAATTGCGCAACAGTGAAGCAGAGGCAGCTCAAGTTTTTCCAGACTGTAAATCATGCGCAAGTCATATGGAATCCGCAAACAAAACCCAAAGGAATACTAGGTGGACACCTCAACGTTAGAAGTATTCTACCAAAAATAGACCAAATACATAACTTATTAACTGATTCGAATTTGGATTTTTTATGCATATCTGAAAGCTGGCTAAATCAATGTACTTCAACAAATTTAATTAATATACTAGGCTACAAGTGCTTTAGAAGAGATCGGGAACAAGGAAGGGGCGGGGGGGTGTTAATATACATCAGAGATCAGTTTCAATGTGAAGAGGTTACTACTAATGTGAAATTGGAGGGCCTTGCATTACGAATTATTTTGTCTACAACTATGTCATTTAATTTATGTGTTATTTACAATCCACCCTCACACAGTGTGCATTTTTACAATGAACTCAAGAGCTTTCTTTCAAATATGGATTGCTCTGAAAGCATAATATTGGGCGACTTCAACATAAACTGGCTGGAAAAAAGTAGTAAAATTAAATTAAAAGCTCTAGTAGATAAATTTAAATATAAACAGCTTATAGATAAACCTACCAGAATCACTAGAAGTAGTAAGACGCTGATTGATCTGATTCTTACAAATAGGCCTGAAAGAATAACAAAAACATATAACCTCATTACTGGGCTTTCGGATCATAACATGACCTTAATTGTTAGGAAATTGGGCAAAAAACGATTGACTTATTATAACCAAGAAACAAAAATACAGAAAACAGGAATTCCAAAAGCAAAACAAAATAATTTTGAAGAAGAACTGAACCAAATGAACTGGGATAATGTTACGAAAGAGTGTAATGTGAACAAAAGTGCTGATATCTTTGTCACTACACTGAGTAATACGATAAAAAAGTTCACTAAAACATGGACAAGTAAACCAAAAAAACACTCCCTTCCTTGGTTTAATGCAGATATTTGGCACATTATGAAACAACGTGACACTGCACGCAAAAAGTCTCTGAAATCAAGAAACAGAACAGATCATCTAATCTATACCGCACTTAGAAATCAAGTCATAAGCAATTTGCGTAAAGCCAAAACCAACTTTTTTACTAAAAAAATAGAAGAGGCCAATGGCAGTAGTTTTAAATTATGGCAACATATTAACAATTTAACCAACCCTGCAAAGAAAAAGCACAACATAATAGAGTCCATCAAAGTGGATGGCACTCTTGTCAATAACAATGAATCAATGGCAAATGTTTTTAATAATTATTTTATTGACTCTGTGCAGGAATTAGCAAATAAATTTAAAAATAGGGTGACATGTGTTGAAGATTTTAGCTTAGTTAACGTAGGCATGTTTAAAATCCAAGAGGTCTCTCCTGATAAAGTTAAAAAGATAATCACAAATATGAACAACTCCGCGGCAAAAGACATCCATAATTTAAGCATGACCTTGATTAAAAAACATCAGGACAGTCTGCTACAACCAATTACATATTTAGTTAATCTCTCTATTCGATCAAATACATTCCCAAAGTGCTGGAAGCCCGCTGTAATAACACCCATCCACAAGTCAGAAGGAAAGGATACACCCAACAATTACAGGCCTATTGCAATTCTACCTGTCGTGTCCAAAATCTTGGAGAAGGTAATTGCAGAACAACTCATTGAACATCTTGAGTCAAACCAGCTGCTGCATCCACAACAGTTTGGTTTTAGGCGCAAATACAGCACCGAAACAGCTAACTGTTATTTGATAGAGAAAATTAAGGGGCCTCTAGACAAAGGGCAGGTAGTTGGTGCTGTATTTCTAGACCTAAAAAAGGCCTTTGATACGGTGGATCACAAGGTGCTAATTAATAAACTCCAGCAATTTAAAATGTCACCTAGTTCTCTGGCCTGGTTGCAATCATATCTGGAAGGAAGGCAACAGTGCGTTAAGGTTAATGGGGTGATGTCAGCTCTTTGCCCTAATAACATGGGGGTTCCTCAGGGATCTGTACTGGGGCCACTGTTGTTCACAATGTACATCAATGACCTCCCTGATAGCTGCAAGGGTGCCAACTGCCAGTTGTACGCAGATGATACAGTTATCCATCTATCTGCAAAAACATCAGCTCTGGCAGCACAGCAGTTGACACTTGCCCTAGTAGACATCTCTAAATGGTTAGAGTCTTCCCATTTAACTTTAAACGTGAAGAAAACTGTTGCTGTCTGCTTCACAGTTAAAACAAGACCCTCTGACAGAATATTTGAAGTAAGCATAAATAATGAAACTATTCAAGAAGTAAAAGAGACCAAATATCTGGGAATTATTCTTGACAACAACCTTAAATTTCAAAGTCAAGTCAAATATGTTTGTAAAAAGGTCAAGTCCAATTTGAATTGTTTTCGTTTTATCAGGAGGGATCTGTCTAATCAGGCCGCCATGTTATACATGCATTCAATGATTTTATCACATCTGTCTTATTGCATCACATCCTGGTCACAAACATCTGCGTCCACACTCAAGCCGGCTGTTTCATTGTACAAGCAGGCAGTCAAGATATATGCCAGAAAACCTATGAGATCACATAACTGTGACATTATTAGTAGACATAATCTTTTTACTTTCGAAAATTTTATACATTTTAGTACTCTGAAATTGGTTTTTAAATGTTTGAACAATCATGTGTCGCCGCTGTTTTCAGCTCTCATTATTAGACGTCAGGGCTCACTCAGACCGTCCACCAGAGCCTCAGTCAGTGGTGACTGTGTAGTGCCAAGATTTACTAAATCCTTTGGTCAGTCCAGTTTCTCCTTTAATGGATCGAGACTATGGAATTCTCTGCCCAGTGACTTAAAACTGCAGACAGACATGATTACCTTTGATAGAGGTTTGAAACGGTGGCTGAAATCAAGTCAAATCTGCACACATGGTAATGCTGTATGAAATGAATATTGATGATGTGTATTGTTACTGTTTTGCACTATGTTTTGTATATCGCATTGTTGTGTTTTATGAAATATGTAGTCTCCTATGGACAAGTGTTGCAAATTAGCAGTATTGCTATAACACTTAAAACAATGTATCTGGTGCGTCCAATGCTATTGTTATGTCCATATCAAATAAATAAAAAAAAAAAAAAATAAAAAAAAAAATGTTTGGGATTTCTTTTTCAGAAAAGTGTTGTCTTCTTGGGATTTTGTATTTTGAGAGCAGCATGCTCCGTGTATTAGCAACACCTGGTATGCTGCCAAACCTTTAGCAGTGTTCAGACCTTTTGTTTCTCCAGGCTAATTGCTCCTAGAACAAGTGTCTATTAAAAACTAGCTTAGGGGCCAGGTATAACGGGCATGCAGTATGGAGGGCTTGGGCTTACCTTATACTGCATTGGCATTCAGTTGCCTCGAGTTGTAGCAGTTTCCTTGCTTGATGCCGCTGCTCAGCAAGATGCACTGCCCAGTTCAGCGACCATTGCTCATTCGCTTCCCTCGCATATCACAACTCGTTCGCCACCTCCTCCAATGGGGTCAGAAGCTTCTGAGGTCGCTTCTTTCACTTAAAAAAAAAAAATAAATAAAATTCCGGCCTGCTCAATCGTGTCACCCAGGTGGCCTCACGACAGCTTGTCGCATCCACTTCCGTATTTATACCCACGCTGCGAGGCGGGGGGTGTGATGCGATTCACGCACGCCAATGTCCATTGGCTCGTTTTTACAATATTCGAAGATGACAGGCTCCCTAGCGTAATCCCAATCAGTCGCCACGTCGACTACGTCTCCGTTCCTCCTTCAGGGAACGAGGGTTACATAAGTAACCGAGACGTTTTGTTGTACTTTGTTCACGTTGCACAAAATAAAGAATAATTCGGTAACACTTTATTTTACAGTGTCCTTGTTACACGTTATATGTAGTTACTGTAGTAATAACTATAAATTATACATATAACCCTAAACCAATCCCTAATCCTAACCCGAACCCTATAGTAAGTACATGTAGTTAATTCTTATTACTCAGTACTTAAATCTATAATTACACTGTAACACAAAATTTTGTGTAAGGTAAGGCCCCTTACCTTAAAATAAAGTGTAACCAATAATTCATACAGGTTTTGAAGGACATGAGGGTGAGTAAATGATGACAGAATTGCTGATGAAGTAATATGTGATAAAAGCTGGCTAAAAGTTAACCCGCCACTGATTCAGCAGAGGAATGAGGTTGTTTGATTCATGCTGGGCTGAGCCCATCCACACACACACACACACACACCTGCATGACTAGCCCCTGAGGAGGCACTAAGGGGGGCAGGACGGGGGTGCTGTTGTTTTGGCTCCACGGGCTGCTCAGGTGGACCGATATCTAGAATTACACAGTGACAGCTGTAGAGACGCTTCAGCAGACCTTAAACTGAGCTGGCACGTCACTATCTGTCACAGCTCACCGATCTGTGTGTGTGTTTGCATGTATAAGAAGCGGTAAAAATGCATGTAAATCTAGGACACTTGATTACATTGATTGATTCCAGCAGAGTTTGACATTAGTATTTTTGTATCCTTTAATTGTATTGAATGTGCACTTAAAAGAATATAAAAAAGGTACTTGCCAATAATATAAGAAAGGTTAGTATTATATTATATTATATTATATTATATTATATTATATTATATTATATTATATTATATTATATTATATTATATATAGACCAGAGACCAGCCACTAGTCATGTGACTATCACTGAAAACTGACACATCAATTTATTAGTGGATTTAAAGAAATCATTTGAGAAGTGTTTTGTTTTTCAACATTTCAATGTCGGATCTCTCATGAACTACCGATGAACGCATTATTGATTGTCACTCAATTTTTGAATTATCACACAGTGGGTCAGTTATCCATGTATGTCTTTTCATCAGCTTTTGTCCTTCAGACGCATTAAAATGCACCAATTCACATAATTTCTTATTTTCATGTAAGGCTGGGATTCGCAAACTTTTTTCGCCAAAGCATATTAGCTTGAAGTACCCTCAGATTTTAAGGTAATACATGAATAATTAAGTCAATAATCTAACAATACATTTGTGAGTTCACGGTTCTCTGAAGTCAGTTAATGGTCAGATGACATGCAGTTATTATCTGTATCTTTTACAGTAAGGGTTTTTATTTTGATTGTTTTTATATTAAAATTATTGAATGTAATATTTTTATGATTTAATCAGTTATTAGCTTTTCATTAAACTCACAAACCCCCAGTTCCTTCATTAACCCAAGTTTGGGAAATCACTATGTTATTTAATGAACTTCATGTTGTTGATTAAGAACAGAATATATTTTCTTTCTCTTTGTATTTTTATATCACTATGGTACAAAATTATCCTATTTAAATCAATGTGATAAACAAGTTACGTCAAAAGTAATCTAAAAGTAATCAAAAACTAGTCTGATTATATTACCGTGTGTGTAATGTAGCCAGCACTGGGAATGGATACGTGAAATAGATTGGCTGAGAATGAACATTACATTGAACGAACCAATCAGAATGTGAATAGAGTTTCATGGCTGAACTATTAATTTGATTAATTGATTTTTAATTTGACTGAATTTATTTTACAGTACTGATTGTAAAGACTTACAGTCTTTGTGTTGAGAGCATGTCTATGATTCCTTAAATGTTGTCTAGATATGCTGCACAGTCTGGTGTAACTGGAATCTTTAGTCGTAGTAAGAGGACAGGTGTGGACCCACCTGACCACATCCAGAGGTCACGGGCCCCTTCTGTCTCCCCTCCATCCACCTGTCTGTGCCTTCTGTGCTGGGACCTCCACTTCTCCAAACACTCATACCCAGAGGAAACGACTGCTCAGACGTAACACACAGAGACACACTGATGATATAAGCATAGAGCTATAGAGTTATGGTCCGAAATTCTCGTCCAAAATTTCCGCACGTTAAAAAATAAATATGACCGACCTCACGTTGTGTCAATCACGTTTACACACTGCCTCCGAAACTTTCGTCCATCATAAAAGAATTCGGATCGGGTTCGATTTTCTGCGTTTTTCGCATCCGTAGCAAGCATTTTGAGAGGTGTTTTGACAATTCAGAGCCACCGAATATCAAATACGGAAAAAACGTATACGAAAATTTCGGACTTAATATTGGAGAGCAAATGCCAGAAAACTTTATCTTGGAAGAATTTGATGAGAAATCTTTGATTACAGTTTTTCTCAATTGTTTACACACAAATACTGGTACTTGAGACACAATGACCACAACATGTAACTCATTCACCAACCCCCTGAACCAATTCTGCTAAACTACAAGCACAATTCCTGCTTTACACTCAAATTGCAGTGCTAATACACACTTTTTTCAAAACACTACACACAATTCTCTGCTTTTGGCACAATTTTCATGCAGAAAATCTCTTGTTTTCACAAGGAACACACTGCCATTGCCAAATATGCACACTGACTCATCACATGGGCAAACACCCGTCACACAGTTTTACAATTAGCAATCAGAGCTTTAGCATAAAAGGGCAACAGGTGAGCTCTTCAATGGAGCAATGGATGCCAACATTGGATTTTTTTTTATTTATTTTTTTTTACTGTAAAGGTGATGATACACAGGGCAACTCTGAGCAATGTTGCTGGGCAATGTTGCCGTCAACGGGCAACCAGATGAGACACAGAGCCCACGACCGATCTAAATTATCCAGATAGAAATGTATTTCCCATTTTCAATGGGAAAGTGCCCAAGCAACAATCACTCGGCAAGATTGCCCTGCAACATTGCTCAAAAAGTTGCCCTGTGTATCATCACCTTAACTGTATACAGTCAATTCTTCTGTTGTTTTGTATGTAGACCACTGTATGTCCAACTTTGTTTTGGTTGGGATGTACACAGTGTACATTGTTTTTGTGGGAAAAATAAAATATATTTGTTACCGTGTATTTGTGTGTTCTGAGTATAAAAACAATATTCTCAAATATTTTACAACACACTTATATATATATTGTCTGTAGAAAGTGTAACACTGAACAAAAAAAAAGGCCTAAGTCATTATGATGAATGGAGAAGAAGTGTTTTCCATTCATCATAGTGTTTTACATTGAGCACATCAGTGTTCATCCATCCATCCATCCATCTTCTACCGCTTATCCGGGACCGCGTCGCGGGGGCTGCAGTCTAAGCAGGGATGCCCAGACTTCCCTCTCCCTAGACACTTCCTCCAGCTCTTCCGGGGGGACACCGAGGCATTCCCAGGCCAGCCGGGAGACATAGTCTCTCCAGCGTGTCCTAGGTCTTCCCCGGGGTCTCCTCCCGGTGGGACATGCCCGGAACACCTTCCCGGGAAGGCGTCCAGGAGGCATCCGGAAAAGATGCCCGAGCCACCTCAACTGACCCCTCTCGATGTGGAGGAGCAGCGGCTCTACTCTGAGCTCCTCACCCTATGTCGAAGGGATCGCCCAGCCACCCTGCGGAGAAAGCTCATTTCGGCCGCTTGTATCCGGGATCTTGTCCTTTCGGTCATGACCCACAGCTCATGACCATAGGTGAGAGTAGGAACGTAGATTGACCGGTAAACTTCACCACGACAGACCGGTACAGGGACCGCATTACTGCAGAAGCTGCACCGATCCGCCTGTCAATCTCCCGTTCCATCCTTCCCTCACTTGTGAACAAGACCCCAAGATACTTGAACTCCTCCACTTGAGGCAGGAGCTCTCCACCAACCTGAAGCGGTTGTGTGTGTGTGTGTGTGTGTGTGCATAATTATAGCAGTTTTCCCATATGCTCCATGAAATTTGTAATCTCATCAGTACCTTGAACCGATCAGTGCCACATATGCTTTATGGAAAAGGAATATAATATGCTGACATAAGTCACAGTAAGAAGACACCAAATCTTCGTCAAAAATGCACACACTCAGAGATAAATGAACACTAAGACTTATGAATGCGCTGAGTGGTTGTGAGATGAAGAGATACGAAGGCTGCCAGAGAGAGTGCATTTCAGACAGGTGCAGTTATACACCTGCAGCCCGACTTCAGGACACAAGTGAAAAGGCCAGCGAGTGTGTGTGTGTGTGTGTGTGTGTGTGTGTGTGTGTGTGTGTGTGTGTGTGTGTGTGTGTGTGTGTGTGTGTGTGTCGGCAGTCCCCTTCACCTCTGCCTCACGCAAGTGGCAGAACAATAGTGTTGTAAAGTGCTGCAGGTCTCAGAGCAGAACAAAAGTGCACCTTGCACCTTTCAAATCATCCAAAGTAGGCTACCTCCCGAGGCCCCAAATACCTGTGGCGCAGTCAGAAACACTGCAGGTGTTTTCTCTGTCACCGCAGGTGCAGCACACAGTGAGAGACACGCCCTCAATTTCACAGAACAAAACACAGAAAACTACTTTTTTTACAGTGCTTGCATGAAAGCGCTCTATGGAAAAACCCACTGTATGCTACAGTCATGAATGATAACTCAAATCATGTCGCTTGTTGAGGTGTTCAGATATTACTTCTGGTGGACAAATAAATCCCATAGACTTACACTGAAGAAGCCATACCTAGACACCAGAATATCACAGACACTTGGAGGGTGAGCTCTTCTGACTTGGGCCAATAAAAGACCACAGATGAAACACACAGAACAAAGTAGCAACTACATATAGAGACATGCAGTTTCTACAGCTCATTGAACTTAAAGGTGCATTCAGTAGTTTGGTGCTCATTTAAAAAAACTTTACATATTAAGAAACTTTCTTAGGAATGTGAAAGTTTATTAAGAAACTTGTTTCTCCTCTTTCCTTTCCTTCTCTTTTAGGCTTTCTCTCTCCCTGCTCTCTCCTTGTTTATAGTGTTGCACAACTCTAATTTCCTGCCCTCTCCTCAGTCTCCCTGTAAATCTGAATGTGTTATTACACACTCTTTGTTTGGCTCTTGCAGAGATTCTTCAATTGGGCCTGAAGCCTTGAACACCAGACTTCAATCTGCTGCTAATGTGATGCTGTATAACAGCTGTGTTTCTCAAGGTTGCTTAAATCCTTAACTGTTATTCCACCTCAAGTACAACCTGTCCTCTCCATTCACATGTTGATCAGTACAGATAAAGCAGGGTATTTAGTATTCATCCCTTTAACACAGGGGTATACAATCCTGCTCCTGGAGGGCCAATATCCAGCAGAGTTTGACTCCAATCCTATTTAAACACACCTGAACCAGCTAATCAAGGTCTTCATGATCACTAGAAGCTTCCAGTGAACTGAACTCTGCAGGAAAGTGGCCCTCCAGGAGCAGGATTGGACACCCCTGTGATAAAGGGATGAATACTAAATACTAGGCAGGCCAGGGGTAGCCAAACCAACTCTTGGGGCAAATTCCAATCGGAAGTGAGCATCCCTATCCCCCACTCACTCCTGAGGGCAGAACATGACCATAAATTATTAAATCACTTCCTTGAAGTGACCATTGCATGTTCCCTTCGCTAACGGACCTGTGGAAGGGCCCTTTGTGAAGGGATTCAGTTGTTCACTTTCGTTTGGAACGGTACGAATGGAGTTGCCATCCCGAAGTTCCCTTTAAGGGTGCAAAAACACAGTTTGGAATTTGCCTGGAGTTTAGTTCCAACTCTTATCAGACACACCGAAAGCAATCAAGCTGTTACGGATTACTTGAAAACAACAGCTAGGTGTGTTGGAGGAGGGTTGGAGCTGGAGTTTAGGACAGTCTCAGTTCTGTTCCTGGAGATCTACCTTCCAGCCCTGCTCCAACAAACCACTCTTTAAATATCCAGTGCTCCTGAAGATCTTAGCTGGTTTGCCAAGTTGGTGCTAAACTTTGCAGGAAGGGAAATCTCCAGGAACATGATTGATCACCCCTGGTCTGGATGAATATGAGTGAAGAAACTTTGCCTTTAGACTGCAGTCCCATTTTGAGGTATGTTTGGTTGCCATATTTACATTGCACTATTGAGACATTTAAACATATTTAAATAGGCTCCACCATCCCTGTGACCCTATATAAGACAAGTGGTTTGGAAAATGGATGGATGGTCCTTCATCACATGGAGTGATCTGAAGGCCAAGAATCAAGAAACTTAGACTGAGATTAAAGAGTCTCATATTCAAATTGGTCACCACACTTGAATATACCACATACAGCTCACTTTGTAAAATAGTTTCTTTCTTATACATAACATAACACATGCTGCGTTCACGCCATGTCGTAATTACCATAAATAAAGCTCCTTATGCTTTCGAAATGCTCTCACGGTACTTTGATGTCATCCACCGGTCGGTCTGCACAGCGCAGCTTCAAGTCGAACACACCTTAAATCTGAAAATTACTAGTTAACACGTTGTAATTACAAGTTCTACAGGCATGTGAAGTTTTTTTTACAGTTCACAATAGTTATGTTAATTACAACACACCTACAAACATCCACTGATGTCAATCCTCATTGGTTCTCGCATGTCACATGAACTGCATGTCTAACTTAGTGCTTAGACTCCAAACAGCATGACATTTGCCATATGTGATGTAGACTTACAGTATATAGTGTATCGATATAGTCTGAAGTTGGAACTTGCCAGCTTAGTCGTGTGCATTAATTTCATGCTATCTTTACAGCGTAAACATTTTGCGCATTATTGACTTTCAAAAAATGCTTAAACATTCTTCTTTTGGGTCCCACAAAAGAGAGAAAGTCATACAGGGTTGGAATGGCATGAGGGTGAGTAAATGATGAGCAGACATTTACCTGCTATGACACGATCTATGTTCAAGAAGAGGGGGAACATTTGAGGAGACAGAGCCAGCAGGGGGGTTGAGACCATTGAGGTGGAAGAGGACAGAAAGGCTTCCAAAGAGAGGTTGCATCTGGAAAAGAGAGAGAGAAAGAAATCTAGAAGCCAAAGCATGTGGGTAATCCCCACACAAGAGCACAGTCACCCAGAACTGTGTTAGTAATCCAAACCATCATAACAGCTCCTGGCTCAAACACGATCCCTATGACTCAGCTCTCTAAACCACCACCTCAAACATGAAAAGACAAGAGCATCACTGCACAAATATGCCCCTTTAAGGGCAATGCACGACCCCTGCTGAGCACAGAGACGTGAACAAGGTTATTTAATATCTAGGACCTGTATTCCCAGTTCAATAAATGATCCTAAATCTTTGTGTCCGAATGTAAAACTGGTCTCAGATCTGTGTAAATGTCCAAAACTTTCCACATAAAAAGGTTAAAGTATTAGGTTAGAGATGGCATAGTTTTACTCTTTTCTCATCGCTCCAAATCTGAATGAAATTGTTGTAGTCCATCTCGAGTCCATTGTATGTATTTTCATGGTACTCATGGATTCAGACTCGGGCCAGGCTTTATTCAGCCCAAATGGAAGGCTTATAGTTCACTCTAGACCCTCTTCTAGTCTTGTTCTAGACTCAGACTTACAGTAACACGGGTCTTGAATGAGCTGGTCTCAACTACAACACTGTCTTTGGTAGAACATCACTAAAGTTTCTTCTTGAAGGTTTGATGTCAATAATATTAAACATCTTGCCTGTCTCATGACTGCTCATCATTCATGTCAAATGTTATCTGAAAATAACTTAAGTTGGGACCTGTTCCTAACACAAACTCTCAAATGACTTGGAATATAGCGCATGAACCTTATTGATCACTTAATAATACTTTTATGGTGCATCTTGGACTTTGACAGCTCCATCCCCTTATCATTCTAATGTCCATTTGTGTTTCACTGAAAGTCAGTCAGTTTTGGAGCGACATGAGGGTGAGTAAATGATGAAGGAACTTTTATTTTTGCCCAAACTATTCCTGTCCTTTTCAGCTCCCTTTCTAACTAGCAGGAGGCGTTTCTCTACAGATGCTTCAGATGTTTTTTATCAGTGCTGCAAAAAGGCCAGTGTTTATATGTGACTGACAAACTGTTTCCTGTGTCCGACGGGCTCCTACAGCCCAGAGAGAGGAAAGAAGGGAATGAAAGACGAAGTGAAAGGAAAAAGTGAGGTTAAACTAGGTCAACAATAGGAATAAGGGATTTTTTACATGGCACGATTCCTCAAAGAAACTGGTGATGTTAGACCACTTTGCCAATACTCTACTGGTAAAAATTTGCTTTGGTTATATAGCCTGTACTACAGTATATACACAAATATGTGCTTTGACAAATGTGGTTTTCATGCCTATTACTGACAGACATATAATATATGCAGCTGAAAGGCCCTCAGAAATGTTCGACAACAGGACTGACAACAGGGCAACTCATACCACACTGCACCGCCATCAATTACAGACATATTATCTCACCCCCTCACAGGTATGAGGGAACATATTTTGGCTCTATGGGGAATTCTTGCAGATTTGTGCTGTTTCAAGGGTTGAAAGACAATGACATCACCCTCTGTCACCCATCCATCTAGCCGCCCACACACAGTTGTCATCTCTCTGTGAACATGACTCCATGGCTTCAATCCTTCACGTCTACTATGTCTGACTCTATGTCTGCAGTTCAGGCCAACCACATCAAACCCAAAAGCCCAAATGACTTTCGTCTACTGAACACCAGTCATATCTGACCATATCGGCCCACATACACCCAAACACACACATATTTGCCAATGAGCAACCAAACGTTTAGGTTAGCAATAACAACACTGCTTTTCAGAAAAGTGTTTACAGTGGAAGCAAGGTTTTTGTTTTTGTTTTTGAGTTTAAAGCCAAAATGTGATGTTAGTATTTCTTGCTAATTCACTTGAATTAATTATTCAGTAAATAAATGCTGTTTCAGTGTGTAAAGTTGTCTAAATTGTCCTTTTGAAGTCGGACAAAACTTGTGGTCAGTATTATTCCTTTTGCTGAAGTTTGCAGCATGTCCTTTATGCAGACGGTTTTACTAGGTTTTACTAGTTAACATGGGTAGTTAGCCACTGTTGTTGCAAGAAACTGCCATTGACATTAATAGGAATGCTAAAAGAAAGCTTTCTCCAGGTATTATAGACCTTTTTAAAGATAATTAACACCAAATTCCTTTCGTTTATCCTTGCACATATCGTGCAAAAGTTACCAAGTTCACAAAGCTTAAATGTTCTTAAAAATTCTTAAGAAAAAGAAAAAACTCTTTAAAAATATTGGGCTTTTGTTATCACAAGCGGAGCTCCGTACTCAAGGAGCACACCATTTTTAGTGGTCACAGATGTTGCAGATAAAGTATGCCACAGACAGTGCTTGACTTGCTTTCAGCCTGGAATACTTCTTTAAGCGTGCCCTCCCCCCTTCAACTAGCTTCCCCCACCAAAATCCCACAGCTTTGAGCCTCCAAATCAGCAAAGGAAGTGCATCGTTACTCTAGCAAGACTGGTTGGCGTCAACACAGGTCACAAGGGCTTTGTGGATTCAGATTGCTCAGGGAAAGGCTGAGTTGTGGAGGCAGTCTACAAAACTGAAAACCTCAAAACTCTAGCCACATTCAAAGCACAGATTGTTGGAATTTCCCACATTTATTAAATTTCCCCCACAGGGAGGTATATCTATGTATTTGACAGATTGAGGTTCTGGAGCGAAGAACTGGATCCACAGGTCTTAATGGTGCAGACGGGCTCATTTCTCTTCCTCGTCTCTCTGGTGCTCCTCTAAGTCTTCTGCCTCCCTTTTGGTCTTTTTCCACCTGCAGTGCGTCTCGGACGTGAACATTTGTTGGCCATGTGTCAGCTAAACTGGGTTGGTGTTGTATTAGCGTCAGGCTAAGCAGAAAGTGTGTGCAGGTGTTCTGACCATCACTCAAAATATCTGACTGCGTCTAGACGCAGACGCTAAATATTTATTGCACCATATCTATTCAGAGACCTGTGGATAAAAATAATGCATTCAAGGAATAATTCACACCAGTTACTTTTCCTATATTCTTTCAAAATTCTGCTAGCTTGTATTCATTTAAATTACTTTTTTTATGACAATTTTAATGACAATTTGCCAAAAAAATGGGCAATAAACAACATTTAATGTAGTGTGCTCAAGCATTTTCAGCAAAAATCTATTGTTGGACTTCATATGTGCATGGAATGCTTTTATACCAATTTTATAGTTGTTGTTGTTGTTGTTGTTGTTGTAACTCTAAAAGCACTGAGAACATTCTGCTAAAAATTTCCTTTTGTATTCCATGGAAGATAAAATGTTATGATGTTTTGGAATGATATGAGTATATGTATACAGAGTATTAATTCACTTATGGGTGAACTGTTCCTTCAACACATCTCACCTTCATAAAAACACAAATTAGACACTTTTCTGCAAAAGAACATAAATTACTTTATTGGAAAAAAATAGCAAGTGGAAATACACTAAAACATCTTTGCTCAAAAAAGATTGCTTAGCATTTGGTTTGTGTTATACGTCCAAAATCTAAACAATAAGTAGAAAGGCAGCTTTGTATATCATTGTGGCTTTGGAAAAGAAACTGTGAAACAGACTTCATGGAAGACCTCTCTCAAATGAGAGACTGCAAAATCTCTTTGGTTCAGAGGGCTTGGAGTAAACTTTGTACATAAACGACATCTAAAACCAAATTACCCTCTTCTTGTGTTTTTGACACCCTGTTCAGTCTTTAAGAATATAAAAACATTGACGTTGATTCAGAAGTCAGACTGCCAATTCAGAAGCTGGTGAATGACGCAATACCTCAAAGCTCGAATTACAGAGACAAATTCCATAGCCTAATTGAACGTCCTATTAAAGCAGGTCTTTGGTGCTTTTCAGCCATCAGTCTAACGGAGAAACGGAGAGCCGATGCATTTGTCGACAGCCCAACAGCTGTCTCAATACATCCCGGCAAGTCTGTGGAGATCTTGGTGAGAGATGACCTCTCACCACACAGGTTTAATAGCAGCTGCCCCCTCACAGTCCCGGACCAGCCGGCACCGAGGTGTATCTTGGGAATCCACCGAGAGCCAGTTCATGGGCCCTTTTCCCACGACAAAAATTTGCAGTCTATGTGTAACAGACCCTCACTGTGTGAATGCTTGCAAGACTAAGGGTGTTTTCACACCTAGATCGTTTGTTTTGTTCCGAAACAGGTACTTAATTTGTTACAATGTTGCATTTTCTTCTTGGTATGGCTCGCTTTCACAAGGTAACCTTTCAAAGTGTACCAAAATGTGATCACGCAAGTCACGTGCGAGTAACTGTCCTCTTATTGGGCAGAGTTTCCTCTGCGTCATCCAACAAGATGATTGGCAAGTTCACTCCATGAGCTTATTGTGGCTTTATTTTTAACTGTCAAGACCTTACAGTCTATGTTTACTGTGTCAAGACACATGCGAACACTAGATGAATGTTATAATGCAGCTAGAGCAGGAATCAAGTCTTCAAAGGGACAGCATTCTCACACAGGGAAGCGCAATTACACAGCATTTTAAGATGAAGACGCTCTTCTGATTTTCAACTGTGATAACTAATGTGCTCACTCACAGAATCGGACACTACTGCTTTCTATATAGCACCTTTCCCATTATGAATTATAATACCATTTGGTTCGTTGGTCCGTTGGGTCGGATTGTTTTCACACCTCAAGCGAACCGAGTCTGTTTGCATCTCGGAGCAATTGTTCTGGTGCAGATCTGAGCGTGATTGCCGTGTTCACACATGCCTAAACGAACCGAACCAAGGGAGAAAACACACCAGGTTCCGAAACAAACGGTCAGGTGTGAAAACACCCTAAAACTGATAGAAAAATAATCTCTTCTTTTGGCTTGTGGAATAAAAGATAAGGCACCGTGTGCTTCAAAAACAAGTCTCTACGAGTCCAGACACTGACTTATGGCTTAAGCCCGTCCCAGCGCCGAGAGATGGGACTCAGCTGTCTCCTCCTCTAGGCAGACGGACAGCAGCCGGAGAGTGTGTGTTTGTGCAGGAGAGACATTCGGCTGAAGGTACGGGAGCACGTCCCACACTGGTACTTCTTCACTTCGGAGTGGGTCTGCAGGTGAGCCCGCAGGTTTGAGCGGTCCGCAAACGCACGGTTACAGTGGGGGCACGAGAAGGGGCGCTCGCCTTAAAACAGAGATGAAGAACTTTTAGTATACACACATTATATGTCATTGCGTTAAAGATGTTTTATGCATTTTAACCTCTAACCTTGAAATGCAATTCAGACAACTAGATTCTGCAAGATGAACCTACAAAACATGTGCCATAAATACTTGCTCTAAAGAGCCACCTCCAAGTTTCAATGACATTCTTGTCTCTAGATAGTGCTATTTGGGGGTCCTTTATGCAGACGGTCAAGGTTTTACTAGTTAACATGGGCAGTTAGCCACTGATGTTAGATGAACCAGCCGAGAAACTGCCATTGACAATAATGGGAATGCTAACCAAAGGCTTTCTCCATAACCACGCCACATTCCTTTCATTTATTCTTGCACGCATCATCAAAGTTACTAAGTTCACAGAGTTTAAATGACCATGATGTAAGATGAAAGATTGACTATAACAAACTTTCATTTTATAACTCAAGTACCAAGCCCTGCACATGACATGTGGAATAAAAAATGTATATCGTGGCAACAAATTAAGAATTAATGCTCTTTGTTTTAGTAATGAACTGGAAATAAATCGTGGTCAAGTTGTACCAATTCATTCCCTTGTTTTAACTGAGGCCATGATGTAATTAAACAAGGAAACAATTTAGGAAGTCTTCATTTGTGGCCCCGATATATTGTTTTATATATTGTTTACAGGGTGCATGTCATGGATAAAAGAGCCCAGCCCCCAAGTTTCTATGATGTTCTTATCTCTAGATAAGACAGTTTGGGATTTTTACACCACTTTCATTGTCTGCCAGATGGAAATCGTAAATCCGTTTGGTTAGAAAAGTAAAAGTAAAAGTCAGGGTAGCGGCAAATTTAATTTTTGACAGGAATGAAAACGAGGCTGTGAGGGACAGAATACTATGGAAGCTTGTTTCCACAAATGGACTTTATAACTCACAATTCTGAGAAAAAAAGTCTGAATTACGAGTTATAAAGTCAGAATTGTGAGATATAAAGTCCAATTCTGACTTTATAACACGCGATTGCGACTTCATATCACACAATTCTGAGAAAAAAAATCTGAATTTGAAGATTATTCAATTATCTTTTAAAATGTTTTATTCTGTGGCTGAAACAAGCTTCGACAGAATACAGTGCGTTTAATGGATTGTACTGTTGTTGACCAACATACCGACTCTTCAGCTGATGAATTTGAATTTTCAGAAGATGAATTTTAAAAATTGTGAGTTGTGAAAATAACATGATCTAGAACCTTCATCGCATCTGTCCCTCACAACCTCGTTTTCATCTGCGTTCAATTCAATATGTCATCTAACCTGAACATGGTCTATGGCACACCTATTATCTGCACAGTTTTGGGCTTGTTGAGGAGATTACCACAAACGGGACGTTCCCAAGTTTAATACTTTAAAGGTTTTGGTCAAATGTTGCACCACTCACAGCTTCAGTTTATGGGCTAACTAACTCACCGGTGTGTGTGCGAATGTGTCCCCGCAGCAGCCAGGGTCTGGAGAAGGCCTTCCCACACGTGCCGCACACACAGGGGAGTGTGTGTGAGCGGATGTGCATCTTCAGTGCACCCAGACTGGTGTACTCTTTGGGACAGTGCTTGCAGTGAAAGGCGGCTCTGGTGACGGTGCTGGCGGCTCCTGTGGTCTGCGGGCCGGGGGTGCAGTGCGTGAGCTGGTGACGGGACAGGCCAGCCGGGCTGCCGCAGGGCTTCCCGCACTGGGAGCACTGGGAGCGGTCGGAGTCAGGGTCCGGGCTGGGCGGGTCGGAGGTGCGGCAGTCGTCCTCCTCTCCACTGCTGGAGCTGCTGCTGGACGGAGAGCTCAGGTCCAGAGGCCCGGGAGGAGACGGGGGGCTGGGGGAGGCCGGTGTGAAGGCGAGGGGTAACGCACTGCTGGCCCACACAAGCATGGGCACCACAGAATCACCTTCCATGGTGTGGAAGTCATGCAGAGGAACGACAGCATAGCGTTGGTCTGGGGAAGAGAAAAGGTGCATGTTCAGGGGGTTTTTGGACTACATGAAAATGGTCCCATTTGTTAGGTTTTATGGGGTGGTTTATGAAAGTTTATGAAAAGCACACTTTATTTTGGTTAGTATCAACTGAATATCTACTGCATTAGCATGCTCTCACTTTTTGAACTTTATTAATGGAATTAAACTGTAAAATACTACAGCTGAAGCATTTTAGCAGTTAGTTAAACTACATCCTACAGTTTGTGGGGGAAAAAACAGTAATACTTTATTTTACAGCCTTGTTACATGTATTTACCATAGTAATAACAGTAAATTATGCATAATTACATGCAACTAACTCTCAACGAAATCCAAATCCTACCCTAACCCTATAGTAAGTACATGTTGTTAATTATTATTACTCAGTATTTAAATATATAATTACACTGTAAAAATGACACCTTATTAAGTGTAACCAAAAAAATAATACAATGAAAAACAAAATAGCCCAACTGAAAGTAACAACATAACTATTGAAAATAGTTGAAAATAGCTAAAAAAGTGTTAACATAAAAAAAGTAATGTGAACATAAATAGAGCAGGATGTCATGACAAAGTGTTGGCTAATCATTTACATTTATTCATTTAGCAGACACTTTTATCCAAAGCGACTTACAAATGAGAACAATAGAAGCAGTTAAACTAACAGGAGGACAACAATATGCAAGTGCTATGACCATTCTCAGTTTAATCTAACGCAGTACGTTAAAAAAAATATTTTTTTTTTTTTTTTTTTTATTAAATAATAGAATAGAATAGAAGGGAGAGTGTTAGTATTACTGGATCAAGTGTTGTCATAAGCTCATAAGTAATACAAGTCAAATTCATAAGCTCTTCAATTCGCATACTGATTTTGTACACAATAACACACATAAACAAACAGCTTTTAAAAGCACACTCACCAGTTTGACTCTCCAGTTCACTGTAGTTTGGCTTCTTATTGGAGAAATACTTCTTGACAAGAAATGAACGAGGCATTTTGTAAAGATCTTCTCCAAACTTCAAGTTTTAGAGCAACGCTTGACTGACTCTGTGAAAAAGCTGCAGCGCTTCAGAGTCAGAGTCTGCTTCCGATGTCCAGTAATCTTTGCGTCTAGGCAGGAACGTTAGTTTCTTAAAGTTGCACATGAACCACTGCCATTCAGCGCACACGGGTCTCTTCATATGAGGCTGCGGGAGAGGGGCGGGGCTAGACTTCAGGCCACGCCCACCTCGACACGCCCCCTGTCCGAGAGCAGCCTCCACTGCAGGTGCCCGCGGGAACTCTCCACTGATGCCAGCGGGTTTCCCTAACTTTAAACAATACCTCAGATTCCAATCTTGGAAGAACTGTTTGATTATTAAAAATTGGCTACATTTGTAAAACTGTTGTTAAACATTGGGTGAGACCCCCTGATATGAGTGTAGTGCGCTTTGGGTGAACAGTAGCCTATGCCTACACAGTAAAGTGCCATATAAATGCTTATTAGCCTACATTTAATTTAATTTCAAACACTGGAGATTTTGGAGATGTCCAATGCAGGTGGATAAATTTCAGTTTAAAAACACACAAATAAACTGAAATAAATAGGCCTATTTAAAGTGAATAAAATATTAGGTTGACATCTGAATTAAATAGGCCTATTCAATATTGCGAAGTAAACACTGAGGGGCAAGTTGTCACAATGGAAAACGGTAATAAAATCGTTGGCCTATATCATAACTGTAAAATGCATTTTTAGAACACGTGACAACTTGCACTGACTTGCATTTCTGAAAAATGAAATAAATCCGTCTATAGTTAGCCTAAATGTTATTAAATTTTAGTTAACATTTTGAAAGCGTAGGTTATTTGTGTGACAACTAGCCCCGGTCACCTCATTAAAGGGTGAAATACACCGGTTTAGACACAAAGCACAATCGCAAGTCATTTAACACTCATTTGGAGCACAAGCTCCCATTGATCTCCTCATCTGCGGGATCAGAGGACACACATCAGACCGGTTCCCCGCACGGGGCTCTGCGGGGCGTGAGAGACGCTCAGCGGGTGCGTGGCTGAAAATTAACCGACTTTCCTGAACAAAAGTGTCCGTTCTGAATCCTCCTCTGTTATTTCCATCTCCTGCCTCAGGCACATTCACATGCTCACACATTACTGCCCTAATGGAAATGAGGTGCTAACATGTCCATCGGTTACTTTGCGCATTCATTTCTTCATTGTGTCCATGATCTGATTACGCGGAGGGTGTGAAGTGCCGTGATTTGGTCCTCATTCATTGCGAGGATTCCGAGCAGACGCGCGTCAACCGAGCTAAAACCCCTCACACACACACACACACACACACACACCAGCCAGACACATTCCAGACACTCACACACATGACAAAAAAACAGCTTTGTCTCATACCAGACACGAATAGGCCTACTACAAATACAAAACACTTTGAAAAGTCATTAACAATATTCAACTCTAACATAGATTACATGCCGCCTATATTGTCTTGTTAAAATCTAATTTATATTACATTTTAAGCCACAACAGAACAGTTCACATTTATTCTAGCCTATTAAAATGGTGAAATGGCAGGTCTTATGATAAGACATAGGCCTACTGTATGTCTCTGACAAACAGATAGATAGATAGATAGATAGATAGATAGATAGATAGATAGATAGATAGATAGATAGATAGATAGATAGATAGATAGATAGATAGATAGATAGATAGATAGATAGATAGATAGATAGTGCGAGTGTGTTCACACTGAAAAATCCCAAAAAAGAAAAACTGCCTGGATGATGCGCTTACATAACAGAAAATCAGAATCAGAATCAGAACTGCATACTAGTATAGGCTACTACTCTTACTAATTCTGCCATACAGACAGATGGTTAAAGTAGTAGCATCTACTTAATGGGCCTTAAACAAGGTAACCTGCAAGGTATGCAGTTCTGAATTCAGCAGAAGTGTGCAATGCTGGACACTTCATGCACTCGACTGTCGCAGCTTTAGTTAGCGGAGGGACTATCAGATTCTGATGTTGAATGACAAAATAACCTTATAAAATTCATACACGGTTGAGCACATAGTGCATAGTGTGCAGTGCATCATTTGGGACACAACTATTCTGACTAACTCTTTCATTTAGTTCAAAACATCTCACACATACAAAAGGTTTTAGTGTTGAATTGGCGTTCACATAATTTGCTGCATTTTATGCTTGTCAGTACACATTATAAAACAGCCACAGGTTGTGTTTAGTGACCGGAGTGTCGTGATCTCTTGACCTGGACACAGCGAGCGTATAAAGCACAGAAATGCCCTCCGTTGAGAACAGATGTTTTCCTTGTGTTGCTCAGAGGGAGACAGACACTCTCTCACTCTCTCTCTCACTCTCTCTCTCACTCACTCACTCACTCACTCACTCATTCAGCTCTGAGTCTTATGACTTCATCAAGACCAGACATGTGATCAGAATTCACTTACAACACCAGTGTGTGTGTGTGTGTGTGTGTGTGTGTGTGTGTGTGTGTGTGTGTGTGTGTGTGTGTGTGTGTGTGTGTGTGTGTGTGTGTGTGTTTTAAACATGTATGATCGAAATATGTCTTGAAAAGCTTTGATTCACACAAAATAAACAAGATAAATGCTGAACTGAATTATATAAATTATTTTATATAGATAAAAGATAAATATGGAAGCAGTACAATTAAAAATTAATAGGAATATTATTAATTATGTTTGGTGAAAAAAAAATTTTTCTTCTTTTACCCATCTATTACACAAAACACCAACACAAACACAGGACATTTTATAAATATGTACATTTATAATATTTGAACATTTTACTATATTTTACTATTTCTAATATTTTTTATATTTTACTGTTATAAATATTTTATAAATATAAATATTTACTCTTAGAGGCTGCGTTTATTTGATCAAAAATACACTAATATTGTGAAATATTATTACAATTTAAAATAACAGTTTTCTATTGTAATATACTGTAAAGCATAATTTATTCCTGTGATCAAAGCTGAATTTCCAGGATCATTACTCCAGTCTTCAGTGTCACATGATCCTTCAGAAATCATTCTAATATGATGATTTGATGCTCAAGAAACATTTATGATTATTATCAATGTTGAAAACAGTTCATATTTTGTGTGGAAACTGTGGAAAAAAAAATCAGGGTTATTTGATGAATAGAAAGTTCAAAAGAACAGCATTTTTTTTAGGCTAAAAAATATTATAAATGTCATTACTGTCAAAATTTACCAGTTTAATGCGCTTATTGAATACATTTATTTAAACGCAACTTTTGAACGGTAGTGTATATAAATTATACGGTAACTCCTACTTATGCTTCCAAAAAGCATGTTTACCGTATTTTACAAGAAAAATTTAAATGTTAAATCAACTGAAAATTTAAACCTGTATTTTTACTATAGATTTTTCTTTTCAAATCACAATTTAATTAATAAAAATACAATATTATAGTAAGACTTTCCAGTGTTTCACTCTGAGTTTCTCTGTTGTACATCCCTTTGAAAGGCCGTTACAGTTAAATGGAGGTGCGAAGGCTTCTGCTGTTGGGCGAGAGACACTCACGGGACGGGGGAAGGGGTGTCTTCAGATCCCCTGCCTCACACAGCATGGACCAGATAAGGTCCAGCATGAAGACAAGACCCCCGCCAGAACTTAAGCTCAAACATATGGTGAAATGCTCCTGTTGTCGGAGGAGCCCAGGAATTTAACTTAACAACCCTTGTCTACCTTGATGACCTGTGTGTTAAGACTCTGCTGTTCCTCTGGACTCGAGCTCAATCAAAACATGACCGGCTCTAAAGCAAACAAACCCATGTCCTCAGATGAACCGGCCGAGGCTGGACGCTGGGTGACGCTCACCATGTGTCTCTGGACCCGTTTATGTGAAAATAACCACAGATGTCGGATAAAACACTGGCTTGAATACTTATGAAACAATAGATTCTGCAACAATAACAATGTTATGGAGTGTGATATTTACAGACAGTTCACAGCACATTTACTTTAAAAATGTAAAAGATAGACAACAAAGTTGCACTTTGTTCGACTCGTGTCAAGAATATTCATGCAACAAGGCTTGGAAATACAAGTGAGCTGTCCATATCAGGTGGATGTAAAAATCAAGCTCTTTTGTTGTTTTAATCATACTTCAATCATAATGTTGGTGTTACATGGGACACTAAACTTTGTGTTGAAGTCTGTCATCTGTTGCAGTAAGTGTGTGTTTCTGCATGGGGAACCCTAGTGAAAAAGAGTGTGCCTGATTGTGCTGAATGTGTGCTTGCAGTCCTTCAAACCAGAAAAGCATATTTAAAAAAAAATAACTATACTTGCAGATAATATAATGAAATTATAATGAAGGCCACTCGAGTGCACCAAAAGAGAGAATACTTTCATTACTGTTTTTTAACACACTTCAGTGCACTTTGTAATGTCAATTTAAAGTACATTTTAAATCATATTTTAAAGTCACCCTGTAGTCAATAATTGAATCCCTCAAAACTCATCTTTGATCACCAAAATTACATATTTAAATGTTTTTTCCTTGAAAACAGATTCCTTCGTGCCTTAAAATAGCTAGAATGTAACTTGACACCCTTGCCTCGTTTAGTATACATGGTTCTATGAATATGCAAATGAGCCCCGCCTCCACTCACTCACAGCAGCTCAGAGATCCACTGGTTGACGATCACACAATGATCTGATTGGTTACAAGGTAGTTTGTGACGTCAGAAACACCACTGCAGTTTTAAGGAGAAAATATAAATTTTACATTTTAATAATATAAATATACATGTGACACGAAGTGCAAGTGACAATAAGAGGAGATGACGTGACTCACCATGTTTGTTGACTGATCCTACTCACCACAGTTGTTTGATGGACTTGTAAAAGAAAAAAAGAAAAAACAACAACAGGCACGGATGGTGCGAGCGCACGCGTGAAAAAAAAAAACAACAGGCACGGATGGCGCGAGCGCGCGAGAAAAAATTATAATAAAGACGGCAGGCACGGATGGCATCGTCATCTAAGTTATTATTAAACGTCCCAAAAACCCGTCTGAAAACAAAGGGTGATAGGTCTTTCTCAGTTTACGCTCCAAAACTATGGAATACACTCCCACTATCAATTAGTGCTTCCCCTACATTAAAAGTTTTTAAAACATCGATTAAAACGTACCTTTTTGCACAAGCATATTAAAATGCGTCCAAATGCTGTATGCATATGCTATGTTTTAACTGTATGTGCATCTGTGCTGAGATTGTGAAGCACTTTGGTCAACATTCGTGTTGTTTTAAGGTGCTATAGAAATAAACTTGACCTTGACCTTGACCTTGTTAACAGGCTAGTGAATTACTAGCGTATTGTGCTAGCGATAACGATTTAGATTGAAGCTAGCGATGTCAGGTTAATGTGTGGTGATGAGCAAGTTATATTTAGCAATATAAACAATGAGGAATGATAGTAAATAAAGATTCAAAACAGAAAGCTCAACGCATTCTCATCCTAGGGCGTCATATACTGACGCTTTTGACATTTCGTCTACATCCAACGCACATGGCACCCTTTAGCGTCAATATGACACGCACAGAGCTTTGTTCGGTTATGGTTAGGTTTAGGTCTGGGGTAGGGTTAGGGTTAGACCGCTAGGAGGCGCCTTCTGGCCCATATCTATCTGCGTCTCATATTGACGCTAAAGGGTGCCATGTGCGTTGGATGTAGACGAAATGTCAAAAGCGTCAGTATATGACGCCTTAGGATGAGATCAGGCTAGAAAGCTATACGGAGCATATAGACGCAAACCACTCAGCAGCAAGGCAGACAGGAGCAATCGATCAGCAGACAGGAGCAATCGATCAGCAGACAGGAGCCAGGCACATCTGGAGAAGGCTGGGAACAAAGTGAGATGCATGTTTTTTTTTTTTTCTCAAGTGCTTTTAATTCCAGCCAGCCAGGCCAGATAAGCTCATTTCGGCTCACGTGGACATCCCCACTGTAACATGGATCATGGACTATCTGACAGACCACAGTACATGCGCCTACAAAACTGTAGGTCAGAACTGACAGTTAGTAATGTGGGTGTGCCACAGGGGACTGTTTTGGCACCTTTCCTTTTTACACCTCTGACTTGATACTCTGAGTATGATACTGGGGCATGCCATCTCCAGAAATTTTCAGACGACTCTGTGGTCATGGGATGTATAAGTGAAGGAAAGGAAGAGGAGTATAGGAGCCTGGTGGAAAGTTTTGTGGACTGGTGCAAGCAGAACAATCTCCAGCTTAACACAAACAAAACTAAGGAGATGGTGATTGATTTTAGGAGATCTAAACATGCAGTGTCTCCCATTAGAATTAATGGTGAAGAGGTTCGGGGAGAAATGCTCTGTTTCTTTTATGAGTCTGTTGTGGCGACAGTACTTTTCTATGCTGTTGTATGCTGGGGAAGTGAAATCAGGATCAGCGATGCAAACAGACTGAATAAACTGATAAAGACAGACAGCTCTGTGTTGGGGACTACCCTTGACCCACTGGAGGTGCTGATGGAGAGGAGAATTCTGGACAAACTCTGTCATTTTGTGTGAAACTGCTCACCCTTTAAATGGTATTGTTGGTGCACAGGAGAGTACATTTAGTAGGAGGTTGATTCCTCCTCGGTGTATGAAGGAGAGATATTTTAGGTCTTTTAATCCTGCTGCTTCCTGATTTGAAGTATGTACAGAACAGTGAGAGTATGTATTTGTATATGCATTTATATGGATAGAAGTGTGTATGTGTGTGCATGTATAGGTATATATGTATATGGGTATATTTAGGTATTTAAATGCATAGTAATGTATACAGTTATGTATAGTATGCGTACTTACGTAGATGCATGAACGGAAGTTGTTTATCTTGTATATTTAGTACATATTGTAATAACTTGTTTTAAATAATAGATTGAATGTTTTGCTTGGACAAGGGGTTGAGTGTCATTGTTTGGTACGATATGTAATGTGAGTATTGAGTGTATGTGGATAAGGGAATTGGAGGTGTTTTTGAATTTGTTGTTAAGTAGGTGATTGTATGGTATTTTGTAATTGAGATAATTTGGATTATTGGTAACACTTTACGGTAAGGGTACATGAATTATCATGAATTCATGTATAAATTCATGCATGAAATATGCATTCATTCATGCATTAATATCTCATGAATCATCAGAAACTAACATGAGTTCAACGTTTTTCATTCATGACTTCATGGATGAACAACACCTTAATTAAAACATTAACTAAGATGAGTACATCATCATGAATTATGATTTATTACGCATGATCATGATGTTTTCTTTGTTCACACAAAAAATTGGTCTTTACCACCCATTGTGGATACAGCTATGGTTATGGTACATGAATCATCATGAATTCATGCATAAAAAAGTATTAATTCATGCATGCAAGACTGCTCTTCGAATTATTAAAGGAATGTACAAAAATCCACATTATCTAATGCATGCATACAGGCTAGAACAGTATATCAATTAATGTGAGAACTTTTTTTCTGAATTATGATCTGAGTTATCCAGCATGTTCATGTCTTCTTCATAGCCTGCAGGTAAATGGACAGACCCCCAAATTGGCCAATCACAGCACATATTATACGAATTCTGTTGGCATTCAAATACAGTAGTCATCATTAACTAAGCATTATTTATCAATGACTTCATCATGTGTGTGGCCCCTCAACTAAAGTGGTGACTTGGTGCTTTGAAACACTGATGAACAATGTGGCATAACTGTGAAATGACATGAATATGAACATGAAAGTTCAAGCCTTTGCAAACAATGTACTGTGGACACAAATGGACTTTGATCTTAACTGTACTGCTTTATTCTTAAACGGTATAAACCAGTTAAAAACCATAAAGCTGTTTAAAAAAAAATGTTTCACAAACAGCTTGATCTCTTTTTGGGTAAAGAGTCACCTTTAAGCTACTGATGTGACTCCTCCATATCATGAAATTGTAAAACAGCTTTATGGTTTTGTAAAGAGTTTTCAGATATAGCCTACAGGCACTTAAAATAAAGTTCATGGTGTATGTACTGAATTCCTTCTCAGCTCTTTCCAGCTGTTGATTTAACTGGTTTATACCGTTCAGAATAAAGCAGTAAAGTTACATAACATTATTACGATTTTACAGCTAAAAAATGTACGTTAAACTATTTACGAATATTTCATATTATAAAGATATCTGTATAATTTCCCTTTTACCATTTTATAGATTATAAATGTAAGATCCCTTAAACCTACTCCCACACCTAAACATACCCATTTTATAGACAATATCAAAAGGATAAAACGTAATAGACAGATATGTGTAGGGAAATGGCAGTTTTATTAACAATATAGCATTAAAAGATAGTTTGAGCCACTAATCCTACCCCTACCCCTAAACCTAACCATTTCTTAAAACTACGTAACTACAATTATAAATTAAAACAACAGACAGACAATCACAATCATTTATTTATTGAGAAAATGTCAAAACCGGTACCAAAAGTCGTTCACATGACGATGTGTCGCAGTCCTCTCGTTATAATAGTTTTGTATGAGGTAACGTTACAGAGCAGAATTTAAGTTATTAATCCATGAAAATGTTAATCCGGTTCGGTTTGCTGTTCGCTCTGTGAAGGCGCGCGCGCTTCTCCATTTCAAATGTAGTACACAACTTAAACACGGCATGTCGCAATCTGTGACGAAGCATGCGAGAGCCAATGAGCGTTTGATATCACTGCCGTAAAACATGTCGTAACGCTTCGGGCGCAATTTTTGAATTTGAATTCACCACGAGCGCGGGATTTGACGTTGTCTCTGAGAGAAATGGAGATGAAGATCACTGGATAAAGGGCTGCATTTGGATCTGTTTCTTGCAAACAACGTATGGATTATAAAGATTTGATCACATTAAGCTAATAAAATTGATTTCTTTTGTGAATTTATGCTGTTTTAGTGTGTTATGAGTCAAAACATTAATGCCACGATTTGAATATGCATAAGTTAAATAGGAATACGCCCAAATTTGTACGTCGTTGTTTGTATAAGTTGTTTATAAGTACATAAATTACGTTTTTGTGCTGTCCACTGTCAGTATTATACGTTTCTGTGTGTATAAAACGTAAATAAATGTACATATGGTAGAACTACACTTTATGTAAAAATACACACGTATTCTCATGAGATCACGTTGCAAGTTAAGATCAAAGTCCATTTGTGTCCACAGTACATTGTTTGCAAAGGCTTGAACTTTCATGTTCATATTCATGTCATTTCACAGTTATGCCACATTGTTCATCAGTGTTTCAAAGCACCAAGTCACCACTTTAGTTGAGGGGCCACACACATGATGAAGTCATTGATAAATAATGCTTAGTTAATGATGACTACTGTATTTGAATGCCAACAGAATTCGTATGCTATGTGCTGTGATTGGCCAATTTGGGGGTCTGTCCATTTACCTGCAGGCTATGAAGAAGACATGAACATGCTGGATAACTCAGATCATAATGAAAACACATTGTTCATCAGTGTTTCAAAGCACCAAGTCACCACTTTAGTTGAGGGGCCACACACATGATGAAGTCATTGATAAATAATGCTTAGTTAATGATGACTAGTATTTGAATGCCAACAGAATTCGTATAATATGTGCTGTGATTGGCCAATTTTGGGCTCTCTCCATTTACCTGCAGGCTATGAAGAAGACATGAACATGCTGGATAACTCAGATCATAATTCAGAAAAAAAGTTCTCACATTAATTGATATACTGTTCTAGCCTGTATGCATGCATTAGATAATGTGGATTTTTGTACATTCCTTTAATAATTCGAAGAGCAGTCTTGCATGCATGAATTAATACTTTTTTATGCATGAATTCATGATGATTCATGTACCATAACCATAGCTGTATCCACAATGGGTGGTAAAGACCAATTTTTTGTGTGAACAAAGAAAACATCATGATCATGCGTAATAAATCATAATTCATGATGATGTACTCATCTTAGTTAATGTTTTAATTAAGGTGTTGTTCATCCATGAAGTCATGAATGAAAAACGTTGAACTCATGTTAGTTCCTGATGATTCATGAGATATTAATGCATGAATGAATGCATATTTCATGCATGAATTTATACATGAATTCATGATAATTCATGTACCCTTACCGTAAAGTGTTACCGGATTATTGATTGTATTGTCTATTTTTGTCATGCGTGTTATCTTGATTTTCTGTTTCTGCTGTAACACCTTAATTTCCCCTCAGGGATAAATAAAGGAAGTCTAAAGGCCCTTTCACACTGGACGCACGAATAATTTGCGCGATGGTTTTATTTTTTGATCAGCTGTTTGTGTAATGAGTGCTTCCACACCGAACGCGAATGTGCTGCAGCGGAAAAACGACTTTTTTCGCTTCGATGTACATTTTTTTTAACTTTTGCGGCGACAGAAAAGGCTTCAGTCAATCACATACTACAAGGACAACGATTTGAAAGACAATGTGTGGCGTAGCATTGCCAACCAACTCGGTTATCACGACTGTGAGTATGCTGTGTGATAGTTTTAGTTGTTGTATAGTCCTGTGCTGTGCTGTGTAGGCTAGCAGGCTAAACTACATTTGGGATAGAAAGCTAAAACTATTATCCAGAGGTGTGGACTCAAGTCATGTGACTTGGACTCGAGTCAGACTCAAATCATGAATTTGATGACTTCAGACTCGACTCGACAAAATGTACAAAAACTTGCAACTCGACTTGGACTTTAACATCAATGACTCGTGACTTCACTTGAACTTGCGCCTTTTGACTCGAGAAGACTTGATGATGATGATGAAGTGTCCATGTTTTGTTGAAGCTCTGAACGTCACAGACGTCGCAAATTCGCGTCGCGGCTGATGTGAATGGTTTTGACGCGAACTATTCGCACACAAACTATTCGCTTTTTCGTTTCGCTTTTTCGTAACGCATCCGGTGTGAAAGGGCCTTAAGTCTAATGTCATTGAGGCAACAAAGTCAGTGTCAAGGCCAGACTGAAGAATGAGAGTAGCGGCATTGTTAAGGTAATTATATCTTGTCAGAGGCTCATAGCCTGTGACAAAAATGAGGGGACACGAACAACAGGTATAGGCCAATCAAAAAGGTTTTCTTTATTGTAAACCAAAAACTATTAACTTTAAACAAAACAAAAAAAATGAGGTGTGAGAATGTCATAATGTAAGGTGTATGTAAAGTGCAGGGATGCGTGAATCTGTGTGTATGAACATGACTGTGTGGAAACTAAGTAAAACTACAAAGGAACGATCATACCTGGAGCAAAGAGAGGGGTAGTGAGCCCAGGTGGCTCCAATCACTAACGACCCTCCTCTGCCTGCAGGAGGAACAACCCCTGCAAGGCAAGAGGGGGGGGATGACACCGGAGGCAAAAAATTAAAGAGGCACAGGCAGACAGCAGGGGTCAGCAGAGAGAAGAGATACAAACTAGGTTAAAGGAGCATGGGACAGGGCATCAGCAATGATATTATCCTTACCACTAATGTGTCTAATATCGAGGTTGAATGGTTGCAAGAACAAAGCCCAAAACATCAGGCGCTGGTTGGGATTTTGCAGGGTGGGTTGTAGTCAGTGAACACAGTTAAAGGGGTCAAACCGGAACCAACATAGACTTCGAAGTGCTGTAGAGCCCAAATGAGCCCTAAAGCCTCCTTTTCAATTACAGAATAGTTTTGCTGATACTTATTACATTTCCGGGATCTTAATTGGAACATTTTGGTTGTCATCTAGCAGGGACACTACACCATCTGAAATAAAGGCTGAAAAAGTCACAGTGGGAAGACTGAGAACCAAAGCTACAGTCACATACCTAGGCAAGGTTGTTGGTCAGGGTTTTGTCTGTCCCGTGCAAGCCAAGGTCCAGACTGTGAATCAGTTCCCACAGCCCTCCAATAAGAACGAACTGATGTGCTTCCTGGGAATGGCGGGGGACTACCATGCTTTCTGTAAAACCTTTTCGGTAGTAGTGTCCCCACGGACCTGTTGAAGGTGAAGGACAATGATATCGTCCATCGGCACAACCCTAGAGTCTATGCATAAGTATAATTCTTAATCACTGTTATATTATCAGGTGAAAACTGACAGAATGGTAAGTTCTTGAACTAATACTCATTTTCATGGTATCCCACAGGAAAAATAAATAAATAAAAAGAACATGGCAACAACTAAAAATGAACTATAAAAACATATTTCAATCAGTTAAATCTTTAAACATAAAAGGTTAATGGGCTCAGTTCTTCTCAGGAGCTGGTAGCAGGACCTCTCCTTCCCCCGGGCCGGTGGAGAATATTTTTTCTAAGAACTGATGCCCCTTCCTCCGAGAGGCTGTGGATGGCAGTGTGCGACGCTCTGCCTCGCCACTCTCATCCCACTCTGTCGCCAGACCCCTGTCAGAGCAGACCCCTGTCAGAGCAGACCCCTGTCAGAGCAGGCCCCTGTGGAACGCTGGTCCTTCCCTGGCCTCCTCTGTCAGGACGCGGCAATGACCGTGCCCCCACACCGGGTCGCTACGCCACCCATGTCCGGGCCAGTCATTCCGCTTCGCTGCCCCACCGAGGGTACGTCTGTGGTTCCCATGACCCCGCTGGTTCAGTTCTTGGGAACCTGGCTAGAGCTTCCCAACCTGTCCCGCTGAGTCATGAGAACCATCAGACTCGGCCATGCGATTCAGTTCGCACAATCTCCTCCCCGCTTCCGGGGAGTCCGTTACACTATGGTGGGTGGTATGGAGGTCGCTACCTTACTGGCGAAAGGTGCGGTCGAGATTGTCCCTACAGCCGAAATGAAGTCTGGGTTCTACAGCCCCTAATTCATTGTACCGAAGAACCGGTGGGTTACGGCCAATCCTGGATCTGCGCATCTTGAACCGATCCCTCCACAGGCTTCCGTTCAAGATGCTCACGGCCAAACACATTCTCGAATGTGTGCGGCCACAGGATTGGTTTGCAGCGATCGACCTGAAGGACACCTACTTTCATGTCTCCTTTCTCCTCGACACAGACCGTTCCTACGGTTTGCTTTCGAGGGGCGGGCATATCAGTACGCAGTTCTCCCATTCGGTCTAGCCCTGTCTCCTCGCGTCTTCACGAAGGTCGTTTAGGCAGCCCTTGCTCCGCTACGGCAACACGGGGTTCGCATCTGAAATACTTTTCTAATTACTGTGTCTGAAAAGTAATTTAATTACTCAACAAGTAATTAAACAAATTACTTCTTAAAATCCCTATAAACCTTGACCGGATAGACAATAGAAATGAAACTCTTTTAATAATTAAACATGAGTCAAACATGGAATAGTTTATCCTTTTAAAGCATTTTAGCTTTATTAAAACATACTATAATACTTCAACATTTTAGTAACAAATGTAACCTTTAGTTAAACAGAATTCCTCTGCTACATATCTGAATAACAACAAAAAAAATAGAATTATTCTGCTACATATTTGAATAACAAAAAAGCTTAACTTAAGAGAAGTTAAATGACATGTATCACATGTAAATACGCTGTAAACATGAAACTTGCTTTCAAAGCAACGAGTACCGTATTATATTTCATACATAATGTAGCCAACGTAGTCATGTGTTTCAACAAAATTAACTAATTTCTAATTCACTGTAACCTTTAGCCTGCAATATTTTTTTAAGTTCATCTTCAGACACTTTCTGCACCATTACGGTTGCTGTAGCATTATCTGTCGACGAACATGGATCACTCAACAGTGTTCGTCGATGCTGCCTAGTCAGGTGCTTCAGTACTTGTGCTATTGACAGCGGCCGATAGTTTTTTCTCCCCAGGACATAGCTTGCATTGTACCGTAATGTTATTGTGTACCCGTGTCAAAAAAGTTAAGTAATTGAAATATTTCCATTAGGTAAAACAGCCACTCGCTTCTGCCAACATATTCCACTTCAGACAACGTAACCAACTGGCGCAAACTCGTCACGCGCAACTGCACTACAGCTAACGATTTTAAAGAGGCAGTGTTCACTTTTACCTTTAGGCAATAAATTTAGATTTTAAATTCAATATTGATTTATGCAGAACTGTTGAACTATTTTACAGTATGTAACGCAAGTACATTATAAGTAACTGTAATTTAACTAGATGTACCGCATGGCGGTACAAAATATGACCGCCGCTCAGGCCTGCACTGGCTTTCCACAAAAATAAATGACGTGGAGCAATTTGGCTGTATTGCGTGTTTATATACCTAAAAAAAGTAGTAGTATGTGCATGTGTGTCTGTGTGTGTGTGTATGTGTGTGTGTTTGTGTATGTGTGTGTCTGTGTGTGTGTGTGTCTGTGCGTGTATGTGTGCGTGCGTACATGTGTGTGCGCGTGTGTGTTTGTGTGTGTGTGTGTCTGTGCATGTGGATTTGTATGTGTATGTGTGTGTATGGGTGTGTATCTGTGTGTGTGGATGTCAGTGTGTGTGCATGCTTGCGTTTGTTTGTATTCCTGCATGTGTGTGTGTGACAGTATCATCCTAAACCAGCAACCCTTCGCTCAACAGCACCATCTACAGGCCGATGAGTGTACAGTCACTAAATGTGCACATAAATGAATTTATTTTATACCCCCCCATGGATGAAATTCTACGAAACTTAGCATACCCCCAGAGGATGTCAAGTTAATCATACACATGAAATATGGTGCAGTTCTGAACATCTAAACTGAAGATAGGGGCGATTAAAGCAGACTAATATTGCATTTTCATTTTTTATGGGAGGGGCGCAAATCACAAATGAGTGATTATGGGCTAGGTTGATGTGGGCCCTTAAGACCAACATACCATAAAAATTTCTTCATCCTCGGTGCCACGGTTCAGGTAGTTATTTAGGAAAAACTGCATTTTTTGGGTTTGGGGGGGCCCAGCGCGGGGGGGGAGTGGCCCCCGGGGACCAAACGTCCCTGGTATCGTTGACGAAAAAAATCAGTAGATGACGAAAAAAAAATAAAAAAAAACCTTTGACAATCCCTATATGACCGCTTTCGCTAGCTACGCTAGCGGCGGTCATAATTACCAAAAAATGAACAGTAATCCCTTACACCTTTTCAGTGGATAAGTATTTTAATTACAGTAACAGTTTTACTTTGTAACACGTTACACCCAACACTGCATAGGACATAACAGACTGTGTTTACATGAATACTCCACACGACTGAATACTTCTGGGGTGTATTCCAGAAAGCAAGGTTATCTCACTCTTAAGAAAAATGGGTCTAAACAATTCATAGATGCCACCTACGTCACTACAAATAGAACACCGCCATATTTGCGACCGACTCGCCCGGTATGGCCGCCCAAACTGCCCATTTGAATGAGAGAGAGAGACAGAGATACCTGGAGAAAATTTCTATTTTAGGCTCCGATCCTTATATGTTACCCCCAGTTTTCTTTAGTCCATTATTATCTGCCCCAGGCTTGCCCCAATTGGCCTTTCATGATATAGAAATACTTAAGTCATAGAGCTTCATGGCGCGCGTTCATGAGAGTCGAGGCGATGTCATGAATGAATCTATGAATCTGCAGCTGTTCGGCTGGCATGAATGAATCTATCTAAACCGTCCATCAGCACAGCCAGAGACATCAGCCGAATATCATAAAAGACTGCCATATCTGTCCGAAAGAACAGATGTTCAATTACAGAGAAGAAGGTTTAATACACACAAATATCGAAATGAAAGAATCTTTCGAGTCGAATCTTTTTGAATGATTCGGCTGTGATTAAAAGCTATCAAGAGGTAAGCTCAGTGATTATAATATAACGACTTAAATTGCAGTTTGTTCGTCACATAAAGCTATCATATGAATAAATAACAATATTAATATAACGGACGAGTCGTATTAGATCACTTTTATGATACTTTTGTGATGTTGTTTTGTCTTTTATTATTATAATTTTTTGCGTGACAGCCCCCAGTAGGCTAACGTTACTCATTCACTTTCATTACATTGACAAGAAGAGTCTCCATTAGGCTACATATTCAAAAATGTCCCTTTGTCTTCCACGGAAAGTAAACTTAAGGATTTGCACATGAAGGTGAGTAAATGACGGCAGAATGATCATTTTTGGAAGAACTAGTCCTTTAATATGCATTTCAAGGCTGAAATTATGCATCGTCTGCAGAGCTAACGTTACTTACACAACATAACATCTAACGTTAAAGCGCATGTGACGAAGACAATATCTTTATGAACTTCAGAAAAATATTTATTAGATTTAGGTAGGTATTAACTAACAGACAGACAGACAGTTATATTCAAAACAACCCCAAATCTTACTAACTTACCATGATAAAGTGCATTTAAACAGATCCAACAATAAAATGAAGACAAAACATTATCTGTCGATATCTGTCTGTATAATGTTGGCCACTGAGAGTATAATGGAAATATAATTAACCACAAACCAACATGAGACTTCAAGTTTTTTAAATAAATGATTCTCTCTTCTCTCTTCTTTTGGTATAGAATAAAATACCAGTTCAGGGTTCCTCTTTCGGCTGTTGTTGCAGCCAACTGCACAACATATTGCAGGCATTACTGAGACCGTCGGTCGCAAAGATGGCGGCGCAAAGCTACAGTGACGTCATGTGAATCGAATGAATACCAAATTAGGATTCTTTGGTTTGTAACAATAGCAGAACCCTTTTTATAAGGTTCCATAAAGAACCATGCTTTGAAAGTGTTATATAGGACCTTAAAAGTGTTATAAATAACATTTTCAACAATATCTATTTTCATTAATATTAGTATATTCATATTATTAATTTTACAATTATAAATATTATTTTTATATATTATTTATTAATATTGTTTTTTAGTCCTCTATCTGCCTGGTCTTATCTTTGTTGCCTCTATTTGGGTTTTACATTTTAAAAAAAAACAGTATTTTGTGTCAATTAGGTACTTTTTTATTGACATGGCAGATTGTAGCAAAAATGACAGTGCTCTAATAACAGTTGTTAGCTGAATACATGAATAAATAACACTTGACATTGAACATGATATACTGTAGATGTAATGAAGACCAAGTTCCTGTGAAACATATGATGTCTTTACTTCCTTCATTATGTGTGTATTCTGAGTGGCAGTTTCTCTCTGCAGATGAAGAGGTTATGATACGTGACAGCATCTGAAATACACAATTGGATTGTTACTTCTTTTTTCAAAAAAAAAAGAAGAAAAAAATCAAACAATGGATCATAAATTCCATATCTCTGTTACTTACTTTGTGGAGAAGAGGAGTATCCTCTGAACAGAGCTGCTCACACTTACATGTTCAGTTAAACTAAAAAGAGAAAGACACTGGTTTCCTACCAATCATGTTAAAATTTTTAAAGTTAGGCTATAATTTATAGACATTTTAAGAAAGAAATCATTTACCTGTTGAGAGTATATTGACAGTGTAGTTGTATAGCTGAGCTCCAGAAAATCAGTACTGAGGTTGCTTTGGCAGCAGGGGTGTGAAGTAATGAATTACAAAAACTCACATTACTATAATTATACTGTAAATATAAATACTGTAATAACTGATAAGAATGTAAAAATGTGTACCTTGGAATGCAGCCTAATGTTAAGTCGCTTTAGATAAAAGCGTCTGCCAAATGTATAAATGTAAAAATGTAAATGTATTGAAGTAGTTTTTATAAGTAATAGTACTTTTTTGAGTATTTAAAAATTGTTGTACTTTTATTTTTATTTGAGTACATTTTAAGTGATGTATCAGTACTTTTACTCCGCTATTTTCCCTCCATTTGTGGTCGTTACTCGTTACATGCTTGTTTTATTTTTATTTTTTATCCATCAACGTGATTGGATCGTGTACTCGGTCTGGTGACTGTCATCAAATCAAATTCTGTATAGAAAACGTTAACCGGGTATGCCAACTGCTGTTAATCATGGCTGCAGTGTGGAAGTACATTCTTCAAGCATCAA
This sequence comes from Vimba vimba, assembly GCA_022828995.1. Classification (NCBI taxonomy): domain Eukaryota; kingdom Metazoa; phylum Chordata; class Actinopteri; order Cypriniformes; family Leuciscidae; genus Vimba; species Vimba vimba. The sequence continues at coordinate 6,883,227 of CM040837.1, read as the reverse complement.
TTCAATCGAGATATCAGCATCTTCCTCTAATATGCTAAGGTACATTTTATATTTCTGCATACTACGTTCATAATATGTGCGTAAATGCGGTGTCATGCAGCGTCACTTGGAGAAGTCAGCACCTCGTTGACCCTTGAGGAGTTTAGTATGATCGCGTGTTGCGCGCTGTGAAGTTGTGTTGGGGACACTCTAAAACTGTGGAAAAACACCTTTTGTACTGAAATTGGAGGACCAGATTCAGTATGCAGTGCATTAACTTGTGTTTCTGTCAGTGCGTGACTACAGCTCGTTAATAAACATTTTTTGATCGATCCATTTCATACAATCATACAAGTGCACTTGCACAAAAACATTTTTCAACATTTTATTTGTTCCTATTATTTGTGGATGCTGCTGAAAACAGCTTTGCAAAGACTGCAGAGACGTGCGTTTGTGTATTTCTTTTGAAAAAGTCTCCTTGGAAATACTTCCCTATTTAATTAAAAAATGTCCTTAAAAATTATATTCTCAGCATAACAATTTGAGTAAATGTAAGGGATGATGCCCCCTTCTAAAACAATGTGCAATTACCTTTTAATTTTTAACATATTCAATGGCATGGAATTACTGTGTAATTAGTGTTAGCTCACTATCCTAACCTTTTTCAGTTTATTAGGTGAGGTAAATGATAATGTTAGTGATTCTCATTTATTTTTCAAAACACTAAAACTTGTACAGTTTTGGGGAGAAATTGGCTCTTTTTAATCTCTCTTTAACCCATCTCATGGTGTGTATGATGCTGAACTCTTGTATGAGTTTCTAAAGGGTTTAGAATTTTTTTGCACTGTTCTGAATATTGATAGTTTATGTGCAACAATTGCATGCTCAGGCTCAGTGGTCTTACAACCAATTTTAATTCTATTTTTATTTTTTTAAAACAATAGGATTTAAATGGTGACGAGTGTACTGAGAATAACTTTCATTTTCCAGTCTCTGTACTAGTCTTTCCATGTTGTTTTAATGAGATGGATGATAGTTATTCTTCAATCTTTCTGACAAACAAAATATTATGTAAATTACAGTGTGTACTATGTTTTCTATTTTATTTTTTTAAATTGTAACATACAGTGTTTATTATAAGGGGGTAGAATCCACATCTCAGTATTCACTACTCATGAGTACTTTTAAATAAGCTACTTTTTTACTCCTACTCAAGTAGTTTCTGGACAAGTACAAGTACTCACACTACATTTTTTGGAATGTAATGGTACTTTTACTTGAGTATATTTTTTCAGTACTCTTTCCACCACTGTTTGGCAGTGACCGATTCTGAAAATAAAAAGGTGGGAATAAAGAACCCTAAACTCAAACACAAAGAACGATTTCAGCATATAAAGGGGTTCTTCAGGACAATACAATTCTATACATTTCTATTCTTTTTTTAAGGGTACATTCAAACATAGCCTGCACTCTTGGTTGATTAAACCAAACTTTGCTTACTCGAGGTATGCTGGTTCCAAAAATGTGTCCAGGAGTATGTTCATGGTTAACACAAAGACATTCTCAGAGAGACAAAATCATCATGGAAACAGATGGTAAAAAAGCATGCATACTTTTACTTTTGTTAAACGCTGATTTACGAACCTGGTGCATATCACCACCTACTTGGTGATTGTGTGATCATTTTTCAATATTTTCTTTAATCTGCCAATTACATAATAAAGAGAAAGGTTATGTTCAGAGAGTAGATTGCTACTGCTACTTACATACCATGAAAGTTAACTATTTTTGGAACCGAAAGTTGAGGTTATCAGCTTACCCTTAAATGCAAGTAGTACGCCATTGTTGTAGTTGTCAAGTAAATTCCCCCTCAATTGTTTTGAACAAATGATTTGCATAACATGTTCTAAAGCAGATTTATAATAAAAAAAACAGCACTTTGAGAAAGAGAACTGTGTTTATTTACTAAAAATAAGAGCAGAAAGTGGCATATTTACATGTTTACTAGATCTGTTTGAGACTTTAGAGCATATGCACACCGTCATCTGCCCATCAACCTCATCAGGGACATGGCTGCACTCTTTAGCTGGGACAGGGATGCACTCTGTCAACTTCCCATCAACCTCAGCAGTGATATGGCTGGACTCAAGCAACTTTCCATCAACTTTAGTGGGGACATGGCTGGATTCTTTAGCTGGGACAGGGCTGGACACAGGCAACTTCCCATCAACCTCAGTTGAGACAGGGCTGGATTCAGGCAACTTCCCATCAACCTCAGCTGGGACAGGGCTGGACACACGCACCTTCTCATCAACCTCAGCTGAGACAGGGCTCGACTCCTTAGCTGAGACAGGGCTGGATTCAGGCAACTTCCCATCAACCTCAGCTGAGGCAGGGCTGGACTCCTTAACTGAGACAGGGCTGGATTCAGGCAACTTCCCATCAACCTCAGCTGGGACAGGGCTGGACACACGCACCTTCTCATCAACCTCAGCTGGGACAGGGCTGGACACACGCACCTTCTCATCAACCTCAGCTGGGACAGGGCTGGACACAGGCAACTTCCCATCAACCTCAGCAGTGATATGGCTGGACTCAAGCAACTTTCCATCAACTTTAGTGGGGACATGGCTGGATTCTTTAGCTGGGACAGGGCTGGACACAGGCAACTTCCCATCAACCTCAGCTGAGACAGGGCTGGATTCAGGCAACTTCCCATCAACCTCAGCTGGGACAGGGCTGGACACACGCACCTTCTCATCAACCTCAGCTGAGACAGGGCTCGACTCCTTAGCTGAGACAGGGCTGGATTCAGGCAACTTCCCATCAACCTCAGCTGAGGCAGGGCTGGACTCCTTAACTGAGACAGGGCTGGATTCAGGCAACTTCCCATCAACCTCAGCTGGGACAGGGCTGGACACACGCACCTTCTCATCAACCTCAGCTGGGACAGGGCCGGACACACGCACCTTCTCATCAACCTCAGCTGGGACAGGGCTGGACACAGGCAACTTCCCATCAACCTCAGCAGTGATATGGCTGGATTCAAGCAACTTCCCATCAACCTCAGCTGGGACAGGGCTGGACACAGGCAACTTTCCATCAACTTTAGTGGGGACATGGCTGGATTCTTTAGCTGGGACAGGGCTGGACACAGGCAACTTCCCATCAACCTCAGCTGAGACAGGGCTGGATTCAGGCAACTTCCCATCAACCTCAGCTGGGACAGGGCTGGACACACGCACCTTCTCATCAACCTCAGCTGAGACAGGGCTGGACTCCTTAGCTGAGACAGGGCTGGATTCAGGCAACTTCCCATCAACCTCAGCTGAGGCAGGGCTGGACTCCTTAACTGAGACAGGGCTGGATTCAGGCAACTTCCCATCAACCTCAGCTGGGACAGGGCTGGACACACGCACCTTCTCATCAACCTCAGCTGGGACAGGGCTGGACACAGGCAAGTTCCCATCAACCTCAGCGGGGACAGGGCTGGACTCCTTGGCTGAGACAGGGCTTGATTCAGGAAACTTCCCATAAACCTCAGCTGGGACAGAGCTGGACACAGGCAACTTCACATCAACCTCAGCTGGGACAGGACTGGACACAGGCAACTTCCCATCAACCTCAGCTGGGACAGGACTGGATTCAGGCAACTTCCCATCAACCTCAGCTAGGACAGGGCTGGACACACGCACCTTCTCATCAACCTCAGCTGGGACAGGGCTGGACACAGGCAACTTCCCATCAACCTCAGCTGGGACAGGGCTGGACACACACAACTTCCCATCAACCTCAGCTTGGACAGGGCTGGACACAGGCAACTTCCCATCAACCTCAGCGGGGACAGGGCTGGACACAGGCAACTTCCCATCAACCTCAGCGGGGACAGGGCTGGACTCCTTGGCTGAGACAGGGCTGGATTCAGGCAACTTCCCATCAACCTCAGCTGGGACAGGGCTGGACACAGGCAACTTCCCATCAACCTCAGCTGGGACAGGGCTGGACTCCTTGGCTGAGACAGGGCTGGATTCAGGCAACTTCCCATCAACCTCAGCTGGGACAGGGCTGGACTCCTTAGCTGGGACAGAGCTGGACACAGGCAACTTCCCATCAACCTCAGCTGGGACAGGGCTGGACTCCTTGGCTGAGACAGGGCTGGATTCAGGCAACTTCCCATCAACCTCAGCTGGGACAGGGCTGGACACAGGCAACTTCCCATCAACCTCAGCTGGGACAGGGCTGGACTCCTTGGCTGAGACAGGGCTGGACTCCTTAGCTGAGACAGGGCTGGACTCAGGCAACTTCCCATCAACCTCAGCTGGGACAGGGCTGGACACAGGCAACTTCACATCAACCTCAAATGGGACAGGGCTGGACACAGGCAACTTCACATCAACCTCAGCTTGGACAGGGCTGGACTCCTTGGCTGAGACAGGGCTGGACTCCTTAGCTGAGACAGGGCTGGATTCAGGCAACTTCCCATCAACCTCAGCTGGGACAGGGCTGGACACAGGCAACTTCCCATCAACCTCAGCTGGGACAGGGCTGGACTCCTTAGCTGAGACAGGGCTGGATTCAGGCAACTTCCCATCAACCTCAGCTGGGAGAGGGCTGGACACAGGAAACTTTCCATCAACCTCAGCTGGGACAGGGCTGGACACACGCACCTTCTCATCAACCTCAGCTGGGACAGGGCTGGATTCAGGCAACTTCCCATCAACCTCAGCTAGGACAGGGCTGGACACACGCACCTTCTCATCAACCTCAGCTGGGACAGGGCTGGATTCAGGCAACTTCACATCAACCTCAGCTGGGACAGGGCTGGACTCCTTAGCTGAGACGGGGCTGGATTCAGGCAACTTCCCATCAACCTCAGCTGGGACAGGGCTGGACACAGGCAACTTCACATCAACCTCAGCTGAGACAGGGCTGGACTCCTTAGCTGAGACAGGGCTGGACTCAGGCAACTTCCCATCAACCTCAGCTGGGACAGGGCTGGACTCCTTAGCTGAGACAGGGCTGGATTCAGGCAACTTCCCATCAACCTCAGCTGGGAGAGGGCTGGACACAGGAAACTTTCCATCAACCTCAGCTGGGACAGGGCTGGACTCCTTGGCTGAGACAGGGCTGGACACAGGCAACTTCCCATCAACCTCAGCTGGGACAGGGCTGGACACAGGCAACTTCACATCAACCTCAGCTGGGACAGGGCTGGACACAGGCAACTTCCCATCAACCTCAGCTGGGACAGGGCTGGACTCCTTAGCTGAGACAGGGCTGGATTCAGGCAACTTCCCATCAACCTCAGCTGGGACAGGGCTGGACTCCTTAGCTGAGACAGGGCTGGATTCAGGCAACTTCCCATCAACCTCAGCTGGGACAGGGCTGGACACAGGCAACTTCCCATCAACCTCAGCTGGAACAGGGCTGGACACAGGCAACTTCCCATCAACCTCAGCTGGGACAGGGCTGGACACACGCACCTTCTCATCAACCTCAGCTGGGACAGGGCTGGATTCAGGCAACTTCCCATCAACCTCAGCTGGGAGAGGGCTGGACACAGGCAACTTCCCATCAACCTCAGCTGGGACAGGGCTGGACTCCGTGGCTGAGACAGGGCTGGACTCCTTAGCTGAGACAGGGCTGGACTCCTTAGCTGAGACAGGGCTGGATTCAGGCAACTTCCCATCAACCTCAGCTGGGACCAGGCTGGACACAGGCAACTTCCCATCAACCTCAGCTGGGACAGGGCTGGACTCCTTAGTTGGGACAGGGCTGGATTCAGGCAACTTCCCATCAACCTCAGCTGGGACAGGGCTGGACTCCTTGGCTGAGACAGGGCTGGACTCAGGCAACTTCCCATCAACCTCAGCTGGGACAGGGCTGGACTCCTTAGCTGGGACAGGGCTGGATTCAGGCAACTTCCCATCAACCTCAGCTGAGACAGGGCTGGACTCCTTAGCTGAGACAGGGCTGGACTCAGGCAACTTCCAATCAACCTCAGCTGGGACAGGGTTGGACACAGGCAACTTCCCGTCAACCTCAGCTGGGACAGGGCTGGACACAGGCAACTTCACATCAACCTCAGCTGGGACAGGGTTGGACACAGGCAACTTCCCGTCAACCTCAGCTGGGACAGGGCTGGACACAGGCAACTTCACATCAACCTCAGCTGGGACAGGGCTGGATACAGGCAACTTCCCATCAACCTCAGCTGGGACAGGGCTGGACACAGGCAACTTCCAATCAACCTCAGCTGGGACAGGGCTGGACACAGGCAACTTCCCATCAACATCAGTGGGGACATGGCAGGACTCTTTAGCTGGGACAGGGCTGGACTCAGACAACTTTCCATCAACCTTTTTGGGAAGAGAACTAGATTCCATCAACTTCCCATCAACCTTGGTGATGGAGAGAGAGCTGGATTCCGCCAACTTCCCATCAACCTTTTTGGAAAGAGAACTGGATTCCGTCAACTTCCCATCAACCTTGGTGTTGGAGAGAGAGCTGGATTCCCGCAACTTCCCATCAATGCCTAAAGAAAATTGGTGCAAAAATAAAGAGCTGTAGTTATCTTCCCTCATGGTCAAGGTCAACCTCAGCCTCATAGCATCAGCACAAGTCACCTTTTTGGGCAGTTAGCCCAGATGCATTCTGCAAAGACATCTCAACAACCATATCAGACTTCGCTACCACTGGCCATGTTGGATTTTGTTTGATCACACAAGGAAAGGACAAGGAGCCACCTGGAAAACAAAAGGCATTATCAACTTTAATACCAGAAGTCATCAGGCCTCAAACTTAAGTACACATTGTGCAAACAAAAAGGCACAATGTTAAAAACCACATAAGAATTTCAAACCTTTGCTCTTAAAACACAGTTGCTTAATACCAGTCTGGTATAAATGACGCCCAACTGGAGAAGCAAACCCTGAAAACAAGATTTAAAGTTAAACAAATAATAAATAAAACTTAACTTTTAAAACATTACACTAAGGTGAACTATTTTTTTTACCATTGAGTACCAGTTGGTGACACACAAATACTAAAAACATAAAGTTTGAAACTGCCATCTTGATTACAGATTAAACAATCACCATTGCTTTCTAAAACAGGCCTCAAGCCAGGGCTTTTAAAATAACACAGATTTTCATTATCTGGTATTAAACTCCAACACCTGATTTGAATGAACCAAACAAATAAGTTGGGGCTAAAGTGGTTTCATAAAAGGTAATTGAAGTTCATGCAATGCCACTAATTTGATCCAGGTTTATCTAGTCTGCATAATTGTGTGTGCGGGCGTTTCTTAAGCAGCCCTAAAGGTGATCATTGATTAAATTGATCCATCACAGCAAATAGCATATTTTGTGCTGTTTTATGTGTTTGAGACATGGTGTTTTCCTCAGTGCAAAACTTACATTTCACAGGTATATTCTCCATCTGTAAATGTTAGAAAGTCATGCAAATATTTCCATTTTGCTGCTAAACTTTGAATGAGAGCTGCTGCGCGCATGTGCACCAAATGGGAGTACGATAATTCGGACTAAAATATACATTTTGCTTGAAAAATTAATATGCAATATTTTATAACGCCAGATATATTTTCTAACTATAATAATTTACCTTTAGAATGTTGGCTAAGTTGCGGTGAACTTATAGGTCATTACACTCATTTATTTTTATACTTGTAAAATAAAAATAAAATTTGAACAGAAGTAATTCAGGGAAGACATTTTTAAGAAACCAAATATAATAAAGATATTGGGTATAGGAACTATGCTACTTAATAAAGATGAGTTATACTTATTTAGAATACTGAGAATTACAGCTTTTAAAGTAATAACACATTTTTGGAGAAAGGAAGAATTGCCAGTTTTAAATGATTGGTTAGATTTAGTTTCAAAAGTACACTAGAGGATAACATGAAATTAAGAGCATAAGGATACATTTTGAAAAGATATGGGCAACTCTAAAATCAAATCAAAATCGAACATTCTATAAAATAAAGGAATACATATTACATTAATTACCTTTTATATATAACCCTTCCTCCCTTTTAATTATAATTATTTATTATTTTAATTTACTTATTTAATATTATTATTATTTGATATTTAAATAAAAGATTAAAAGATAAAAAAAATTTTTAATCTTTTATTTAAATATCAAATTTGTACCAATTTTTATAATTGTGTTAAATGTGTTTGAAAGATGCAATAAAGGACAGTAAAGGACACTATCTTTATAAACTCATCAGATTATATTTTTTTCCATTAAACCTGGGGTCAGTTTCAATAAGGAGGTTCAAAACTTGACCTCTGAGTTGATTTAACCTGAGATGGGAAACTCAGAACAGCTGAGTTGAGTTCAATCAACTCTGAGTAGACTGATTCGTGTGTCTGTAAGCGTGTGTACCACGACTTTGAATAGGCATGATTAATGGAGCTCAGAAATTACGATTCACCATGGCAACAGCACCCAATAAAAAGACGTCTGCATACTTAAAGGGATACTCCACTTTTTTTGGAAATAGGCTAATTTTACAACTAAACAGAGTTAAACAGTTGAGTTTTACCGTTTTCGAATCCATTCAGCTGAACTCCGGGTCTGGCAGTACCACTTTTAACATAGCTTAGCATAGATCATTGAATGGGACAAGACCATTAGCTTCTCTCTCAAAAAAAATGACCAAAGAGTTTCGATATTTTTCCTATTTAAAAATTGTCTCTTCTGTAGTTATATCGTGTACTAAGACCGACGGAAAATGTAAAGTTGCGATTTTCTAGGCTGATATGGCTTGGAACTATACTCTCATTCCTGCGTAATAATCAAGAAACTTTGCTGCTGTACCATGAGTGCAACAGGCGTAATGATATGACGCAACGCCTGAAAATAGGTCTAATCGGTCTAATAGGTTAGACAAACTTAGTCCCGGTCACGTTGGAAGTTACTGAGTTGGGGACTATTTTCAGGCGCTGCATCATATCTGCGTCATAGGAAAAATATCAAAACTCTTTGGTCATTTTTTTGAGAGAGATGCTAATGGTCTTGTCCGATTCAATGATCTATGCTAAGCTATGCTAAAAGTGGTACTGCCAGACCCGGAGATCGGTTGAATGGATTCGAAAACGGTAAAACTCAACTGTTTAACTCTGGGGGAGTTGTAAAATGAGCCTATTTCCAAAAAAAGTGGAGTATCCCTTTAAGAGTCTAAGTATAATTCCTAATCATTGTTATATTATCAGGTGAAAACTGACAGAATAGTAAGTTATTGAACTAATACTCATTTTCATGGTATCCCACAGGCAAAATAAATAAATAAAAAGAACATGGCAACAACTAAAAATGAACTATAAAAACATATTTCAGTCAGTTAAATCTTTAAACACAAAAGATTAATGGGTATCTACATGACTTTACAAACATTTGAAATATAAAATAAATATCATTCAGTGTCTATTTCAATGTGCAACAGCTTTTTCCAGTCTCTTTTCATATAATCAAATGTTCTCTAATCCAACATGTAACATTTCTTAATTAGGGTAAAGAAATTAACATTTGACTTCTACTCCGCCAACAGAAAGAAGGCAGAGGCTCGCAAAATGGGGGGATGAAGAGGAGATGTCCACAATACCAAGTATTGGAGGAATATTAAAATCCAACAGCAAAAAGAATAACTGTTGCTTTTTTATTTGTAGGAAATAAAGATGACCAAATAAATTGTGTATAATTTGTGTTTATTTGACAGCTGTGTTGGTGGTTACAGCATACAGTATATCTATACCCTTTCATGTGGCATCCTTCCATTCCATACAGTAACCTGTTTAATTTTTGAAAGGTGCGATGACGGGAAATATGTGTGTCATCAATGCATCTGACCACATTGAAAATCCTAAAGGAAATGAATTTACTTCCAGAGGTCACAGCAAGATGTTATCAAGTGAAAATTGTTTGACTAACCTCATTTAAACCGATTTCTCCACCACTGACCTGCAATCCTGTGAATCTATTCTTTGATGGCTCTCACAGATTTTTGCCCAGGAATCAACACAAAAATTCTAAGAATGAGCGTGAGAGCGAGGCACACTTTCCTTCACGCTTTCTGCATACAGCGGCCTTACTAATGTGCTCTGCATATATATTTATTTATTTATTTATTTATTTATTTATTTATTTATCTGCATATATATAAAAATGTGCAATCTTTCCAGTCAAAATATCTAATGATTCAATAAAATCATGATGCATTTTCTACATAAGAAAAACTACATATGGTATGTCTTTTTCTGGGGGGGGGGGGACTAATTTAAGTACTTTTTTCATATTTTGCAATTAACTGCCAATGGGGTAAGAAAAATAATCTTGTGTCCATTTGCATTAAGTTTATTTTTGCAGCGTGAATGAATGAAGTATAAACATTGCTTACACTTTAGAGACCGAAAGAAACTCTGGGTTTACCGAAGAAAACCTTCTCCAGACCAGGTTAGGTTCAGAGTATAAGTTAACTCTCTTTCAGAAACGGACTTGACTTACCCTGCTCTCTCGAGTTTGACATACCTCTCATTCTGAAACAGAAAACCCAGAGTTTCCCTCATTTCAAGGTTAACATACTCAGAGTTTTCACTTAACCTTAATAGGGAGTCAATGGAATGTTGACCGAACCGGGCTAATATGGTCATACGTCCTGGTTCTGGTAAGAACTCGAGCTGCTGCATTTTGGACCAGGTGTAGTTTGTTCATTAAGCGTGTAGGGCAACCACCGATTACAATAATCTAGCCTTGATGTCATGAACGCATTAACTAATTGTTCTGCATTTGTCATTGAAAGCATATGTTGTAATTTAGATATATTTTTAAGATGTAAGAATGTGGTTTTACAGATACTAGAAACGTGACTTTCAAATGAAAGATTGGTATCAAAGAGCACACCCAGGTTCCTAACCGACGACGAAGATTTAACAGAGCAGCCATCGAGTGTTAGACAGTATTCTAGGTTATTACGTGAAGAAGTTTTTTGTCCAATAATTAGAATCTCTTTTTTTTCCAGAATTAAGTACAGTAGTAGGAAATTACTAGTCATCCAGTTTTTTATATCGGCTATGCATTCCGTTAATTTTGTGAATTGGTAAGTTTCGTCAGGCATTAAAGAAATATAGAGCTGAGTATCGTCAGCATAACAGTGAAAACTAACGCCTAATGATATCTCCCAAAGGTAGCATATACCGAGTGAACAGCAACGGTCCTAGTACTGGTACTCCATATTGAACTTGTGATCGATAAGACATCTCTTCATTTACTGCTACAAACTGATAACGGTCAGATAAATATGATTTAAATCATGCTAATGCAATTTCACTAAATGCCAACATAATTTTCGAGTCTATTTAAAAGAATGTTGTGGTCAATGGTGTCAAATGCAGCACTAAGATCGAGTAACACTAAAAGAGAGATACAACCACGATCGGATGATAAGAGCAAATCATTTGTGACTCTAATGAGAGCTGTCTCAGTAAAATCCCACTAAGATAAATGCATTTTGTTTTTCTTCCCATTTTAGTCAACCCAATATTATTACTATGCTGACTGCAATCATTACACACATGACTGGCAGTCTTCTGTAATAAAGGCAGGCAGTCAATCTTTGTTTCTATTTTTAATATCAAAAATAAAATAAATCAAATTACAAACAAGACAAATAATAGAAAAAACAAACAAATTAAATAAGCTTTTTCAGGTAGCTTAGGTTTCTTTAACATGCTGTAGTAAGAAATACTACAAAAATTTAAAAATGAAATGTAAAAATAAAAATAAAACACTGTATAGTCTTCACTGTATGAATTAAATATAAATGGATTCATATTAAAGTTACAAAAGTGATGTCAAAAGCAGTGCGTGATTTTGTTTTACGTTCATTAAACAGACAGCGGCAGCTTATGAGGCTGCTGTCCCTTTAAGAGAGAATACACAGAACTAATATACCATTACACATCCTATTCTCTCCTAACGGTTTATGTCAGTGTAGGACATAACTGGCGGTTAACATCAATACTCCACACGAATGAATATTCCCGATGTCACTTTGTGAAGAAATACTACATGCCTGCACACATGCACTAAACAATGCATCTCCATTGGTTGCAGTAGTGGTGCAATAAATCTACACTTTGATGGAGAAGGGTTAATAAACTTAAACGTTTCTTTTTCCAAAAAATTTGCACTTTTAAACACATTTTCAGGCCCCCTAAACACCATTGGCATGTAAAATAAACAGCCCAGATACTCAAGTTTCCCTTTTTTTATGAAAACTGTCATGTAAACCCCCAGGCTAATGAAATTAACATGTCAGTTCTCCAACCAACCAGTTCTCCACCAACAGCAAGAAGGCAGAGGACCTGCACCACCACTGATAGATGAAGCGGAGATACACAATATTGGAAGAATATTAAAGGGGTGGTATAATGCCATTTTCACAAGATGTAAAATAAGTCTCTGATGTCCCCAGAGTGTGAATGTGAAGTTTCAGCTCAAAATACCCCACAGATATTTTTATATTGCATGTTAAAGTTGTCACTTTTTGAGGGTGAGCAAAAACACAAAGTTTTGTGTCTGTTCCTTTAAATGCAAATGAGCTGCACGCGGCACAGAGGGTGGAGCTTCAAGAGCTTGTGTCCTTTTTCCTCACACAGACATGCACTGAAAATTTCAAAAACTTTTAGCCTTTTATGTTCAAACCAAAGTCAGAAAGATGGAGAGACTCAAGAAGAAGTGACAACATTTAGACAACATTTCTGAATAGTTAATTGGTGAATTTATGTAGCTTATGTGTAGTTATCTTCTAGTCATTGATTAGCATATTCTGTCTTGATAATCTATAAATCGTGTTCAGGGGGCGGGGTTTATGTAAATTTTAGTGTTGGTGATGTCACTAACCCGCAAAGAAGCTCATGTAGTATCTACCAGCCGTTTGTTATAGTCCTTAAAGGGACTGTAAGTAGGAATTTCTCCCATCTAGTGGTGAAATTGTATTTTGCATTCAAACGAATAATGCTCTCCAGCGCCTCACTTTTTCAAATGCTTGTTGCATCTACGGTAGCCGTTATGTACCAAAAAGCTATGACAGGATGTCTTATAATAGCACTTCCGAGTTTTTCTTCGGGTGAACAGGTTTGTTATTTAAAACAAACTGAAACTTGAAACAACGAAAAAAGAATGTTACAGTATGAATTACTGACTGTGAAAAACATTATCTAAGGTAGTAATAAAGCCTTCTTTACTCGTTATATTTTTTGAAGTAGGCTACGTGCATTGTTAATCTTCATCATCAGAGCCTTCTCTAATGTTACTTTACTCAATAGCTGCTATTCATCAAAGAGCCTGTTTAACTTTTACTATAAATGTTCTTCTGTCTATATAATAAAGTACTTCTCTATATAATAAAAAAACTTATATAGTTTTTTATTATATAAATATTATATTATTTTTCTGTCTATATAATAAAAAACTTCTCTAATGTTACTTTACTCAATAGCTGCTATTCATCAAAGAGCCCGTTTAACTTTTACTATAAATGTTCTTCTGTCTAATAAAGTACACAACCAAGTAATGAAAAGAAAGCTTGTAATTAAGACCGTAACATTGACTTACCTGTCGAGAAGAAAGCAGGCAACTTCAGCTTCTCTTTTAAAAGCTTTCTCCTGCATTAGCTATCCCGAAAATTCCTTTTACGGTTTATTTTGGACTTTTTCGACGACGAGGACTCCTTATCCTGTGACTCATATGTATGTATGAATGAACGGTGTATAAATAACCGTACAGTGCAGCCTTTTAAACTTGCCGCGGCAGTGACAAGCGCCTCTCTCTGCTCTGCTTCTCCGCTTCTGCTGACTTCAGTCACGTGACGCCAGGCTCTGAACGAAAGCGCGTTGTGGAAACGCGTTGGCCTAGTACTTTTTGTCCCTCTCTGCTATTATAGTTTTTCAAGATGGCGGAACTACATGGAAGCCTCCGTGGACCTACCCGTCCCATGTATATAAAGTTAATAAATTCTTCGTTTACGAGGATTAGTCTGATCATTGGCATAGGTATTTGTACATCATTGAGGGCATATTTATTAATAAAAATATTGATTTTAGATAATAAAATACCTAAAAAGCTACATACAGTCCCTTTAAAAAGCGATTTCTTTAAAAGAAAATATCTCCCTTTGCCTTGAACTTTGAGCGTTGTAACTTTGCAAATGTTGTTTATGCTCAAACAGCAACATTACACACTAACTAAAGTTAGAAAAGTGAAATCAAAATCAACTACCTCTTTAAAATCCAACAGGAAAAAGAATTACTGTTGCTTTTGTATTTGTAGGAAATAAAAATGACCAAATAAATTGTGAATAATTAGTGTTTATTTAACAGATGTGATGTGGTTATGGCATCCATCTCTACCCTTCCATCTGGCATCCTCCCATTCCATACAGTAATCTGCTTCATTTTCGACAGGAGCGATGATGGAAATCCTAAAGGAAATTCTAATTATTCGGTTACTTTCAGAGGTCACAGCAAGATGTTATCAAGTGAACGTTATTTACCAAATTACCTTACGTTATTTAAACCGATTTCTCCACCACTGACCTGCAATCCTGAATCTCCTCTTTGATGGATCTCACGGGTTTGTGTCCAGGAAACAAAAACTCTCAGAAAGAGCGTGAGAGTGAGGCACACTTTCCTTCCCGCTCTGATACAGTGGCCTTACTAATGTGCTCTGCATCTCCGATGATATATAGAAAATTGAATGAATGAACAAACTGCAAAAATGCTTTTCTTACTTGACTTTTTGTGTTGTTTCCAGTCAAAATATCTAAAAATTCTTAAATCAAGATACATTTACTACAGAAGAAAAACTCTGGGTTTACCGAAGAAAACCTGCTCCCGACTAGGTTTGGTTCACAGTGTAAGTTACCATGGTAACTAAGTACAGAGTATAAGTTACCCATCTTTCAGAAACGGCTTGATTTACTCCGCTTTCTCGGGTTTGACATATCTCCCATTCTGAAATAGAAAACCCTTATTTCAGGGTTAACATACTCAGAGTTTTCACTTAACCTCCTTTCTGAAACAGGCCCCTGGATATTTATTAACTAACATTAACAAAGATTAATAAATACTGTAACAAATATATTTATTAGTTAATGCACTAATGTTATTTTATTTTATTTATTTTTTTTTATTTATTTTTTTTAAGCAGCACTTTGAGAAAGATAACTGGTTTTATTGACTAAAAATGAGATCTGAAAGTGGCAGATGTAGAGGCGGACAGATCTACTATGAGACTTTAGAGCATGAGCATTCAGTCAACTTCCCATCAACCTCAGTGGGTACATGGCTGGACTGTTCACCTGGGACATGGCTGGAATCTGTCAACTTTCAATCCAACTCAGCAGGGACTTGGCTGGACTGTTCACCTGGGACATGGCTGGATTCTGTCAACTTCCCATCAACCTCAGTGGGGACATGGCTGGACTGTTCACCTGGGACATGGCTGGATTCTGTCAACTTCCAATCCAACTCAGCAGGGACTTGGCTGGACTGTTCACCTGGGACATGGCTGGATTCTGTCAACTTCCCATCAACCTCAGTGGGGACATGGCTGGACTGTTCACCTGGGACATGGCTGGATTCTGTCAACTTCCCATCAATCTCAGCAGGGTTAGCTCTAGACTCTTCAGCTGGGACATGGCAGGTCTCAGTCAACTTCCCATCAACCTCATTGGGGAAAGGTTTAGGCTCTTTAGCTGGGACATGGCTGAATTCATTCAGCTTTCCATCAACCTCAGTGGGGACAGGGCTGGATTCTTTAAACTTCCCAATAACCTCAGCATGGACATGGCTGGACTCTTTAGCTGGGACATGGCGGGTCTCAGTCATCTTCCCATCAACCTCAGCGGGATCTTGTCTGGATTCTGTCAAATTCCCATCAACCTCATTGGGGAAAGTTCTAGACTCTTCAGCTGGGACATGGCTGGATTCTTTCAGCTTCCCATCAACCTCAGTGGGGACAGGGCTGGATTCTTTAAACTTCCTAATAACCTCAGCATGGACATGGCTGGACTCTTCTGCTGGGACATGGCTGGATTCTTTCAGCTTCCCATCAACCTCAGTGGGGACATGGCTGGACTGTTCACCTGGGACATGGCTGGATTCTGTCAACTTCCCATCAACCTCAGTGGGGACATGGCTGGACTGTTCACCTGGGACATGGCTGGATTCTGTCAACTTCCAATCCAACTCAGCAGGGACTTGGCTGGACTGTTCACCTGGGACATGGCTGGATTCTGTCAACTTCCAATCCAACTCAGCAGGGACTTGGCTGGACTGTTCACCTGGGACATGGCTGGATTCTGTCAACTTCCCATCAACCTCAGTGGGGACATGGCTGGACTGTTCACCTGGGACATGGCTGGATTCTGTCAACTTCCAATCCAACTCAGCAGGGACATGGCTGGACTGTTTACCTGGGACATGGCTGGATTCTGTCAACTTCCAATCCAACTCAGCAGGGACTTGGCTGGACTGTTCACCTGGGACATGGCTGGATTCTGTCAACTTCCAATCCAACTCAGCAGGGACTTGGCTGGACTGTTCACCTGGGACATGGCTGGATTCTGTCAACTTCCCATCAATCTCAGCAGGGTTAGCTCTAGATTCTTCAGCTGGGATATGGCGGGTCTCAGTCAACTTCCCATCAACCTCATTGGGGAAATGTTTAGGCTCTTTAGCTGGGACATGGCTGGATTCATTCAGCTTTCCATCAACCTCAGTGGGGACAGGGCTGGATTCTTTAAACTCCCCAATAACCTCAGCATGGACATGGCTGGACTCTTTAGCTGGGACATGGCGGGTCTCAGTCATCTTCCCATCAACCTCAGCGGGATCTTGTTTGGATTCTGTCAAATTCCCATCAACCTCATTGGGGAAAGTTCTAGACTCTTCAGCTGGGACATGGCTGGATTCTTTCAGCTTCCCATCAACCTCAGCGGGGACAGGGCTGGATTCTTTAAACTTCCCAATAACCTCAGCATGGACATGGCTGGACTCTTCAGCTGGGACAGCGAGGGTCTCAGTCAACTTCCCCTCAACCTCATTGGGGAAAGGTTTAGGCTCTTTAGCTGGGACATGGCTGGATTCATTCAACTTCCCATCAACCTCAGTGGGATCTTGTCTGGATTCTGTCAACTTCCCATCAACCTCATTGGGGAAAGGTCTAGACTCTTCAGCTGGGACATGGCTGGATTCTTTCAGCTTCCCATCAACCTTAGCAGGGACTTGGCTGGACTCTTCAGCTGGGACAGGGAGGGTCTCAGTCAACTTCCCATCAACCTCAGAGGGGATAGGTCTAGACTCTTCAGCTGGGACATGGCTGGATTCTTTCAACTTCCCATCAACCTTAGCAGGGACTTGGCTGGATTCAGTCCAATTCCCATCTACCACAGCCACAGGGACAAGGCTGGATTCTTCAGCTGGAACAAGGTTGGATTCTGTCAACTTCCCATCAACCTTAGTTGGGACATGTCGGGACTTCCCATCAACCTCAGGGGGGAGACGGCGGGGCTCTTCAGCGGGGAGACGGTGGGGCTCTTCAGCCTGGACACGGCGGGCGGCACAGACTCGCCAAGGCTCTTTGGCGTGGACACGGCGGGCGGCACAGACTCGCCAAGGCTCTTTGGCATGGACACAGCAGGCGACACAGACTCGCCAAGGCTCTTTGGCGTGGACACGGCAGGCGGCGCGGACACGGCAGGGCTCTTCGGCATGGACACAGCAGGGCTCTTCGGCGCAGACACGGCAGGGCTCTTCGGCTAAAGAAAATTGGTGTGAAAAAAAGCTGAGATTATCTTTCCTCATGGTCAATATCAACCTTATAGCATCAGTTTTTAGAATAATAAAAAAAAGTTTTTTGTTTTTTTTTAAATAAATAAAAAATAAATAAGAAGTCACCTTTTTGGACAGTTAGCCCAGATACATTCTGCAAAGACATCAGAACAGCCATATTACACTTCACTACCACTGGCCATGTTTGATTTTGTTTGTTCACATGAAGAAAACACAAGGGGCCATCTGAAAAAAAAAAGGTATTATTAACTTTAATACAAGAAGTCATCAGGCCTTGTAAAAGTTAACTATGCATAGTGTAAAGAAAAGCATTATGTTAACCACTATATAAGGGTTACAAACCTTTGCTCAATGAATAATTCCCAACTGGAAAAGCAAATCCTGAAAAAAAAATATGTAAGGTTAAAAAAAAGAGAAAGTTACATACATATTTAGCATATTTAAAACATTGCATTAAGGTGAAAACAACATTACCATTGAGTACCAGTTGGTGACACATAAATACTAAAAACATAAAGTTTGAAACTGCCATCTTGATTACAGATGAAACAATCACCAATCTATCTATACTTTCTAAAACAGGCTCCAAGCCAGGGCTTTTAAAATAACAGATTTTCATCACCTGGGTTTCTTGTTACAGTGAAATTAGTGACAGAGGACCTGCTCATTAACATTCCTGTGCACTCATTGGTTGGTTGTGGTTTTCAAAATGTTCAAAGAGGTTTTGACTTTATTTAGTTTCTTCAAGAAAAAGTGGCAGTATCTTTAAAAACATATCAGATTATATGATTTTTCCATTAAACGAGACAAGTATTTATCAGACACAAAAACAAAGAAGATGAATAAGGGTGTTTTCACACTGGGCACATTCTGATTCCGGTTGAGAAATCACTATTGTTATTTTTAAAATGTTCAAATAGGTTTTGAATTTATTTATTTTCTACAAGAAAAAGGGGTAGTATCTTTATGAACACATCAACTTTTATGATTTTTCCATTAAATTAGACCAGTATTTATCAGGCACTAAAACAAAGAAGTTTTCACACTGGGCACATTTGGTCCAATTCCAAGCGTGATTGTTCCTGGTGCCCCCTGCAGCATTGGGCTGGTTAACACTCAACTTAATTATATCAAAACCTTGTGCATTTGCATTCATTTTACATGTAGGAGCATTCTTTCTTTGTTATTTCTTATTGGTTATTTACTGTCATATGGCCACAGGTGATCACTTCTGTTTTCTTTATTATTTCCTTTGGCGGATTGTTTGAGCTAGTGTTGGAAGAGGCGAGTGGTGGGAGCCAACTTTCTGTTGAATGTATTGCATCAATTTAATCATGTCTTTATATGCTTTGTTAAAATCAGATCAAAAGCAAGCTAAGATCGTCAGTTTTCTTTTTGTTGAAAATGGCAACTGTGTGTAAAAAAGTCAGCCATCCCACTACATAGCCTCTATGTAGCTATCGGAATGCCGCTAATATAAGTCAAGAAAAAACGGCGCTTTGTTTTCAAGGATATTCCATTCATGCCCTGCACTGGAACACAGTTGTGGATCACGAGAAGAAATGGACACGAGATGCACAGCACTTGGACCGGTATGTGAATCAGATTATTATTTATCTGCTTGCTGCTTGTCTGTTGGAGACACTATGGTTGGTTGTGCTTGATGTGGAGTGCGGATCCATTTGTTTGGATAAACTATGGTGGACCTGAAGTGTGTAGTTTCTGTCGTGTGTTACATGCAGTGCTGTGATTTGTACAATCTTTGTTAGTGATTAAAACACACATTTAAAAGTTGTATGTGCCACTTAGGTTGATTGATGAGAGAAAATGGATGAAGATGAGGCTGATGTGGTTATGGAGAGCAAAAGTGTGAACAGAGTAATGAATATTGATTATGGAATACAGACAATTACTATGGCTGTTCAAGGGCAATCTCCTTTAAAATTATTCATTGCCTGCTGCTGTTCCCTCTGATGTAAATGCACATGTAAAAAAGACTCTGCATCAAGGTGAGGAATGTAATGCATTGACTTGTGAGCATTTCATTGATGAGATCAAACCAAACGATAGTAACTCAAATGTTTACAGCAAAAAAAAATCAAATAAAAAGAGCACTTCTTCTGGTTCACGATCTAGTAGATCATCTACATCAGAGGTCTTCAATCCTGCTCCTGGAGGGCCACTGTCCTGCAAAGTTTAGTTCCAACCCTAATCAAACACACCTGAATCAGCTTATCAAGCTCTTCCAAATCACTTGAATATTCAAAGGCAGGTGTGCTGAAGCAGGTTGGAACTAAACTCTGCAGGACAGTGGCCCTCCAGGAGCAGGATTGAAGACCTCTGATCTACATCATCTGCTCGTCTTCAAGCTGAAGCTGAAGTGGCGGCTTTATTAGCCAGTCAACAAATGTTGCATCTGAAGCAACCAAGAAAAAAAGGAACAAATTGATATTCAAACTAAAATAGCTGTGTCTACAGCTAAAGTTAATGTGTAAAGTTAAAGGGCAAACAACTATGGTGACTGTTTCTATTTTCTTGAGCAGTACACTCAACCTAGATAACTTGTCAGAAGATGTCAACACATGACATACACACAGGGTTACCTGAAAGCCAAGGCCTTACTTAAGGAACATTTTGGAAACAAACTCAAAATATCTTCAGTATACATGGACAAAGTGCTCTCTTGGAAGCCTGAGGATAAAAAGGCTTTACAAGATTATCATCTTTTTGTCAGGTGTAAGGTGATGATACACGGAGCAACTTATTTGAGCAATGTTGCTTGGGCACTTTCCCATTGAGAATGGGCAACAAATTTCTATCTGGATAATTTAGATGGGCCCTGTGTCTCAACTGGTTGCCTGTTGATGACAACATTGCCTAGCAACATTGCTCATAAAGTTTCCCTGTGTCTCATCACCTTTAGAGCTTGCTGTAATGCCATGGAGGATGTTTGTTATATGAAAGAGTTAAACGTGGCTACTAACATGCAAATTATTCTTTCAAAGTTGCCATTTAGGCTCAGAGACAAATTGAGAGCAGTGGCGTGTGATTTGCAGGAAAACCGTAATGAACCAGTAGAATTTAAAGACATTGTTGATTTTGTAGAGTAGCAAGTAAAAATTGCAACAGATCCTGTGTTTGGAAACATTTTAGAGGCTCCTTTTGTTGGAGGTTGAAGAATGATTCATTCTAAGACTGAGGGAAGTAGTTTCGCTACCACTGTCACTGTAACAGGTATGAAAGACATTAGGTAAATTAATAAAAGAAGAGTATCCTGCCTTTGTTGTGGCGAAGAACATTTCGTCAATTCCTGTACTGTGCTTGCCAAAAAAGAAAAGATGGGTTTTCTGAAGAAGAAAGGAATCTGTTTTGATTGTCTATTTACAGGCCATATTAGCAAAGATTGTAAGAATCGGATTACATCAAAGTGTGTGGTTATAAACATCTCAGCATCCTTCATGTCTTTCAGCGAGATAAAACAGAGGAACCAAAGCAAGCAGTAGTGCTCTGATCTCTGTTCAGTCCAGTCGTCTTTCTGGGGCTGGTGAAGATGCTTGTGCCTTGTCCATTTTTCTAGTATGTGTTAAATCTAAGAATGGAAACAAGATTTTTTAGCGACCTTCTGCACAGAACGTCTTATAAGGGAACGTTCGGTATTTATGGAATGGACCACCGGAGGAAAATACTCAAAATAGGGGTGGGTCATGTCTTTTTATTCTTTGTTGAGGGAAGGGTCATCCGACTTTTTTTAGTCTAGGGGGAGGGTCACCCAACTTTTGTACTCATGAAAACAGCAAAATTTCAAAGCGGCTTGTTTGGTGCATATTTTTCCATGTAGCTCTCTCAGTCACGGCCCCCCCATCGCTAGCAGATGGGTCTGACCCAACAAAAATCCCACACCCCCATGATGCACCACACCTGGCCCTACCCCAACAATCACAGGTAGGCTTATTGTGAATAACGAGCTATTTAAGCTCTTGTGAATGCGCACAGATTCACAAAATGGATCACAACAAGCTGAGGACAAAAATACGGACCACTAGCTGGAAGCACAAAAACCTACGAGTTTCACTCCAGACGCTGTCGGGTGAGGAAACATTAAATAAAATAGTTTTTTTTTATAGACAATAAAATTGACGATCCAAAATTACGAGGAGTGTTGGAGGAGTTGCTGGTACCTTATGAAGACAAGCCATGTGGTGTATTGGATATGGATTTTGCCTTTGAACTGTTTGCGTAATTTTTTGAGAGACAAACAATCCAAAAAGAATGGTTCCAGGACTGCATACTGAATCCCGAATATGGGATACCAGTTTTAATATATAGACGAACAGGCAAACAGTGGATTATATTGGACGACGGGTCGGCGTCAATGGAGAACATTTTCCTGCAGCTTGTGAAAGACGAGGACGAAAAACATGACAAAGACATCGAGGACGTCAATACTGAAACGGTACAGTTTGGTTTTGAGCTACTATGCATGTGTTTTGTTGAGGTTTCTGGTGTAATGTTGTGACTGGAGCGCAGTATCACAGAACAGAAGAGTAGGCCTAGTCCACAGAGCCTAGCCTACTGTACATAGAAAAAAAACATTTCAGAGCTGTGGCTGATTCTGATTTTACATCGTACTCATCCAGGTTTGGTCAAAGTGAGAGAGATTGGAAGGGGACTGTCAGGCAGGAATTGTAATATTTTATGTTTTCACTTTCATTTGTCGATTTCATGACACCAACTTCCAGAAATGTCTGTAGGGATGACAGGTACAGCCTCAGTTTTCTGATATGATATGATCATGAGCAATGGGGTGAAGAATCAGTCATTTCTTTGAACAGATCCTAAAATGTATCCATGTATATAAAACTCTTGTGGGATCACATAAATTTTCATTTTAAGATTATTAAAATTTGTGTATGTGTGTGTGTCAGAGAGAGATAATTGTGTGTATTTTATTTCACATCAAAACTGACAAGTTCCTCCAATATTAACATAAAACAGATACAGGTTGTTTTCCCTCTCCTTTCATGCCCTGTCTGTTCACGCCCTGCACCCTTGCAGCATTTGCATTTAATATAAAAGCATCTCAGCAAATACAAAATGAAACACTTTGCTATGCATAAAAACAACATCATGAAATTGTTTCTAGAAATTCAAACATGCCAGAAATGAGTGGCACTGTGCGCTATTAAGTCAGTGTATCGGTTTTATCTGTGTGCCAAGTATCACAGCCTATTACAACGTAATTGTTACACTACATTCATACAATACTCAATATTGATATTGTTATTCTCTCCACTAGATACACTGGCTCATTGAATCAATGACCAATGAATATTATCGAAGGGTTGCCACTGCTCTGTTAGTCTGTGCTGGAAAAATGCATGGCATGACTACCAGGGTTAAAGCTTTGACAGAGCAGATACAAGTAGCTTCCAGATGATGGACTCCAGAAAGAGTTGGTGATCTAGAGAATGAGAGAAGCTTTCAGCAGGAGTCATTAGAGAATGTGAAAAAACTGAAAGTAAGTAGCTTACTTCTTCAGAGACATTTAAAGCGGAATAATCAGCACCATTTCATAATGATGCCCATTGAGTGTAATGTGTTGACATTCACTACAGCTTAAATGTATTATGGGTGTGTTTAAAATTATGTTGATGCAAGATAATGACCTGTTGTGGTATTAAGCATTTGTACTATTTTCCATGTACAGGCAGCTGAGACACCGTACACCAGACAGCGTTTGAAACAAGCTGTAAAAAGGAAGGCAGACCAGATTGCTGAAGACGAACGCATTAAGAAGAGGGCACGAGGTGCGGGTCACAAAACCATGATGGATGAGGAGGATGAGAGGTGGTTGGCTAAGTGTATAGGTAAGTAAATTACATGTAGGCTATATTTGTTTTTTTCCTAATAAATGTAAACCTTTATCATTATACTGTTTTATAGTAAATTATGGCTATTGAAAACTATTAATGGAAGACTTGTCGACCAGGATTTTAGTTTTCTCTGCTATTTTACAAGGACAAAACTACCGTTCATGGTCGTCGGCATGAAAGCGTTCTCTACACCCATCATAGAGTGAAGTCCCAGGATCTGCTGAAACCAAGCAGCAACCTCCCTGTCTCTCTCTTGAAACCAACATGGAAGTGAATTAAACAGCAATTCATCGACTGGCCGCTTGAGGCTGGCTGCAAAAGTGAGTCAAATCTGCATCTCCCCCATGTTGAAATACCCAACTTTACAGCAGAAAAAAAACATGTTTACAGCCTGGAGCAAAAAGTGGCTTTGGTCTACACAGCTAATTTTGCCCTTCATGACAACTGTGAGGGGGGTGAATTTTTTTGTAACTCATTCATTTAAATTCTATTAAGCCTTAAATTTCTGCATAATTAAGGGTGTCCACTTTTGAGTGACAGGTGGATTCCCGCTGCTGTGGTCATTAGTCATCATTAGCCGTTTGTATGTTGTCTGTATTTGGGAGTGATGCACTGCCAAGATGGCGACGGTCGGCCACGCCCACTTTAGGCTTCAAAAACGGTCTTCAGAAACCTACGGGTGACGTCACGGACACTACGTCCATATTTTTTACAGTCTATGGCTGAAACTGGCAAACTACAGAAGGCTGAGACGAGGACTGCCGTTGATTCGTGCTGTGTCCACAGTGCATAGCAGAGCAAGAGACGTCTGAAATCCCTACAGAGCAGGAGACATGTAGGTCTCAAAATACATTTCTAGGGCTTTATTGTGTGCGCATGTGACTGCAGTTTCATGTGGGTCAGTGTGTATGTGTGACTGAATGTATGTGTTTATGTGGGTTAGTGCCAGTGTGCATGAGCGACATGTGCATGTGTGGTTTGAGTACTGAAAAAATGTGTATTCATTTAAATTGTTGGTGTATGCCACTATTTTTCATTAAACTGTGTAGTGTTTAATTCTTTACAGCTAGATATGATATCTGAATATTTTTGTTTTAATGTTTTCTTCAGAAGGGCTTTGGACTCTGGTGCTCAAAGAAACCTCCAAAAACAGAGGAAAGAGATAACGAATGCGCACACACCATCAGAGGAAACACGTTTCTCTTGCCAAAGAGCATCTGTTTGGAGTTGAGGCTGGGGAAAGGAGAAAGTTTGCTGTGGCCATCAGCATAGACGACAAGGCTTACCTTCGCCCTGGAACCTCAGGTTTGTTGCTATGTTGAAACGGTATTATTAATGTGCACCATTGTAAATGTAACCCCCTGTGTGGGTGAATAACACAACTATTAATATTTTCATGGGGATTTCATGGGTCAAGGAGACAGTCGGTTCTCCAACCCCACAGATGATCAGGTTGCAAAAAGGCTACCAGTTCACGACTTCCCAGAGCCTTCCATGTACATCACACCCTCTGCTTTCCGTGTTCTCAAGAAAGAACCTTCTCAGTTGGAGGCCACTACCTTGGTATCTTCAGATGATTCCAGTATGGCAGGTACCCATGGGACAACTTGGGCCTCCAATTATATGCGTCTCAGGAGGGAGTGCCCTGATGATTTTGAGGTTCCTGGGACAGCTGTTCATAAGGATGTGAGAGCTCTTCTGTCGGACCTGAGATGCCACAAAGTACTTCCTTGACACCGAAATGGAAGCTGATGTAAAGTGTGTCAATATCACCCCAATGCCCATGGTTTGTCCCCATAAAGCTGACAGATGCTGGACCTGGAGTTGGTGTTTCAAATTTTGAGGTACGTTTTTCACAGCCTTCTCTGTCTGTGAAAATGTCCTCAATACAAATATTGACAGTTCGACAATGGAAATGTCTTTCAGGCACGTTTCAGAGCAGCAGAAAAAATCTGGATTCGTTCAACGGACCTATTGTGTCAAATTCACAGAGCTCGGGAGGATTCTGGGCAAAATGAAGCTGAAAGGCTGAATGCTTGCCTGGGTACATGTGCTATAGCCATATCCTACAATTATCTTTTAATTGTTCATTTCAGGTGAAGTGATATGTGATGGAGGTACAATCCAGTGGCAGATCTTTTCTGAGACCCATGGTTTGACAGATACTGACATATCCACAATGACCAGATCAGCCCTTGAGGATCATGCACAGAAGATGATGGAAAACAATGCTTGGGCTGTGGCAGAAGTAGTCAGACTCAGAATTGACCAGTCACCTGCACCAGCAGGATTTACCAGAGCGTTTACTGTGGTAAAACCCAGGTACGGGGTTCATTAATTCCCATTTCTGCATTTTTTCCAAAAGGAAAATAAACCCTGGAGGTAGAGTCCACCGCGCTTCAGCCTTGATTCACAGATGAGTTTGGTGCTCACCATGGAGCAATAAAGTAATAAAACCTGGGCTTTCAGCTCATTGACTACCAAAGTAAAAGTCTGGGGCACTCAGCAACAATCTGCTATTCATTCTTGAACAGGGGACTACTGTCCCCTGCCCCAGATGTATTGACTGTGAGAAGTAAAGGACCAATATGTGTGTACATCTTTTTCAGAACTACAGTTCTTCCACAACCGTGAATATCTACAGCGGTACATGACGAGTAGCAAGACCCAGAGATCAGCTGTTCCAGGCCATAATTACTTTCAGAGGATAGAAAGCTTCATTGACAGACATTTTGAGATTGGTGAACTGTACATGGAGTTCCTCAAGGGAAGTAATTTCATTTGGCTGAATGTTGCTGAGTTATTGGCTTTTCTAGAATTCCATTG
The DNA here is from genome assembly GCA_022828995.1 of Vimba vimba. Classification (NCBI taxonomy): domain Eukaryota; kingdom Metazoa; phylum Chordata; class Actinopteri; order Cypriniformes; family Leuciscidae; genus Vimba; species Vimba vimba. Next base: position 6,856,667 of record CM040837.1, on the reverse strand, counting down.
TTAAGGGACCAGCAGTGCCATTGTTTATTTACTGCCTATAAAAATAAATGTATAATATTTCATCAAAATGAACCATGTGAGCAATGGTGTTGACTTATGAATTTACACATGGTTTGTCTGAAAGCATATTAAAAACACCACATAGATGTATATACAACATTAAAAACGTGAATTTCAACACAGGGGGACTTTAATAATCTTCTGTCATGCTTGAAGAAGTAGACTTATTTTCATGTGTTGACTATAAAGTACTTTATTATATTTTTTTAATATATACTTTATTAAATAACTGTAGTTATTTGATATAATATTAGTTGCATTCCTTGATGAACCAAAACATCACCAATTTGACACGTGCCTCCAACCTAAATACTGTTGCAGACCAGGCACACCCTTCATGACAATAGTGTTCTCTGGTGGAAGTGTCTCTTTCAGCAGGATAATCACCCTGACACACTGCACACACTGTTCAGGAATGGTCTGAGGAACATGATGAAGAGTTTAAGGTGTTGCTCTTGCCTCCAAATTCCCCAGATCTCAATCGGATTGAGCATCTTGTGCTGGACCAACAGGTTCAATCCACATCACAACCTACAGGACTTGAAGGATCTGCTGCTCATGTCTCGGTGCCAGATATTGTGTTGTAATCTGTAATGTGAGGTTGACATCGATATCGCCCCCTCAGATATCTGCTTCATCTTCTTTATGTGAGGTGGAGCACAGGTCCTCACTTTATGGAGCACAACAAGAGTATTTTACACAAGCAGGTCTATTAGCATTTCCATTCATCTCAACGACAGTCGTGAATCACAGGTGACATCAATCTGAAGCTGCAGTGGCAATGAGTGACGTCATGATATCTCTGATTGGCTGATGGAACAACAGGAACACACACAGTCCCAAAAAACCTTCACTAGTAGCCGCGTTTCCATTACCCTTCAAATTGCGCAAATTGAGATTGCGAATTGAAAATACGCCCAATGTAAACACATAAATTTCGCAAAAACTCCCATTTATCGCAAAAGGTGGTTTTTCAGGCAATTTGAAAAATAAATATTTCGCAAAACTGCAATGGAAACAGTATTTGCGCATTTACAGGTCACCTGACGTAGATGACGCGGTGTGTTTGGACAGAATACGAGACAAATTTCTTTATTAAATTCATATAAGACAAAAGAATTACAGGAATAATGTATTCTAAACCTCAAATAAATGCCACAAGCAAGACCTTGAAGCAGATATAAGGGAGAAACACCCAGAAACACCTCATATCATAAGTATAATAAGGGTCGTTCTTTAACATTAATGCTTGGAAAACACACATAAATCTCCTTCGATTAATAATAATGGCTAGTGCAGTGGCTGGGATACAGTACATAAACCTACCAACGTACGTTGCCATGGTTTTTGGAATGATTTTATTTATCGCGAGAGGAAAAACTTAAGTTTTAGTCGCATAACATCATTTAATGGAAACGCCGTCATTTCGCAATAGTTTTTTGTCAACATTTAGAAAATCGCAAAAGTTTTGCGCAAATCTGTAATGGAAACACACCTACTGACTTTCATGAGCTGTGACATCAAAGGCAGCAGACAGAGAAAAATATGTGCATTCCATGCACAGAAAATGTTAATTTGCTAACCAGCCAACCCTTGACTCATTGGTTAGATGTCCTAAATGCCCATAAGTCATCCTGACTCTGACTTATGCTGCCATCTACAGGAGAACACCCAAACTGAGCTGACCCTGGAAGCTCTACAGCAGGGGTCCAACCCTAATCAAACACTACTGAACAAGGTCTTCAGGATTCAGAGAAAGACATCAGGGTTGAGAAGGAAAGTCAAGAAGCCATGGTTTTCCTGACTGCAGTCATGTGATCATTATCTGGGAACATCAGGGAATTTATTCCCTTTTGTGCCATTCAATTGCTTTTAATTATTATGCAAATCAGATACAAAAGCCAATCAAATGTATTCATTGTGACTTAAAATAGGGTAATTTACTAACAGGCTATTTGCCCTTTTACCAGTTAATTGATTGCTGGTTAATTCAAATGTAATTTTAAAACACTTCATATGCTTTCTACAGTGAAAACAGCCATCTTATTTAAATACTGAGACAAAGAAATGGCAGATTTACCCAAAGTGAACCAGAAAAGGATCCTGTCCACCAGTCATCGGTCAGCTGGAGCACCCAGTCACTGTCGACAACAGTTCGCGCTTCATGGATTCAGTTCACAGCTCAGATCGCCACGAACAGAAATACCATATATCAGGATGTGATACCAAAGCTATAACAAGGTTGGTAAGTATTTGTTTCAGTGTTGTGCAATGTTGACTTAATCTAGGGCTTAAATTTCAAGTAAAGTAAAGAAGTAATAAAACACGCTATCATCTGGGGATGTAGTACATCAAGCTCCTCACCACTAGAGGTCAGGCATGCCATAATAATCAACTGTTTGTTGACAAGTGTTTATAATTTTCTGTGTGTATAAAGCAAGGGGCTTTAACAAAAAACTGTCTAATTTCTTTTGTAAATGAACAAACTATCATCTAAATATTTAAGGAATATTTTCTGTGGATAGTCCTTAAGTGTATGAGAAGAACGGAGTTAAAATCTCTGGTTAAAAATGTTGGTTTCATGATAAATTGTGATTACTGGCCCTTCCCTGTTTACTAAGATCGATTCTGTATTTTCTTGTTGTCTTGATTTTGTCATTTCATCTGAATATCAACATTTGAGAGATTTAGTAAGCTGAAACAGTTTTAAGGTTAATTGATCTAATTTTGTGTCTCTGGATCTATATAAATTGTATTGTGTTTAATATACATTTTTTGTGTCTATTTGTTAATGAGGGATTTGTGGACGCATGTCTTTAGATTTGTGGAGTAAAAGTTTGTAGTTTTTATGTAGAAGTTAAAAAAAATATTTAAAAAATTAGACCGTGGAATAATCCATCTCCACCTCTGGATTCTCCCTATCACTTGGTCAGAAATTCCTTCCCAATTTTTCTCCATATACTCATCAGTCCCAAAGTAAATCCCAAGGATTTTAACACCATCTGGAGTCCACTGACACTGTTGAGGTAATTGAGGAGGTCCAATTTCTCTCCATTCTTCCATCAATAATGTTGTACATTTCTTCCAGTTTATATGTGCAGATGCCGCTTTTTTAAAGAAATTTAAGTTAAGTTGTCCATATCATCAACATTGCATACAACAACAGTGACATCATCAGCATACGCTGTAAGTTTTACAGGGGTTAAATCTGGAAAACCAGAAAAGCTCACACCATGTAGTCTATTCCTTAGAGAAACCAGCAATGGTTCGATTGAAATGGCATATAGTAATCCAGAAAGTGGACACCCCTGTCTTATACCTCGAGTTACAGGTCAAGGAACCATTCATTCTAAGCATACTGTAAATATTATTATACAGAAGTTTAATAAGAGACACAAAATTAGACCCAAAAGCAAAAGTTTTAAAAAGATATACTACCTGATCAAAGGCTTTTTCTTGATCAAGAGAAAGAAAACCTGTCCAGTGCATTTCTTTTCCCAATAGATATCAAATCTCTTATCAAAAAAAGATTATCAAAAATTGTTTGTTTTGGGAATACAATAGGTTTGATCTTCATGAATGACACTTGATATAAATTGCTTTAATCTGTTTGTTATAACCTTTGACAATATCTTCAAATCAACAGTTAAAAGTGATACAGGACGCCAATTTTTAAAAAAACCCAAGTCTCCCTGAATCCCCTGATCAAAACGTTCATTAAAATCCTGTTCCATCAAATTCCAAAAACATTTATAAAGCTCTGCTGTCAGGCCATCTATCCCAGGAGACTTCCCAGCATTCAGCTCTAAAACAGCTTTTGAAATCTCAGAAAAATTAAGAGAACTCTCTAAATCTTTTTTATCTTTCTCTAAAACCCGAGGAAGATCACACAGAAACTCATTTACAACTGATTCTTCACATGATACTGCCTGATACAATATTTCATAAAATGACAAAGCAACAGCATTGATTTCCTGTTGATCAGTTATTTCTTGTCCATTGGAAAGTTTTAACTGATGAAAATACTTATTCAAGTCCAAAAAAGAAAAAAAAAGAAGAAGAAAAAAAGAAGCTGTTGGGGCATCCATTTCATTTAAATTAGTGTATCTGGCTCTAATCAAAGCTCCTTTTCCTCTTTCTTCCAAAAGATTCTTTAAGAGAAATGTATTTCTTTCAATATATGTGAAAGATGAATCATCATTATTGCCTTGTAAGTTTGACTGAAGTATATTTTGTTCCAGTATCTTCATTTTCTCTTTAAGGGCTCTGGTGTTGTGTTGTGAGCTCTTTTACTGATGACAAACTAGTTGTATCTGTACTTTGCCTATATATCCCACCAACCACTTAAGGATGAAAAACTGTCTCTTTCCTCTTTCCAAGCCTTCCAAAAAGAGTGAAAAGCATGAATATAAGAATTATCCTGGAGTAAATTATTATTATAATGCCAATATGTAGTATAAAATTTAATACAAGGAACAGAAACAGTCATAGATTATTAGCCTTCACATAAAACCGATCAAGTCTTGCTGCTGACAATTCATTAGGATTCAGTTTGAGCCATGTATACTGCCTAACCAGGGTGTCCGCGGGGTCCTAAAAAGTATTAAAAGTTGATCAATCAATTTAGAGAAAATTAAGGCCCTTAAAAAGTATTAAATGCCATTTCCAAGGTATTAAAGATGCATTGTGTAAAATGTAGGAGAATCTGTTGACAGAAATGCAATATCATATGCATAACTATGTTTTGAGTGGTGTATAAAGACCTTACATAATGAACCGTTGTTTTTATTACCTTAGAATTGAGCCATTTATATCTACATAACCGCGGGTCTCCTTACATCGACATGTTTCTACAGTGGCCTTGAATGGACAAACGCGTTTCGCCACGATGTTGTTCTTCATGCAAAGAAGCTAGCTAAAGTCAGCGAATAAAACACTTACACTGTCACGGTGTGGGTTTGTGTCTTGTTCTTGTCTGTCATGTGTTCCCCTGTCTTTTCATGTTTAGCTGTCTCCCGTTATGTTGATTAGTCTTCCCAGGTGTCTCTGATTAGCCACGCCCCCTTGTTATCTTGTTTAGCTTGTTTGCCTTTGTATTTAAGCCCTGTGTTTAGTTCAGTCTTTGTGAGTTTGTGATGTTGTTACGTTGCATGTTGTCTGTTCTGTCCCGGAGTCTTAGTTTTAATTCAAGTTTATTTAACCCTTGTGTGGTGTTCATATTTTTGTTACTCAGCCAGTGTTCGTGGGTCTGGTGGACCCGCTGCATTTTTGGGTTTTTAATTCAACACAATCAAAAATGTTATGTTAAAATACTCAACAGATGTTTACTTCATCCCAATTACAAGCAATATAAACAGCATATATGGTTAATATTTTCTCTTTACCTTTGTTAGATCACATTTAAGAATTGCAACCTCGTGTGGGAACACAAAACTCACTCTTGCACTCTTTCACACTTACACACAATCTCTCTCTCACACGCACGCACACACACACTCATGCAGACACATACACACACACACAACACACACACACAGACACACACACACACATACACATGCACATACACACACACACACTCACTTGGATATGTGGTGTACGGTCACTCTCCATAGGCATAATGGTTTTTCTAATGTACAAACTGTATAATCTATCCTACACTAACCCTACCACTAAACCTACCAATCACAGAAAACTTTTGGCATTTTTTGAATTTCAAAAAACACCATTTAGTATGTTTTAGTATGAGGACACAGATGTCGTCATAAACCATGTTTACGTTGTAATACCCATGTCATTATACACATTTGTGTCCTCATAAACCATATACAAGAACATACACACACTAACAGCAGGCCCTGACAGGAGGAGGACAGAGTAAAGGTCCACAGGACCTACAATTTCCACACTTTTATTAGCCCCGGGTCCAGTGGACCCGAACATCCTGTGTGTAATATAAATGTGTAGGGGGGGGTGTACAGTGTGTTTTCATTAAAAATGTGTTCTGATATATATTCCTCACAGAAAATGAGCCAAGGCCAATGAGTCTCAGTTTGAAAAAATAATTAATTGTATCATTTTTCTTTTGATAAAAAATGAAAACGGGTCCAACAGACCCGAACACCATACAAGGGTTAATAAAACACTGCTGCATTTGGTTCCTGCTTCCTGCCTCTGCATCATAACAGACACAATGATGAACAAGTAACAATAATATTTTACTGAATAATTAAGTAAACCTAATTTCTTAATTTATCTTTGTAAAGAAACCTCATCTTTTCCTGTCGACCACCTTAACTTCTGTTGGTTGCAATTCGCAACCTCACCACTAGATGCCGCTACAAATTACACACTGCACCTTTAAATTTTGTGTCATCTTTTCATTATGTATATTTGTCCAAAGAATTGTATTCTTTTGCTTCGTTCCCACCCTTCTGAATTATGTTGCATTGATTAGGAATTATCACAAACTAAGTTGTGCTATCTTACAATCAATATATAGTAAATGTAAGTTAAAGTGTCGCCGATGTAACCGGTTAAAACTTGAAGTGGCGATGAGGTCTTAAAATTAATGGAAACTTGAAAAAGTTTAAAAAAGGTCTTAAAAGGTATTAAGTTTAACTCCATGATATTCCCTGCTAATCCCTGAAAAACTGTCTCTCCATAAATCAGGAAAACTATGATAATTAATTAAAGACCGAAGTGCTTCAGCCCTGTAAGGTTCCTCATGATTCCTATCCACAGCTTGATCTAAAGTACAGTTAAAATAAATCACCGCCCAACACAATAATCATATCCTGGGAGCATTCTGATATGAATTAGAATCTCCTAAAGTAATATCACCTTGTAAAATCAGACCTGAATTGATTTCAGACACAAAAGCCTGACTATTTACCCGTGATGAAAGAAGTATTGCAACACCTGCGCTTAAGTTTGAACCGTGACTAAGCAGTGCTCTACCCTTACATTCGGTCATCCATTGCGTCTGATTTTTAACATTCGTATGCATCTCTTGTAATATCTGTCTGTAAATATATAAAAAATAATCAAATAATGCAGCTCTCTTCTCAGTGCCCCGACAACCATTAATATTAAAAGAACCAATATTAAATTCAAAGAGCAATAGCACAAACACCACAAAACTCATCATAATCTTAATAGTGTTTCACAGATCGAGTCTTCATTCTTTTTCTTACATCACACATGAATTTCTTCAGTCGATTACGTTTTGGTTGATCAAGTTCCTCTAAAGTAGATTTTCTCATGGCAATGGCACATGATTCATCAAAAAGCCTTAGATTTGGAAAATACATTAAAATTTTTGGTCTCCGTTGATTTTTTGTAGAATCGAGAAAATGATTCAACTTCTTCAGCCGTGTAGTTAGTAGGATACATTTGTTTTAGAAGTGGAACTTCCCGGAGAGGTTGCATCAATGCTGTCTCCGCAACTATCTGAGTATTCACTGTCATAATCATACAGAGAGCGTCCATCATTTTCCAAACCATCTCTAGAATCATTATGCGACAAGTTATCTAGTTATCTAGTATTTGTGAATCCATCAAATTCGTCGCTCCCTCAAATTCCACGTGTTCTCCAAAATGCTCAGAAACCCTAGCGCTGTCAGCAACAGCGGGTTCTGCACCATCCTGCTTTTCCACACGATCACCAGCAACATGTTCACTCAATACATCAGTAACAATGGGGACCACATCAGAGTTATCGACACAACCAGACAAACAGGTTCACTAAGGCTGTCACTAACTTTTTCAGAGTGCTGATCAGTTTTATTTGCATTGTTTTCATCAAGAGTATGATTTACCTGCTCATTAACAGTGACTGACTCATCCATGATTAACTTGGTTATCCTTCTTTGTTAGATTAGATATAGGAGGTTTAGCGTTTGGGACCCCCTGGGGACCTCGTAAAGCTGAAGTAAGGCGCCAAAGAGATTGTAAACACATATTTATTGCTGTGTTTCTAAAGATAGAGTCACACTCTTCACACTTCAACTGTTTCCATAAAGAGCTTTAAACCATAAAAAATATTATTATTAGGCCTATTATTATTTTGTATTAAATTAATGTATTTAGGTTGATTCAGCAATATTAAGTAATATTTTTTACTTGAATAAAACCTGCTGTACTTGTAATATGAAGATATATTTCTGTAGCTCTATAACTTAAAATTTTATTTTCACACCCTGAAATGGATCGTACTACTGACATTACCTATTAAAAATCCAAATATATCTTGATAGTGGACGTAGAGAGAGAGCAAATAGCAGAAATAGTACTGTAATCGTAATATTAAGCAATATCAAATGGCTTTTATACAACAGTAAATAAGAAGTTATTGCTAAGTAACTTACATTTTATACACAATGTTTTCCAGTTATTTTGTCCATTTTCCTCCTGTCTTGCAGCAACACACTGTTTTTGAACAAACTGGTTGAATGAATGATTGCATGACTTTTTGTCAAATTTTTTTTTTTTTTTTTTTTGCATGACACTTTAAGACTTGTCGCCCCCTGGTGTGACAATATAACTTTACACTGAAAAATCGCCACCAAATACTATGTGCTCAAGACATTTAATGATCGAATCTGCTTTTACTCAATATTATTATGTGTCCTACACATACATGTACAATAAACCAGGAAGACATATTGCATTTGAGATTTTATGACAAAATATGCAAAGCAGCTGTCATGCAAACAAGCTTGTGGTTCTTGCTGCAAAAAAAGCAACCCTATAGGATGAAGCTGCCTCAAGCGTGCTTTACAGCAGAGATGGTGTTACCTGTCCTGCATATGTGCCAAACATAGCGCTTTTCTTTCAGGTCAATGAGTTCAGCTTTAGGTTTAGTTTCAGGGGGGGGTTTCCACATGGTTTCAAGTGTAACATCCCAACCTGCAGTTTTCCCTTCACAGCACTAGAGGTCACTCTCTGTGAATACTGATACATGTTAATCAGGTTTAACTGTTTATTGCATTTAGCAAAGCCACTTGAAGGCAAGCCTGCAAATGGATGTCAATGGAGGACAGGCTTCACTGCGCTGAATAAACCGCTATCATTTGATGAATCGACAGCCCATTGGCTAATCTTCAACATGTTTGCTCTTAACCCCTTAACGCCTGAATTTATAAAGCTGTATATAAAAAAAAAAATTCTGTGTGTTTTTGACTTTAAGTAGATGGTAAATAATGTTGAGATTATCAATTTCACTTTTGCACAACAAATAAATAGAAATTTTGGTATGTTGCAAATTTGCGACAACAGGCATTTAGGGTAATTTTGGTATGTTGCAAATTTGCGACAGTGGGCATTTAGGGTATTTTTTTACAAAATGGAAAAATTAATAAAACACATTTTCCCATCTCAGGAATGTAGATTTTATTCATGGCACAAAGTTGTTAGAACTTATAAACTTTATACTTATAAACTTTGACAAATTAATGAATCTTGACAACAGCAAGAAACAAAACACTCTCCTACTCCCTAAAGGCCCTTTCACACCGGATGCGTAACGAAAAAGCGAATAGTTCGTGTGCGAATAGTTCGCGTCAAAACCCATCACATGAGCCGCGTAAACACGGTCTCTATCTCTATCTTTGACGATTAGCTTTCTATCCCAAACGTAGTTTAGCCTGCTAGCCTACACAGCACAGGACTATACAACAACTAAAACTATCACACAACATACTCACAGTCGTGATGACCGAGTTGGTTGGCAATGTTACGCCACACAATCATTGTCCTTGTAGTATGCGTTTGGCTGAAGCCTTTTCTGTCGCCGCAAAAGGAAAAAAAAAATCGACATCGAAACGAAAAAAATAAAAGTCGTTTTTTCGCCGCAGCACATTCGCGTTCGGTGTGAAAGCACTCATTACACAAACAGCTGATCAAAAAATAAAACCATCGCGCAAATTATTCGTGCGTCAAAATCGCGTCCAGTGTGAAAGGGCCTTAACATTGACAGTAGTTTTTATACATTCCATGTTACACTCTGTTTAACTCTTTCCTTGTTTCTCCAGTGCATACATTATATATTCTTATAGTGTTATATCCTAACATGCTATTTTTTGTGGGGGAAAAAAAAATACTTTTTTTTGGCTGAAACCATCTAAATACAGCATTATTATAATATGTAGCCATTAGCCCAATCCAGCCGTTATGGCCCAATGTCGCAAATTTGCTACAAACAGAAATCTACAAAGTACGTAAAAAATATTCGTCACATGAAGTCTATATGAATAACATAGCTATAGAAGCAATCAATAAGCTGGTACATATTTTTATCTTAGCACAACTTAACTCATTTTGGGAAATTTCTCCACATTTGCGCACTTGATATGCGGATTTTGCAAAACAAAATATTAGCTTCGGTGAACCGGATGTAGTTCCCACTCCGACCGCTCCTACGATAAACCAGTGCGTGCAAAATGTTCCTAGGTATGTATCGAATGTGCACAAACAGGCATTGGGGGAAAACACACGCTATCTCGCCTGCAGTCTGAATGGAAGGGGTTTGTTGCAAATTCGCGACAGTGGGCGTTAAGGGGTTAAACATTAGTTTTGGATTGATCTATTTTTAGAGCTTAAAAAATGCTGTTTTATCCACCTTATTTTCAACGTAAAAGTGGGCGCCACCAATTCTGAACTACTGTGTTATTTTCGGCCACTTTTGCTAATCGTAGTTGTATATTAATAGTTTTTAACCCTAAAGTCTCGTCTGACATATAGGCTATAATAATAGCCAGGAAAAAATGTAACCGTTTATTGAACCTTTGGACAAAATCTAAAATAATCATAAAAATTATTTGAAAAAAGTTTGTTTTGTATAATATTTGACACATCAGGCTTTTATGGCTCATATAGTTTGATACAGAGAAAATATGGGGCTCAAACTCGAGGAGGAAAAAAACACCTCAATTTTATTCAGAGGCCCAAACTGAGCAAATATATGCAATTTTGTATACATGCAATATATGCAATCAGTTGCTGATATTGATATGGCTATAAAGAAAGATACATTTTTCATCGCTTGTAATGTAAATCAATGAGTTTTTTATAACAGCATAGCAGAGTACTTACATAAAATACAATTAAATATCAGTTATCACCCTATATCTGTCAATAAAATGTCTTAGTAAGATGATATTTCAATGCATAGTTTTACAGTTTCAAAACATATAATGCAGTGCAATGATGATCATATTTGAGACATTCTCACATTTTAATATTATTTTTCTTAAAATGATGGATAATCAAGTGAACCTAAGTTGCTTCAGTCCAGTAAGTGTTCATCTTGAAATATTACTAACAATATAAAAGTTTAATTGTATGTTAATAGAAACCATCAAAGATTCCACAGCAAAAAAGACACGTGAAGCGCGAGCTGAAGGGGGACGTGTTTACAATTGCACTAAAAGGCCTTTTACTTGCCAAAAAACCCCCCAAAAAAACGATAAATTATAAGATGTCAGTAGATTGTGTGCAATATGTTTTGGTCGTGTTAGAAATCTAGAGGCCTCAGAAATTAATGTTTTAGACATTATACTATCTATGCACTTTATATGTCATATTGCTGCAATCTTGATAACTTTATCTGCAAGTTTTGCACACACACACACACACACACACTCTGTTGAACGAAGCTGTATTGTATTACGCCACCTGCTGGCCAGTCATGTCTCCTCATGCGACCCCTGCGACACTCACAGGCTCGTGTTATGAGAGTAAGGGGAGACACGGGCCCCGGGGAGGATATTTTAGGACGGGGCAGAGAAAGGTTATGCAATCTGAGGTTTAGACTCGCCCCTGGGCTGCTGTACATACTGTCCATCAACCCGGCCTGTGTGCTGAGTGTGTGTATACATGATCTGAAGGAGAACACTGATGAATACGCCTGTTCCAATGGACTGATCCAACAGGAACAGATTGTGTTGGGAAGAGTGGTCTATGTGACAGGAGCGAGGGGTGAAAATCTGTTAATGATGTCAGTCTCATAGGAATGTCTGTCTGAGATGGAGCAAGTTATTACATTTAGGAAGATCTTTAGGATAATCCACACTGATGAATCATGCATAATTGTAACAAGTATCAAGAAAGCTTTGATTTCCCGATGACATACTGTGATCTAGCGAGAGGTTAAAGCTGTTCTTTTGAACTATTCCCCGGTGGAGGTGTCTGATCCTCTGGTGTACTTCATATTCCTGCCAAGGGCTTTCCTCTGGGACTGTGTGTTCCCGTCGTGACACGTCAGACGAGCGCAGAAGACGACAGTGAGTCAGATGTCGTACAGTCACTGAACACAGGGAACAGAGCAGGAAGAAGCTCCACAAACGAGCCCTTTCATCTGTGTTTACTGGAGTCACGGCACTCATTTGCAAACGGAAGAAGAATCCTACGCAAATGTTTCATAGATAATAAAATGATGCCTCGCTCTTCCTCTAACCTACTTCACTTTCTTTCGCCTGCATAAGGGCGCTTACTTTGATTAAACTCCACTGTAGTCAATAATTGTATTCCTTAAAACTCACCTTTGATCACCAAAATTACATATTTAAAAGTTTTCTTCATGGCTTAAAATATCTTGAATGTAACTCGACACCCTTGCCTCATTTAGTATACGCGGTTCTATGAATATGCAAATGAGCCCCGCCTCCACTCACTCAGCTCAGAGATCCACTGGTTGACGATCACACGTTGATCTGATTGGTTACAAGGTAGTTTGTGACGTCAGAAACACCAGCGATTTCAAACCATCTTTTTTTCAATGCAGTTTTATGGAGAAAATACTCAGCAATGGTGTTGACTCATGAATTTACACATGGTTTGTGTTAAAGCATATTAAAAACACCACACAGACATATACTAACTACATTAAAAGCTGTTTTTTCACCACAGGGCACTTTAAGTAAAAAGTGTTTTTTTGTTTTTTACTACGTGAGCTCTTGTAAATCCAGCTATATTTTTGATTGTTCTCGTTTGGATGTGAGAGGTGTTGGTCTATGCAAAGCACTGTGGTGTGAGGGTTTCCACCGGGGCATTCAGGTGCCAGGTCACCATCAGGGTTGCCAGGTCTAACAAAAATAGTCCAAAAGTAACCCAATGACCATATCCCAACCAGCCAAAATCAACCAAATCAGCCCGTTGCAACAGTTTAAAAAAAGCCTAATCCCGTGGGGAAACCGTGTACTTGGCAACCTCTGTGACTATGTTAAGACTGAGACTTAAGAACTAATCTGACCAACTAGCCAAGGGATAAAGTGAGGTCTTACTTTTCAGATTCATATTACTCCAATCCGCCTGTTTAAAACTTAAATACATGAATGTTTCACCATTCATTATTACGTATTCGGGTCTTTAGTGTCCAGGAATGTGTATCTAACACAAATGGATCTCTAAACTGTCCCAATGATAAAGCTGTACAGTAAAACAATAAAGAGGAAGGGTTTGTTTTTGAGCAGGTGCATCATCATCATCATCATCATCATCATCATCATCATCATCATCATTTCCCTGGTACATTCAGCATCAGGCTCATATCTTAGGGATCTTAACCCCTCAAAAACATATTCAAAATCAAGATTATGTTTACTGACAGTTTTGTCATCAGATCCACCATTAATCGAAGCTAATTTGATTAAGTACCTTCTCTATAGTAAGAACCATTTCAAGATGGGTGGTGGTGGCGCAGTGGATAAGACACATGCCTTTGGTGTGAGAGACCCGGGTTCGAATCCACTGTGAGACACTAATGTGTCCCTGAGCAAGACACTTAACTCCTAGTTGCTCCAGAGGCATGCGACCTCTGACAAATAGCAATTGTAAGTCGCTTTGGATAAAAGCGTCAGCTAAATGAATAAATGTAAATGTAAGATTTGCTGATGATAGTTGTGTATTATTTAGTTTTATGACTGTAGTAATTATTATGAGTGATGCGTGTTTTTTTTTTATGAGATATTGCCACCATCAGTATTGTTGCAGTAAAAAAAAAAAATTATTACAATTAATTAATTAAACAATTACAATTAAAGGCTCACTATTACAGTATAAAAACAATGTTATTTTTAAGGTATATACTGTAATAGTGAGCCTTTAATTGTAATTGTTTAATTAATTAATTATAATAATATTTTCTTACTGCAACAATACTGATGGTGGCAATATCTCATAAAAATACAAATATATATATATTTTTCAAAAAAAAAAACGCTTTACAAAAAAATTATTAGAAAACAGACATTCTTTTACCATTTTTTCTTGTTATATTGTTGATATTGAATAGATTGAGGAATACAAAGAAGGTGGAGGTCTAATTTCTGTGTGTGTGTGTGTGTGTGTGTGTGTGTGTGTGTGTGTGTGTGTGTGTGTGTGTGTGTGTGTGTGTGTGTGTGTGTGTGTGTGTGTGTTTTGTAAACATCACAGCCTAATGAAGTGAAAGTACTAAAGTAAAAATATATCTGATAAATATCTTGATATATGGTTTATAATTTTTTGGACATAAACACTTTTTCAAAATATCTTCTTTTACTTTCCACAGAAGATCCATACGAGTTTGGAATGACATGAGGGTGAGTAAATAAAATGTGGGGGTGAACTATCCCTTTAAGTATAATACTTAAAAACTCATTTTTACATTTTGATAGAACTAGAAGACAAAAGACCAGCAGTGACCGTCTTTTTTTTTTTTTTTTTTAAATAATGTTATGAATAACAGCAGAAAGCGGGTGAAGACTTGCCTCTAGATTATTGCAGCATATCATCATATCCCTGCTCTCTGACCCAGAAACACTCCATGTGAACTATAAAGATAAAGAGTGAGAGTCGAGTCAGACAGCACGCATCACCAATGACCTCAGTCTTATCAAGAGAGAGAGAGAGAGAGAGAGAGAGAGAGAGAGAGAGAGAGAGAGAGAGAGAGAGAGAGAGACCCTTTCACACAGAGATTCCGGAAAATACACATCTTTTCACCAACAAATGGAAGTTTTATCAGAAAACTAATCAGAAAGAAATCACTGGAAACAGCGTGATCGCAAAACAAACATGATAAATTTAAATATTAAATTTAAACATGATACATTTTTGTGGTTTACTTGAATATTTAAAACCCAAGCATCGATGTTTTACCACAGGTTTACAATAAAAAGTGATACATTGATCATTATGAATTAAATTATGTCAAAATTGCACATTAGTCACACAGAAATAAATTACCGTTAGGTCTATTTCACAATAGAAAGAGGACAGACTTACTTATTCAGTTGAGGCTGTTTCTGTTTATTTCTGGTAGTTACAGGACATATTTTCACCACATTTAGAAAGAATGATCATTTCTACAAATATGCCACCAAAAATACGACCTGAGGAGCTTTAGCACTCTCTCCCAGTAGGCTAGTTATATTTTCAGTCAGAGAAACAGAGGGAGCTCCCGAAAAAAAAAGTTGCTTTATTTTATGACTGTGCGGTGTAAAGAGTAGGCTACTGACAGATCAGATAAAAACATGATTGTGAATCTGATTTCTTCAAGTGTTACATGTAATTGTTATGGTGCATAGACTTTTGCATCGCGTATAAATATTTCTACCTTATACAGTGATCAGAATCCACATCGGATCACAAACAGAAGGTTTTGATTTTATGAAGTCACAGAGAGAAATGTTTTAAGAGTTGCAAACTTGTAGACTTTTTTTCTCTTCCACAAACACAACACAACAGTTACCTTCTCAAATTCTTCATTCCAGGTGGTCAAATCCTATTATAGAAATCACAAATTAACCCTTGTATGGTGTTCGGGTCTGTAGGACCCGTTTTCATTTTTTATCAAAAGAAAAATTATATGATTAATTATTTTTTCAACCTCAGACTCAGGGTTAATAAAGGTGTGGAAATTGTAGGTGCTGTGTCCTGTCAGGGCTTGCTGTTATTGTGTGTGTGTTGTGTGTGCGTGCGTTTAAATTTTTTAATTGAAAAAAATATATAAACTTTTTTTTTTTTTTTTGCTGTATTTAGTTTGTCACATTTTTATTAAACTAAAAAAATATTTAGTGGAAATTTCGTTTTTCCTGAAGACAGTTTCTTTGTTTGGTGTGTTGATGGATACTAGGCATGATTTGTGTTGTTCCCTCTATACTATACCAGGCTAAAAACAAGGCCACTTTTGTGTTTGTGAAGCATTAGTAAAGTGATATGACTTGTCTTAAAGTGTGAGTTTTGGACCATCCCCGGCATTTGCCACTGTAATAGCCATAAGCACATGCAGCGTCTGCTGGAAGGCCCTCCGGGATAAGAGCCTGATGGGATATCTGCATGAGCTGAACTTCACCTTTAAGCCGCTGAATATGGATTCAGACCTACGATGTGCAGGTATGTTCTCTCACGCGATTTAAACTGCAGATTTATTGTCTCTTAGAATAGGACTTGTAAGCTTGCACTCGATCGGCCCAAAGCCGGCATCCGACCAGTGCGGAAGGTCTTTACGTGTCTTTTCTCGTAGCAAAGTATTTTTGATTAAATGCAATACATTTTCTCATATGTATTTTCTTGTTATTTCATTCTTTTTAACTCTTTAATGAAAATAATGTCAAAGTCAGTTAGAATAATCAAATGTAACAATTTATTATGTCAGGTAAATGTATCATGCCAATTTCATAATCAATTCAAAGATAATCGATACAAAACATCAAATGCTCTGGAATAAAGAGAAGAGATGCGAACCCAACATTAGGAAATACATGAGGCTCACGGGCTAATCTGAAATGCAGAAAAGGCCCCGAATCCCCTGCTGCATTCCATTATATAGACAGAACTTCTTTCACATGGAAACATGTGCTAACAATGGTGTAAACATTCAGTGTTTACACCTTTTGGGGGTATGAGGCCATTTGTCTAGAAACCACCTTCCTTTGTGTGCCAGCTATCTCTAAACTCTTAAAAACTTTATTCCCTTTTGTTTTACTTATTTGGGAATGAGATACTTGTACCAGTCGCACTGAGACATTTCAAATGATACCAAACGTGTAATACTTTCCATAGACCCTCTTTCCATGGGTCTATGGAATTGTCAGTCAGCAGTCAATAAAGCTGCCTTTATTCCAGCCTTTGCATCTCATTCTACTCTTAGTATCCTGGGCTTGACTGAGACCTGGATTCGTCCAGAAGACTCAGCAACCCCCGCTGCTCTCTCTAGCAATTTCTCCTTCTCTCACTCCCCTCGCCAGTCTGGGAGGGGTGGGGGTACAGGGCTTCTCACTTCTAATAATTGGAAATACTCAGGACTCTCTTCTCTATGCAACAACAACTCATTTGAATATCACGCTATTACACTTACAACTCCCAATAAGATCCATATTGTAGTCATTTATCGCCCCCCAGGTCAGCTGGGTAACTTCGTAGAGGAGATGGATGTGCTGCTGTCCTCTTTCCCCTGAGGACGGCACCCCACTTCTAGTCTTTGGTGACTTCAACATTCATCTCGAAAAGCCGCATGCAACAGACTTCATCTCTCTCCTAGCCTCTTTCGATCTCAAACGACTCATCACCACATGAACTCACAAATCAGGCAACCAACTGGACCTGGTTTACACACGCAACTGCATCACAGACAACATTTTGGTGAGACCTCTCCATGTTTCAGATCATTTCCTTATTACTTTCAGTCAACAACTCTCTACCCCTGCACCTCCAACCCCACCACCAGTCACTTTCAGGCGAAACCTGCGCTCACTTTCTCCCTCCCATCTTTCCTCTGCCGTGTCATCTTGTCTTCCCCCACCCTCACAATTCTCATCTCTGGATGTGAATACCGCAACGGATACCTTATGCTCCAACTCTAACCTCTTCTCTAGACAATATCTGCCCTCTCTCCTCCAGGCCAGCACGCGCTACTCCCTCCAACCCCTGGTTATCTGAGGTTCTTCGTGGACCAAACTCAGGGCAGCAGAGAGGAAATGGCGCAAATCAAAAGACACATCTGACCTGAGTATGTATAAATCTCTCCTCTCTTCCTTTTCTGTTGATGTTCATGCTGCAAAATCTTCATACTTCCACAACAAGATCAACAGCTCCTCCAACACACGATCACTCTTCAAGACATTCAACTCTCTCCTCTGTCCACCTCCACCACCACCCTCCTCCTCTTTAACTGCTGACGATTTTGCGAACTTCTTCACCAACAAAACAACAACTATCAGCAGTCAGTTCTCAGCTCCACACACACAGGAACCCAGTCTGACCCCTTCCACAGCCAATATCCCTCTGTCCTCCTTTTCTCCGCTAACCGAGGAAGAAGTATCTACACTTCTCCTCTCCAGTCATCCTACCACCTGCCCTCTAGACCCCATCCCCTCACACCTTCTACAAGCCATCTCTCCCACACTTCTACCAGCACTCACACACATCATCAACTCATCCCTACATACTGGCACTTTCCCTACAGCATTCAAGCAGGCTCGGGTTACTCCACTGCTTAAAAAACCAACA
Source organism: Vimba vimba (assembly GCA_022828995.1). Lineage (NCBI taxonomy): Eukaryota > Metazoa > Chordata > Actinopteri > Cypriniformes > Leuciscidae > Vimba > Vimba vimba. The sequence continues at coordinate 6,838,121 of CM040837.1, read as the reverse complement.
CTAAACACATCTGTAGAGAATTACAGACCTATCTCTCTCCTACCATTCATTGCGAAAACACTTGAAAGAGCTGTTTTCAACCAAGTAACATCCTTCTTGTCTCTAAACAACCAGCTGGATGTCAACCAATCCGGCTTCAAGAAAGGGCATTCAACTGAGACTGCATTACTGTCGGTCACAGAAGCCCTACGGATCGCAAAAGCTGCTTCCAAATCTTCAGTCCTCATTCTCCTGGATCTGTCTGCTGTCTTCAACACTGTGAATCATCAGATCCTTCTGTCTAGCCTCTCATCACTGGGCATCACAGGAACTTCACTCCACTGGTTCAAGTCCTGTCTCACAGGTAGGTCCTTCAGGGTCTCATGGAGAGGCGAGGTATCCAGAGCACATCAACTGACCACAGGGGTTCCCCAGGATTCAGTTCTTGGTCCCCTCCTCTTCTCCATCTACACCACATCACTGGGACACATCATACAGGCACACAGTTTCTCCTACCACTGCTATGCTGATGACACACAGCTCTTCCTCTCATTTCAACCAGATGATCCCACAGTAGCTCCACGGATCTCAAGCTGTCTGGCGGACATCTCGACATGGATGAAGGAACATCACCTGGAGCCGGTTGCACCAACAGGGCTTACGCCTGGTCTTAAGGTAAGTAGGTCTTAACTCAGCATTCTAAGTCCGACCTAAAAGTTACGACAGTTGCACCATCCAGGCTTAAGTCCTCTTCTCGCTAAGACCGGGCGTAAATCTTACGCCTAGTCAGTAGCAGGCGTAAATTCAAAATCTAGGCATATAATAGCGTTAATAGCCGTTAGATAATGTTTCTATAGTAACCACTTGATAACTCAGCAGTAAAGACATGGCGCGCCTTATACACAGACTTTACAATGAGCGGGCTTTTAGACGGGAGAGATTTATTAGGGACAGAAGCAATCCATTGGACATTTACAATGATGAGGAGCTGATAGAGAGGTTTCGATTCTGTCTGAGATATATATATGAACTTGTTGAAGAGCTGTCACCCGACGGTGTACATACAGTAAATGTATCGAACCACAACGCAGCATTGACACCAGCATTACAGCTGTTAATAGCGCTAAGTTTTTATGCAAATGGTGCGTTTCAAAACACTGTTGGAGACATGATTAATGTCCATAAATCCACCGCATGTCGGGCCATCCGCAGAGTGTCACTGGCACTTAACGTTACAAGTTAATAAAACAGCGGAAGATAGTTTACAGCGTAACCTAGCAACGCATGCTGCTGGTCAACCGCACATGAACGCGCAACGCTAAGACCAGGCGTAGTTAAGCCTAGGCTTAAGTTTGGTTGGTGCAACCGACGTTAGGTCAACTCTAAAGACTGGTCTTAACTAAGACCTACTTAGCAGTTAGGACCAGGCTTAGTAAAGCCCTGTTGGTGCAACCGGCTCCTGCAGCTTAACCTGGCAAAGACTGAGCTTCTCGTCCTCCCTGCCAATCCATCTCTACAGCACGACTTCACTATCCAGCTAGAATCATCATCAATCACCCCATCAAGGTCGGTCAGAAATCTTGGAGTAACGTTTGATGACCAGCTGACCTTCACAGATCACATTTCAAAGACAGCTCGATCATGCAGGTTTGCACTGCACAACATCAGGAAGATCAGGCCTTTCCTTACTGAGCATGCGACACAACTTCTCGTCCAGGCCCTGGTCATTTCTAGGCTTGACTACTGCAATGCTCTTCTGGCCGGACTTCCATCATGTGCAACTAAACCTCTACAAATGATTCAGAATGCTTCAGCTCGTCTTGTCTTCAACGAGCCCAAGAGGGCCCACGTCACTCCTCTGTTCATCTCTCTGCACTGGCTACCTCTCGCTGCTCGCATCAAGTTCAAGGCATTGACGCTTGCTTACAGATCTATCACAGGCTCAGCTCCCTCCTACTTTCGCTCACTCCTACGAGTCTACATCCCTACCAGAAGCCTACGATCGGTCAAAGAGCGACGTTTCGTGGTTCCATCCCAGAAAGCCACAAAATCACTTTCCAGAACATTCTCATTCACAGTTCCATGCTGGTGGAACGCTCTCCCCACCCTCATCCGGAATGCAGAATCCCTGACAACATTCAAAAGACAACTGAAAACCCATCTCTTCCGTGAGCACTTAACCTCATAAAAAAAAAAAAAAAAAAAAAAAACTTCCCTTTCCCTTTAAAACCTCGCTTATCGGGCTTATGCTATTCTGAATAATGCCTGAACTTCGTATTTTGAGCACTTCTTGCGTTCTTTTTGCCTCTTCATGATGACTCGATTAATTTAGTCCTAATTTGTAAGTCGCTTTGGATAAAAGCGTCTGCTAAATGACTAAATGTAAATGTAATACTGTATGATAAATGTTCACATTAAACCATATGAATTTTTGGTTGAATTTCATGTGATCTCAGCTTGAGAGACGGGGAGTTGGGGAAGAGGGGGAGAGGTGTGTTCTGAGGTGAGACTTTGCGTCTCAAATGATGCAACTTCATGTTATGACTTCTGATGTTAACTTCACAAGAGTGAGTTCAAATTTTAATTTCGTTTCTCTCAGAGAGTAGCTCTCTCCACCAGTTCTTCCAGTTTTTCCAGTCTTACAGACCTGTGCCAGCCTAAATCTTACAATTGTGTGTGTGTGCTTGTGGTAGAGTATTGTTAGTTTTCAGTGCACGCTGAGAAGAGCTTCATACCCCTTGTTCACAATAACCTACTAATACACAGGTGAGAATGCGTTTATAACAGTATTTTGTGGTATTTGGTATCATGATAGTGTTAGTAATGTCACTGGTTGGAAGTTTTTTTTTTTTTTTTATCGCTTAAGTTACGCGTATTCAGTTCATATTGGTATGTGATTTGAGTTTTAATTGTGAATGCAGTTTGAGTAAACTGTGTAATTTTAAAAGCACACTATGCAAGATTTGTACCTTAATATAACAGCTTTGAAATCATTTTGATGATAAACGAACTCGTAATAGGGCGAATCATCCCGATAGCAAAGCAGGGGGAGGGGACACCGCTGGCAAAACCAGCAATGCAGGTTTGAGAGGTGGCGCCAGGGACGGACTGGGGCTAAAAAACAGCCCTGGACTTTCTCCCAAATAGGCCCATCAGCCTCTAGCCGTGTGCGACAGAAACTAGCCAGGATGTCCTGTCCTGATACTATGCCACAATACTGTAGCCAAGGTATTCACATCAAGTAACATCTCAAAACCAATGATGATAATTGGCCTCAGCCTTCAAATAAAAACAAAAAAAGTAAAATGCCATAAAATACAAATAATGAAGTGTCACTGGCTACAGAAACCCCAAATTACACAAACTTGTAATTATAAAACATATAGTTTCTATATACCAGGGGTCTTCCAACCTTTTTGTGTGCGAGGGCTACCTCAAGGGATAAAATAATCTAGAAGGGATTAAACATTAAACAAAAACATTAGCCTACTGCATTACATTTAATACATTTATACTATATTAATATAACAGCATTTTTAATATGAATAATATACAGGCACATTTCTGCAAAAAAAGTTTGTTTTACTACAGTTAATTCATAAGTTGTGGAGTGAAATGTCTTCTAACTGGTTTGTTCTTGGAACAATGTTTCGCCTGTTTTTTGCGTCAATATGTTGAGAATATCAGCGCTGTTTCATCTGGCTTTTAACAAGCTTAAATCACATAGTCATCTGTGGGTAACGGGTTTATAATAGAGATAGAGAATTCTGCGCTGAATTGAATTGCTTCTCAGTGGATCGTGCAGATAATGTTCGCGTGATCGAGATCAGCCCGCACAGCTGCTTTGGCCGCGATCGCTGTTTTTTGGGACGAGCTGATAATGCTCTGCGCTGCTCAGATCAAACAAGTTTTGTTCCGCTTTTTGAACGTTTGTCATTTGATGTTTCTCATACGCAACGCAAATGACAGCGTATAATCAAAGAGAGTTGGAAAATTTTGTAGAGACAAAAGTGCAAATGTTTAGTTGCACCGGCACGAAAAAAGGTCGCAAAATTATACCATTTAGTCTTAGGCCCCGTCCACACTACTGCGTTTTAGTTTAGAAACGGAGAATTAAAATGAACGATCTCCGTCCACACCAGCGTTTTAGCTGCGTATTAGAATTGATCTCTGTCCACATTAAAACGACTGAAAACGCGGATCACGTGACCATTCACTAACACTGGGCATGCGCGTGCCGGTGTAAACACAACTTCATTGATAAAATTTTCCCAACATGAGCTGGTTCTTCCCGGGTTAACCCAAAACCGACGCTCCATGTACGGTCGATACCGCCGCTGCACACGGGAATTGTCACAGATCGCTCGAATAATAGCTTGCCTCCGACGCATGTAGGCAGTAGCATTGTAAAATGCATAATTTACTTGCACAACAGCTGTTAGCAAAGATATGCGCCATGACTGATGACACCCAATCATAGAGCCGAGCGTGAGCCTCTACTACGTCATCGTTTCTAAAGTCCTCCATTTGACCCGTCCAGACTAAAACGCCCTCCGGAGATTCAAAACGAAAAACGGGTCGGCAGCGTTTCTAAACTTCTCCGTCTCCGTTTTTGCCGTTTTAGTGTGGACGGGAGGTGCAAACGTAGCAAAAGGTCTCCGTTTTTAAACGAAAACGCAGTAGGCCTAGTGTGGACGGGGCCTAAGTCTGGAGCCCCGAATTACAGTGGATCGCTATTGGCCACTTGGGGCTATTAATGTGTTTAGCGGGCAACTCACAGGCACCACGTTGGAGACCACTGCTATATACTATAACTTAACTATTCAAATATAATGTAAGCCAATATAAGTGATTGTATTAGTGCCCTTGCTGTTGGCTGTTCATATTGTTTTATTACACTTTTTTTTGTGCCGACGGCCCTCGGTTGGACGGCCGTTCTGGACTTTTCCAGAACGCACAGATTAGGCTTGTTTGAGATGAGCAAAATCTGCGCAGAACCGATCACCGCGAGATGCATGCCGATTAGAAATGTGTCCGAGTGCGGTCCGACTTGCTCTGATGTCATGCTCTCGTATGTCAAAAAACTCTCGCGATCGCAAGGCGGACGTGTCGGATTCTGCAGTCGACCACAGTTGCTCTCCACCGACTGTGCTGATCAAAAGAATGATGGGAAACGACTTGCTGATGACACAGCTTATTGCTCATTGGTTTAAACAACCGTGATGAATTGTTCTCTTTTAAAATTTTTGATTTTAAAACTCTGATTTCATGTTTTTATGTGTATAAATTATGTGTTAGTATTCCCAAACTCTCTGACAGTGTGATCTATGGGTTATTTGATTGTTGTCATAGGCCTATTTATAAAAATATATATAAAACATGTCTGTAATTAAAGTAAAAATGATTTATAAACACATATTTGGTATGTAATTAAATGGGTGTCTTGTTCATTATAATTTTTTTCATATAAAAGCAACAGAACTTAAATTACATCCAGTTTATTAGCAACACTGTGCACAAGCGTGAATCCCGTGAATCCTGCGATATCCATCTTTGATCTCACAGGTGTCTGATCCACTGCGAGAAGAGAGAACTGTCCGTCTTGCCTGCGCTTTTTTCACTCCTCCCCTCACTGCAGCTGCCTACTCTCACATACATTTCAGGTAAGGCAAGGCGCATCTCAAACAAGCCTATTGTCAGTCCGTCCCTGGGTGGCGCCCCGCCAAATCTCATGAGAATCACGACTTGCTTTACGGCACGACGTCACATACATCAACAACATATGAAGCAGCCTCTATGGAAGACACTAGCACGCGTTTCAGACGTGAATCATGGCAGAGTCGACGAAGAAATCACGATCGGAAGAGTCAAGGAAAAGAAAACGAGAAAGTGAGACACAAGAGGCCCACTCGGTCAGGCTTTCACTCATTGGCGAGAGCTAAAAAGCAGCAAAGGATGCAACAGCGATGCAGGCCTGGCGTTCTTGTTGATGGACTAGTAAGTAAATCTCTTATTTGTAAACTTGCATGCGTTCTATGTTGTATGTTGTTGCGCTTGCTTGTTGTATGTCATTTTTTACGAAGTTGTTCATTCATCCATTGTTGATAATAAGACAAGTCCACTAATTTCCACATATGTCTAGCTAGCTATCGATTAGCAGAGCTGTCAGCAGACTTGATAACAAACATTCGTTTCTCTTAAGTTACATGTTTTATTGCCCAGCTTGCCTCACAAGCAAGTTTACAAGCTGAACTGGTGTTGTGATGTGTATTTATCACATAGTCCTTTGTCTGGTTCAGGTTTCGTATAGCATGCGTACTGTGCTTATGCAAACTTTAGCTGGCATATTTGTATGAAATCGTGAAACATTACCTCGTCAGTAGACATCTTCAGAGTCTATCTGTGCCTGTTCGATGTCCGACGCTTCCATCCTACTGAACAGGTACCGGTATACAGGAGGTAGGGGATCAGGTCGTGAGTGCAGAGACGGCTCTGCGTGAGTGGTATTTACGACAGTAACATTAAATACAAGGACTCCAAAGCGACTCTAGGGGTCGCTGTTTGACAAAAACGGAAAACTGCATAGTGTGCCTTTAATGTGGATTTTTATTGCTCTACTCTTAAGGTTACAAATATTGTGTGCTTCTCTAAATCTTTCAGTAGTATCAACCAATCGCAATTCTAGCTTTCTTAGCTGGAAGGACTTAACCGTAAATCTTCTTTTTGTAACTAGAGGGGCTTTAAATCCAAGCTTTAGGTGTGAAATGCCTTTTAATTGATCCATATAATGCAGTTAAATGTGGATTTGGTGGCGTAGTTTCCTCCGTGGTAAAGGTAAAGCGCTTACCTTGGCCTTTGAAACTGAGAGTGGTCGTGTCCGTTGGTCTGAATCAGCGGCATTGAGCTGCTCGAACCATAGATATCATATAAAGGCTAGATGTCTTAAGGCGGAGTCACTTCCGGCATCACCGGCGGCCATCTTAACACAGGGAAGCTGTGAATTAAGGTGAGTGATCAGCACGCACACAAATCCTCTTATCTCGCTGAAATCTTGATAGATTTACAAACGGTTTGGTTTCTTACAAACGTTATTAACGTGGCTATAATTCCGAATGCTTGAACATGTATGTTATACTTATTCATATGTATGCAGTGTCATAGCTACATCTCTGACGTTTATAACAAACCAAACCGTTTGAAAATCGGTAGAAAATTGAGCAAGTTATGGTTATTTAAAAGTACATGCACCATGTTACGAGTGAGCGAGCACACTGTGGTAAGATGGCCGCCGTGTGCGGACGTCGACCTCCATTGGCCAGCAGCGCGCACGAGACATCTAGCCTTTTTATGATATCTATGGCTCGAACTTCCTGCCTGTCCACTTCCTTTGTCTCAAATCGCTTGGTTTCAACCCTGCGCCTTTGAGCCACCTACTGGACAGTCGTCACCCGTTACTCAAGCATCATCGCCATCTATAAGAGAAACTAAAGGATATCAGTATTTTAACGATTTCACTTTTCTTTTTTTGTACAGCTATGGATAAGGAAATCACTGCCTTTGTCATTGATAACGGCTCCGGTATGACCACAGCCGGTTTTGCTGGAGATGATGATCCTCGTGCTGTTTTCCCTTCCATTGTTGGCCGACACTGGCATCCGGTATATATAGTAATTTTATTTTCATTGGGGCATTAGTCTCTTATTAAAACGTTAGAAATTGTATGTGAACTGTCACATGCATAAATGTAGAATTAAAACCAAAAGCAGCTTTATAACGGTAAACATTTCAAGTTAAATTTATATTGTATGGATTTTTTTTTCAAAGCAGCTTCACTGTAATGACAGGAGTTTTGCATAATTCGATTATAATTTTACTTCAATTTCAGCTGTAAAGCAGCTCTACAGATGGTAGTGTCATTAAGCTCAAATTAACTCAGTGGCGTTAATGTTGCAAAGTCCTTAAGTTATGACGCCTTAAAAAGCAGCTCTACAGAGTACAAGTGTCATTATCTAACTATAACAAAGACTTTAACAGTCTTTAACCCCCACCCCCCCCCCCCCCCCCCGTACTTAAACTACTTGATTTTCTTTGCACTTGTTGTTGCCTAATCTTTAATTTTCCTTTCTCTAGGGAGTGAGAGGACAGAAGGACTGCTATGTGGGAGATGAGGCTCAGAGCAAGAGCGGTATCCTGAACCTTAAGTATCCTATTGAGCGCGGTATCGTGACCAACTGGGATGATATGGAGAAGATCTGGCACCACACTTTCTACAATGAGCTGCATGTTGCCCCTGAGGAGTACCCTGTCCTTCTTACAGAGGCTCCCCTGAATCCCGAAGCCAAGAGGGAGAAGATGACACAGGTGTGTTTTTGTGACTTATTCATATGACCCCTACTATTTGGATTCTCCCATGAACTCTGTTACGAGGAACTCTGTTTTCTTTCTTGCATGGTAGCTTTTCTAACACTTCTTACTAGCATTGTCCTAAGTGTGAACCGTATCAGAATGGTGTGCCAGGGAGGTTTTCTGCCCAGTATTGCTTCCTTAACCATGTATTGGTTTGGATTTGGAAGTGTTTAAAGGTGATTATTTTTATTAAACTCTAACTTTGCTCTTTCCTACAGATCATGTTTGAGACCTTCAACACCCCTGCCATGTTTGTGGCCATCCAGGCTGTGCTCTCCCTGTATGCTTCTGGTCGAATGTCTGGTGTCACGATGGACTCTGGTGATGGTGTTACCCACATCGTGCCCATCTATGAGGGTCATGCTCTTCCCCATGCCATCCTGCGTCTGGATCTGGCTGGTCGTGACCTGACAGACTACCTGAAGGACATCCTAATTGGGCGTGGCTACAGGTTCACCACCACGGCCGAGAGAGAAATTGTCCGTGGCATCAAGGAGAAGCTGTGCTATGTGGCCCTGGACTTCGAGCAGGAGATGAGAACCTCTGCCTCATCTTCCTCCCTGGAGAAGAGCTACGAGCTGCCTGACGGGCAGGTCATCACCATTGGCAATGAGCGTTTCCGTTGCCCTGAGGCTCTCTTCCAGCCATCCTTCCTGGGTGAGTCTCACACTGTGCATTAAAATGGGTTGTGCGTTAACAATCCCTGTTTCAACTGGTTTACTATGATGACTAACTTGTTTTCTTTATGCAGGTATAGAATCTTGCGGTATCCACGAGACTACCTTCAACTCCATCATGAAGTGTGAAGTAGGCATCCATAAGGACCTGTATGCCAACATAGTGCTGTCTGGAGGTTCCACCATGTACCCTGGCATTGCTGACCGTATGCAGAAGGAGATCACCTCCCTTGCTCCTTCCACCATTAAGATCGAGGTGATGCACCTTAAATGCATGCAAAGATGAGACTTAAAAGTTAAGTTTGCTTGCAATGGTTAAGGATGAGATAACATCTATTTTCTCTTGTAGATCATTGCTTCCCCTGGACGCAAATACTTCGCCTGGATCGGTGGCTCCATCTTGGCCTCCCTGTCCACCTTCCAGAATATGTGGATCAGCAAGCAGGAGTACAATGAGTTCGGCCCATCCATCATCCACAGGAATTCTCTTTACACTGACAAGTAAACCCAAATAAAACGTGCACATGTAAAACCACACAGTGTCTACTGTCTTCAGTATATTGCTCTGATTTAAAACTGACTGAAATGACTTTTTTTGGGGTCTGACTTCAACCTGTGTTTTTTTTTAAATACAATAGCCATTGGATTTGCAGTTAAATTTCACATTAATTTCTTTTAAGGTCATGATTTAGGTCATGAAAAGTAACCATATCAGATTATTCTTTAAATTCAAGTCGCTTTACAGTTTTAGACTGGTTTGCAGTCTTAACATTAACCCCTGGTTTCAGACAAGATTTAGGCCTAGTTCTGGACTAAAATGAATGTTTGAGCAGTTTTAACAAAGCAACTTGCACTGACATCTTAACATGTCACTGCCATTGTTTTGTCTCAATGCAGACCAGTAATGTCTAAGGCACATTTATAAAAAGTATTTGAATGCTCTAATTGAACTAAGGCCTAATCCTAGCTTAATCTAAGCTCTACCTGTGAAACCAGACGAGGCCTAAATGTTTACAAAGGATTTATTCTTTTTTTTTTTTTTACTTTTCTTTAACTTAACTAACTTTTTACATTAGAAGTCACATTAGAAGTCAAACATACAGGGAATGTCATGACTTTTTCAATAAGGTATTGGACATACAGTTACGGACAATGAAATCTGAATTGAGAGCACTTATTTTTCATTTTCTCTCATGTTGGATAACTATGGAAGTAAAACAATGCCAAATGTTTTTGAAACAAAAAAGCCTGTTGAATTGCACTACTTGAAAAAAATACGCATTGCATTAACCATGCTTGCATTTTAATGCATTGTATTTTTAGGGCTTGCATTTTTATGGGCTGAAATTCAACATGGTTGAATATTTAAGCTGTGAATATTTCAATTAAAAACATTTCAAACACATTTTCATGATTAAATATTCAATAATCCATATTCACCTTTCATATTTCACTTCCAAAATATTCAAACTGTTTAAAAATACAACCTATAATATTCAACAGGCATTTTTCGGTCCATTTTATTTCGCTTTGCAAATTCAGTGGTTCAAATTCGACAGTAAATTCAAAATTAACATCCAGGAACTGCAGGAAAAGCAGTAGATTTCCGAGCATACTCTCCATCTGCTGTTAGTCGACCTCACCAGCAGGTGGTGCAAAAGCGCATGTTGTTGACGAAGACGAGCAACAGTTAGAGCAAGCCATTCATTCATAAAACTCATTTACAGCAATGTAAATGTATTTGTGATTATTATGACGGCGGTTTTATGTTAAATTCAGTGTCTTCACGGTTACTTTTCCTGTGTAGCCTACCTATCTTTCTCTACCGTGAACGAGATTATAATGTCATTCCCCGAAGCGGATGTACAGATCCAATGTTACATTTTTGAGGTTGACATATATTTCTCTTGGTTGTTTAGTTGCCTTAACTTTATATTGTGGCAATGTGCTGCATGCAGGCTATTAGGGTTTCCCTCAATACTTCAGGATTCCCCTGCTGGACATATAAAACGCTTAGCTTAGCTTAATGGACTAATTACAGTGATATAAAAGACCAAACTTGCAGGCAAGCAGATCAGAATAACGCGCAAAGCTTAAAGTGTAAATTGCAGGTTACATTTTTCACGAAGATAATGCAATGTGCTTATTAAACATAAAGATAAGAACCGCCCACCATTGTTTTGTATGTTTTTTATACCAAAATGCTGAATATAATATGAAAAGTTGGTACTTTTCACAGTGGTTTTAAGCACTCCCTCTCCCTTCCACTAGGCTGGGCGTGACGTCATAAGAGGGACTCCAAGCCTAGAGTTACCGTTAGTCTAATGGGAAGTAGGCTAAGCAGTTATATTGGAGACCTAGCTAGCAAAAGTGGTTAACTATTGTGTTTGTGCGGGATGTACGAATACATCAAAATTCACCTCCACGGCGTTCAGAGTTCGCTTGCTCAGCACTCTGTGGTTTTTGTTCATCTTTCGCTAACTGGACCCCGCCGCAGAAACACACTTGCCTTCCCGTGGGCTGCGCTCATCCGCCTTGAGCTCGGTCCGTCCAAACCGGCTTTTCTCGGCTTAATCCAGTTAACTCTGTGTCGTTGCGGAGTTGCGTTTTAGCACTGACAATATCGCGTTCTGTCAGCATATGCTGGCAAAGCGCCATTGTGCCTGTGCAGTGTGTGTATCTCTACAGCTCTGATTAGGACTACTGACACCATGTAAGTAAATAATGTCTTCAGTCGTTGTCCCTCCTTGCTATTCTACATGACGGCAAGATTTTAAAAAGACTTTGGCTTGTTCCCTAATGTTATCAGTCTCCCAGTCGTTCTCCATAGTCAAGCCACAAACAGTAGGAATCTAGCAGAGTATTCTCTTGGTCGGCGTTACGTCACAAATCATGTGACCTGCGTAGCAACAAGCTGCCGCCATGTTTGAAGGGTAAAACAAACCGAAGGCAAAGCCCGAGGCAAGAAGTTTTGCTGTGGATATGTCAGTTATGGATACTAACGGACTTTGTATTAATGATGAATGATATCTGTGTATGCGAATGTATGTCAGTGGTGAGAAGTGAATGTAATAAAACACTCATAAAGCGCTTTGTGACTAGCTACATGTCTGTGAAAGGTACTATATGAATACAGATCTACTTCTTTTATTACAGAATGTCATATCAGTATATAGACAGTCTCCTAGCACCTGTATTGACCAGGTACCACAGAAAGCTGTTGATTGTAGGTTTACAATCTTGTCCCTATCGGCATCCAGCAGAGTCCTGGGAGAACAACCCAAAGGCATGGCCCAGGCTCGAGTATCCAGACATATACAATTACCTCATCAAGTCCCCTGGTATGAACACCATGTGTACATACGATGTGTCCTACACTTGCAGTCATGTTTAAATACCCATCAAGCATCAATTACATTAACTATGTTCATTCAAAAGCATTGTGTTACACAGTGGCTGTAATGAGCTCAGTCTGTCAGTGGTGTGTGAACTAACACCTCTTCCAATTGCCTGGAGCCATTTCTCTCTCCTTTCTGGCTCAGTTGCCTCGCTAGGAATCAAATAAAAGGAGAGGTCACTCCTTTTTACGCTGTTGTTGGTGCAACCAACAACACAACAGTTTTTCGGCATGATTTGCAACCAGATGAAAAGAGCTCGGTGCTCGTTTGTCTTCCGCTTCGTGTTGCTTAATGGCGGGCGCTTGTTTGTTTTACCCTTCGCCGCGTTGCTATGCGCGCGCAGTGCATTATGGGAGTACAAGTCCCGGATGTCCGACCTCGAGAATGGGTTGCTACTCCCTCTTATGACGTCATCACCCAGTTACGGTAAAAAACATGCTAGCTTTGAAGAAACCCCAATAAATGTTATTTTAACGCATTCATCAACGTCTCTAAAGTGTATACGACTTTGGTATACACGTTTCTAACTTCGATAGCATTTGAATAGAACGACTTACAGTCATAAAACCGACTGTAAAGTGTTCATGTTCATAGATTTAAAGCTACAATATAGTCGCTAACTTCTTACAATAACAAAGGCGTAGGTTGATGACGCATAAGCATTAAGCTTCTTTATGGATGTGAATTATGGATCTTGTCATCAAGCTGATGGATCTAATAATGTTTATAGATGAGTGAATAAGGACGATTAATTCTACCGAACTATCCGCAAGTGCTTTATTACTACTCACACAGGTCAGTTTATTAGACGAATCACACTTCACGCAGCGCTGTTTCACTTGATTAAACAGTTACACTATCACACTAAACTGCATTTGAGTGTGTTGAATGTTATTCTGTGTGTTAGTTTGTTGGCTATGAGACTAGCCGTAAGCTAGATCAACATTAGAATAACATACAGATCATATTCTAACATTTCATCATGTTGAACTATATAACATTAATTCGTTTAATGTACATTTGCTCACCTGGCAACACTGCGTCTTTGTCAAGTCGAAGTTAGTCGCGGACGTGGAGCTCTCAGCATCTCGTAAACGCTGATACACTGATATTGATCCTCGTTTTAGTTCTCCTTTTGTCCCAAAGTCTGCTTGCAATGGTCCATAATGTTTGAATAAAATAATAATAGCATGAGCGTGCCGCTAGGCGTAACCCAGTTGTCCACGTCTGTTGCCATGGTTACTATGGCAGTACGAGCGGAAACCGAGGGTAACGCGGATATGACGCCATTGACTGGCGACTCCCTCACACGTCCCGGTTCCTTTGGTTAAAATCGCAATTTTCTAACGATTTACAAATAGTTGGAAACTTTTGGGATATTGTAAGTAATCAACTAAACAAAATATATAACACTGGCCTAGTGTTTTTTGGATATTTTACTGTAAAAATCTTACTTAGTTCACCTTTAAGTGACTAATCAAAGTTTAACCTGATTAAAAAAAAATGCATCATTATGCATTAACATGAGGAGAGTCTCTGCATGAAATGCTGTTCTTCATGTGAGTCACCAGTAAACTCTATTTTTGCCGTATCCTGTTTCCTTATCTTCCTTCATTGGCTAAACGTTACACCTCTCAGTGATCAGTTCTTGAAAGAATGATGTTTTTCTTAAAGTATGAAGAACATTTTAAGAATCTAAAGAACCTTTCATGGAATGGAAAGGTTCCATGGATGTGAATTCGATTCCAACAAAGAACTTTTATTTTAATAGGGAGGAAGACGGCTAAGTTGGGTTTGGAATTGAGCTATTTTAGAATGCCTTGATAGGAATCATTAACCGTAAACAAAGCATTCAGTGTACCAATAAGATTGTGCAGATCACAAAACATATGTGTCATTATCTGGATTCCTTACATAGTTAAATTAATAAGATCCTCCACTGAATGTGCCTCAGGTGTGTTACTGTGACGGAATAAAATGAGAAAGGATCGGCCTCTCCCTTACATACACTCACTGGCATTTGTGTTTGTGTGTGTTTCCATAGAGTCTGTCCTCCGCCTTGTTTACTTGAGAGTTTGTACACTTTCATCAAGCTCATCCTCACTTCATCATCACACCGTTCACTGCCACAGCGTCTGTTTATAGCGAGGACGCTGGAAAGGTTAAGAGGGCCATGAAGGGAACGTCAAACCAGGCTGGAGAGCTCCAATAAAATCAGCTTGCTCTCAAAACAGCCGTCTATCTCTCTGTTATCAGACATCTGGTGTACATGCAGATTTCCAGCAGGGAAAGTCTTTCACAGCCACTTTAGGACCCCATTTGCAAATCCCCACACTCGCTAAGCTAGTTACAGTGTATTTACTACACAGATTTAAACTAAACACTACAATTTCCACTGTTTTTTATGCCGTTTGGGCTTCTGTAATGCTCATGAAAAGAGAATGTTACTCAGTCAAGGGTCATGTACAGTACAGGCTGCTAAAGTACAACACAGCCGCACGGTGAACTTTCACACACTTTTTCACCTTTAAGTTAAGGTGAATGCCTGCAGAAAGACGCCTGCCAAACAAGCGGACAAAACCACGCTTTAAGAGAGGAAGTGGCTGCAAAACAAGTAGGCTACATGAAGTATGCAAGGGTGGAAACACCGAGACAGAGATATTTCAAGAATCTGATGTTTCAAGGAATGTGCTTTAGTGTGTAACGTCAGCAGCAATAGACCTCAGGCCTTGTTTACACCTGGTGTTAAGAGTGTTTTGGTCGATCTGATCACACGTAGATGTGGGAGACACATTCCTGTTTACAACTGGTGTTTTAATCGTCTCTTTTGGCCACTTTCATCCACTTCTGTCCTGATTTCTTCAAGCGGAGGGTCTATGGCGGGTAAATGTTTGCGCTTTTTCAGATCTTTTAATGGATGGAATAAGCTCATGTAATTTACATATGAACACGACCGGAGACGACAGGAAACATACGGAGAGAATCAGCTTTAGTTCCTGCTCTGACAGACGCAAGACCAGCCGAACGCTGTGAGTGTGTGTTAGAGATCAGGAATGGTGAGAGAACATTGTGCTTGATATGTTTTTCATCTTCAAACCAAACTTGGGTCTCCAGCCGACAGTTTAAACCCCGTCTGTCTAGAGCTCTTCTCATAATGTTACGCATTAGTTCAGGAGACGGAGAGAAGACGGTCTTTTGTGTCTGTTTGAACACATTCGACCACATGAGCGTTTACACTACGAAAGCAATCCGGTCGAATGTGTTTTCAACCTCTGGAAGTGGACAAGCTCAAAACATTTTACACCCCATTTACACCTGTGTTTAGAGTCGTCCACTTGTGATCCGACCGACCGAAACTCATCTTAACGCCAGCTGTAAACAGAGCCTAATTCAGGCTGTGAGGGACAGAATACAGTGCGTTTAATGGATTGTAGTACTGTTGTTTATAACATACCAACTCTTGAACTGATGAAAGACTGATGAAGCATCTTTCAGTGGACAAAAACTCCATGAATCAGTTTTAAAACATGTGAGTTGTGAAAATAACATGATCTATGATCTTCATAGCAGTGCAGGAACCTCTATCCCTCACAGCCTCGTTTTCATCCGAGTAATTCAATATGATAAAAATTCGATATGGCGTCTAACCTGAACAAGGTCTATGGCACCAGAATTGCAAAAATTGTTTCCAAACAGGTTTTCCAACCATTCCCTCCACCCCACCCCACAGTCACGCTATTGGCTGAGTCAGAAGCTGATGTTGCTTAAAGAAACAGAGCAATGTTGTGAAAGCAGCAAAGAAACACTGTGGGCAAAATTCTAAATTTAATATCCGGCTCCTTTTTAGTTCATGAGTTGAATTTGCACTCCACCAGACACTGAATGTTTGATTTTGGGCAATATTAAAGCATTCTTGGAAAAAGTGCTCTTCTAAGTTAAAGGAAATAAAAAATAAAGATCTGGTTAAGTCTGCCATCATGTATCACTGTTTCCTGTTCCATCGCTCAGATCGATCCCAAAAGCAAACGGTGCTAACATACATATATAATTTGGTATATATATAACAGGTGGCAAATGATTGATACTTAGATTTATTAATCATTATGTGTCAGGATTCAGATAGGGGAGACACAGACACAGAATGAGCGAGGTAGTGATATTTATTAACAGAAGACAGTACAAGATAGGGTGAGGCAGGACAAACTGAAGGGTCAACGGGAAACTGTGACAGGACAGCTGTGGGGGACTGATGGATCCAACGCCAGAGGACAACAGGTCGAAGAACTGTGAGGACGTGACCAGGTGAAGACAGGGCAAGAGCCATGAGGCAGAGATCTGATGATACTGGCTGCAGAGGGACCCGCAGCACACAAGACAACACGAGATAACGCAAAACTAGAGCAAAATTAAAGAAAGTAAAGATAACTGGAGCTATAGCAAAGGAAAAATAAATTCTATTGAATAACTGGAATAAGAAAACAAAGAAATAAAACAAGGCTGCAACCTTGAAGGGAAGCTAAAAAGAAACTAAATAGATTAGTTAACAAAAGCAAAAACAAGAGATAAACCAAAAATAAAGCGTGTGTATGCGTGAGAGTCTCTCTGTGTGTTTTATTGTGTGTGTGTGTGTGAGAGAGAGAGAGAGAGAGTGTGTGTGTGTGTGTGTGTGTGTCTGTGTGTATGTGTGGGTGTGTATGTGTGAGAGTGTGAGTCTCTCTGTGTGTTTTATTGTGTGTCTGTGTGTGAGTATGAGTGGGTGTGTATGCATGAGAGTGTGAGTCTCTCTGTGTGTTTTATTGTGTGTGTGTGTGTGTGTGAGAGAGAGAGAGAAAGTGTGTGTGTGTGTGTGTGTGTGTGTGTGTGTGTGTGTGTGTGTGTGTGTGTGTGTGTGGGGGGGGACTTTAACCTGAATGCACACAGACTCATGGGAACTCGTGTCACAGTGGGGACCTAAATTGAGGTCTCCATGGGTAAACAAGCTTATAAATCATACAGAATGAGTTTTTTTGGAAATGTAAAAATGCAGAAAGTTTTCTGTGATGGGTAGGTTTAGGGGTAGGGTTAGTGTAAGGAGATATAATATACCGTTTGTACAGTATAAAAACCATAAAGTCTATGGAGAGTCCCCACAAAGATAGTAAACCAGACATGTGTGTGTGTGTGTGTGTGGGTGTGTATGTGTGAGAGTGTGAGTCTCTCTGTGTGTTTTATTGTGTGTGTGTGTGTGTGTGTGTGTGTGTGTGTGTGTGTGTGTGTGTGTGTGTGTGTGTGTGTGTGTGTGTGTGTGTGTGTGTGTGTGTGTGTGTGTGTGTGTGTGTGTGTGAGAGTGTGAGTCTCTCTGTGTGTTTTATTGTGTGTGTGTGTGTGTGTGTGTGTGGGTGTGTATGTGTGAGTCTCTCTGTGTGTTTTATTGTGTGTGTGTGTGTGTGTGTGTGTGTGTGTGTGTGTGTGTGTGTGTGTGTGTGTGTGTGTGTGTGTGTGTGTGTGTGTGTGTGAGAGAGAGAGAGAGAGTGAGAGAGAGTGAGAGGGAGTGAGAGGGGGGGAGGGGGGCATTCGTGATTGTGAAACATCAGTGATTGACAGGACACCTTGTTTTATATGTAATATCATGTCCCGAACCGAACACTGGGGCATGTTGTGCCCTGCCCGTGTGCTTTCACAGATTAAAGAACCAGCTGGAGGCTTTAAGTCTGTGTTTATTATTATTAACTCTTTCAGCAGTTTTATCAAGGATCACATCCATGTTTATTGTTATTATTTTATTAATGACAACCTCGCCCAGGGTGTGTGAGTCCAGTCAGCAGGTGAACGGGGGGAGTTCACACACACTATAGGATCATCTCTATGACTGTGGAAATGACTACATAGGCTATGGTTATTATAATATGTGGCTGTGTGCACTTGCTTTTACTAAATAAAGAATCACTGAAATGACTGGCAAAAACAACCGATGTCTAGTCGCATTAATATGAGCACATCTACAAATAGTAATTGATGTTGCAACATCTATTTCTATAACATCATTTTTAACCTTTATAGGCTATAAACTGCTACTATTGCAATTTAAATTCTACTGCTATCCAAAAATACATATAGCTCTCTTATTTCTTATATGTACAATCCTAAAATGCAATCAATCAAAAATGTTGTTATTGCTCAAATTGCCTGTTTAGCAGGCTGTGTAAACACCATGCAAAATTATCATATATCTGCTATAAGAGCAAATATGCAGATGAAAACAATCCGAATTACAGGGAACTACATTTGACTTATTATCTGAAGATCCTGAAGCTTAAAAACGCCAGTCAACCATCAAGGTCTTTATATCCGTAGTCCTCCACAGGCTGCTGACATCACATCAGTGTTCAGACCGAGTGTTGTGATTGGTTACTGGTGACACGTGGCAGTCTAAGCCCCGCCCCCACTGTGAGTTGGAATGGAGGAATGTGGAGAGGGAGGGGCAGGCAATATTTACAAACACAGTTTAAAGAGACAGAGCTCACAAAACACCACCTCTGAGCTGCTGATCATATTACCTGCAGTACCAGAGTAAATGCAGCTCATCCAAACAAAGCCCAGGGACAGCATGTTTCAGACTGGTGCCAGTGGAAACCAGGAACTACTGTGAAATCATCACTTTATATCTTTAACCACAGATTGCTTGGCCTTTATTTCCAAATCTTCCACAGTCATGAAATACTAACTCTTAATCATTTAATTTTCAACTTTTCTAAATAAACGACATGCATCAACAGTGTAAACACACCTGTGAACCCTTATGCTTGTTATTTTATTTAAAACAAAACAACAAAAAAACATTCAAATGCTGTCATCTTAACGCTGATTGTATGCTATTTCAAAAGGGTCAAGGAATGCGAGGCTGTTCACTGCAGAGCCAAATGACATCCAGCTCCCCCTCTCTGGAGGTCATGGGTGGAGCATGAAGGTCCAACCACCCCCCAACCCGACCCATTGATCCCTCCCCCCGTTAGATCCACTGAGGGGGAGCTGGACAGCATTTGGATCTGCAGTGAGCACCGCTTGCAAAGAATAGATGATAAGACCATAGAAATGCATAAGTAGATTCCACATTCAAACGTTCCTCCTGACACGCCAGCGTGTCAGCCATCTTGGAACAGTCAGCGTGTCGTCACTCACTGTAACAATCAATGACGCCACAACAACACTGCACAACTTCTGAAAGAAAAGAAATGGTATGAAAGAAATGGTATAAACTTTCACAGTTTAGAATGTGTTGGTTTGTGTTTTTATAAATATTAACTCCATATTACAGGATTTTACAATAGTACTTTTTAATGTTTTTACTTTTAGAATGGTAACTTTTTAATGCCTTCATGTTGCTGTGGTGTGTTAGTTTAGCTAAATCAATATTGCTGAAGTCTATTGCAGGTATAGATGATATTCCTGCGTCTAACTACAGTTGCAGACGCTCAGTCAACCTGCTCTCGAACGTTTACGGACCGGATTTGACCGTTCCAATATGGCGGACGGCTTACATACAGGTACCCCCGGGCGCCGCAATTGATTAGCAGACCATCACCTGCTGTTAGCATCCCATTGACTCCCATTCATTTTTGCGTCACTTTGACAGCGAATAACTTCACATCTGAGGTGTTTAAAGACTCCATTTGTCCATTATTTATTTCTAAAGAAACACGAAAATGTATAAAAGGCTTCATTACCTTGTAGCTTCTGTTATGGCCCCGTAGAAGCAATTTTTGTAAAAATAGGCTAACGATTGCGTCATAACCACGCGACTCTCTGTGGCACAGTAGAGAGATTACCGTATGGACAGGAGGAGAAGCTCACGCGCAATCGAGGGGACATGGAGAGAAAATGACAAAATAATTAATCAGAATACATAGCAAAAGTTGCTCCTGCTCCTAGCTCATGGACAGCTCCTACTCACACTCTCCGTCTCTGCAAGTTTCAGAAGGGAATGATTCAGATTTCTCTTGGCGCAGCTACTAGAAGACAGACGGGTTGCTCACGTCACATCTACGTCGTCAAGCTCAGTTTGAGTCTGCGCAGTACGCTTGACCCCCAGGAAGTAAGAGTTTCTAATTGACTTCACTTTGTCTCCGTTGAATCCAATGGGGTCGCTGTGTCCATTTCTTTTACTGTCTATGCTTACATACAGCGGCCCATAGAAACAGACGCTAATGACCTTATTCTCACCTTATTATATTTATAACCGGAATAAAAGTGATGCTGTGAGACATACATCTCTTCAGTGGGTTGGGCTGTTATATAATGTGTTTTTGGTTTGATCTGCTGACAAAACACTGCAAACATATCTTTCTAAGGAATTCCAGTAGACAAGAAAAACAAAAACAGTATGAGCTATGGAAATTTAAGTGATCTAGGAGCTTTATACAGTTTTTTTTTTTACAGCAGATGCCATTGAAAACACGGTAAGTCTGTCCCTCACAGCCTCGCTGTCATGGCACTGACTGAATGAGGTCTATGAGGCATCTATATATATACATTTCTATGGATAAGACTATCAGCCCAACCCCCACCGTTCCTTACAGCTCTAGATCTGGTGTAAAACTGTGATTGGTCCAGCGCCCGTGGTGGGCGGGGTCAGGGCCGTTGCTACGAGCGCCGTGACGTCACCATCAGCTGTTTTGTACGCTGTGTATTCTGATCTGCGGATCAGCTGGGCGAAGCAATAACATCCCAAACCATATCTGCCGAAAAACACACACAGCTCGCAGATACTGCGGCTCAAACGTCGTGTAAAGCAGAACTTACACGTCGATTTCTTCTAAGAAGAAAGACTTATTTTCATATTTTTTTTTCTTTTTTTGTGTGTGAATTTACTACCTCATATAAAAAGAATACCTAAAGCTATGCTTTAAGATTTTTTTGTTGTTTTTTTTTTATTGTGTGGTCGTCGCGTTTACAACTTGAATAATTTTGCAGGTAACACAGGTAAGACGCTAAATACATCCATATCTCCTTCTGTCTTTTTAAAGCGAGATCTGTTTTGCAGCAGGATTGAGTCGGTCTGTTGAAACTGCTCTAGATCTGACCTGATTTGAACGCCAGCGATAACAGCAGCTGTGCATAACCCATATATTGCCCATAAACGGGTCTGTCTGAACGGTATTTTATTCTGTTTTCCGTTATTACGCGCGCGCTCTCATTCCTATCATACATCATCACTGTTTTGCTCTCGTCATAGATCGCAGCCGTTGACCAAAGCCAGTTTTCTCGACGGTTTTCTGATTTCTCTTCTCACAGAATCCGTCTTAAAAAATAACATTCATGCCAAAATTGTGTTTTCAAGTCGACGTCGAATGCCAATGGATGTAACTTTTGGCATTTTGCGTAAGGGAAAAACCTGTATATTCAGCCACATTGCCCGTTTATCGACCCTCGGTTTTTGATTAAACCAGCTGTATTATTGAATAGAATGTGATTTTCGGTTTGATATATACAGTCTGTGGTTATATGAGCGATTTGAGAGTGCTGGTAATACCCTTGATCCGAGCTGTCATTGCTTTGACCCTTTGCGCTCAGTCTCTCTCTCTCTCTCTCTCTCTCTCTCTCTCTCTCTCTCTCTCTCTCTCTTTAAAGCTGCATCTGTCAGACGTACGCTAAAACCTTTTTTATTATTAATCAACGCATTATGTTTGATGTACGCATTTAATTTGGTCTAAAAGGAGAAAAAAAACCTATTTTTATACCTTGTTGTATTCATAAACAGTTTTTTTTCTTGTTTCTATCAAAACGAACCTGTCCTGCTTCTCTTCTGTTGTTGCGGCCTCTGTCCGCTAGTCTGAAGAGGGCGGGGTCTGTTGCGTCTATTGCGTCAGCGTCATCAGTCATCTGAAGCCCCGCCCACTGACGGCCAGATTCACACTACCTGCCTGTAGGGGAGCCAATGGGACTGAAATTAAAGGGGCTTCAGTTCAGTGAATTAAAAATACGATTATATGGTTATGACATTTAGAATAAACTGTTTATCTATTAAATTATTTAAAAATTATAAAGATTATAAAATTATATAATAAAATTAATTATAAAATTATAAGAATGGATATAAACTCATCATCACCTCAAAGATAATTTATAATGCGCATAAATTAACTGTATGAATAGTATATTATGTTATTTTAAATCTCTCTAATCGTTTTAAATTCGATTCATTTTAATTTAACTGATTAATGAGTCATATGGTATGCAAATAGATGTTGATGAACAGACAGGCAGAGAATTGAGCAAATAATATTATGATAATATTCTGGCCTGGGTGAATCTTACGCAAACTATCAAGAACAGGTACTGGTCATATTTCATATTCCGGTCATAGTTAACAAGTTCTGGTCATAAATTTTAATCAAAAATTGGAGAAAAAATATGACTTTTAATTTTGCATAAAGAATGCAGCGTATTTAGCACGATTATGATTATTTTCCACAGTGATTTTTTTTTATAAAAAGCGTATCCACCAAAAATACAAACACTGTAATCCCATGTTAATTATTTATGGATTATTTATAGGTTATTTATAGATCACATTAAAAAATCTAATAAGTGCATTAAGTCTTAATTCGCTCTTACACAAATTAAGGCCTTAAAGGTCGTAAATTAGAGACCATCTTAAATTCATAAAGTCATGGCATTAAAGGTTGCATACATTGCAACAATATCTTCCTTAGTAATGTTGTCCTATTTTCCAATACAAATGTCTAAACATCTTTAAATCTCAAAATACATTTACTTGAGATGCAAATCAACTCTTGAAAATTTTAACAAGAATGTATGAATCTATCAATGAATTATGTAAACTTCACTTTGAATTAAGTTTTTTTTTTCTGATCCCATTGGCAGATATTTGTTATTTGTTTAATCATAAACTCACTTCATTTTGATCAATTTCACAGAAAACAAGACTTCATATTTTATGGATCTTGATTTAAGAATCTTTTTTGCACTGCATTTGCACTGGAGGACAAGACAAATATACAGAGGAAGAACATCTTTTGTGCAGTGTGTTTAAAAGATACAGTAAAATATATTTCCATATTCTAGTGGTTGGGGGCAGAGCAATTCAAGCTATTTCTTTGTAAAATGAATTAAAAAGTAATGGATATCTGAAAGTTGTATTTTCAAACTCTTGACTCTATTGATGTATTGTGTTCCCTTCAATTATTCCTTAAGTTACTTAAAAAGGTCTTTAAAAAGTCTTAAAGGAACACTCCTCCGTTTTTTGAAATGGGGCTTATTCACCTTCTTTCCTACATTTAGATAGGTGGGCAAATGCATTTTTGTCTCAGTGCATGCATTGTTTTAGTTTGACAGGGTCGGTGCTAGCTTAGCTTAGCATAATGAATGGAATCCTTTGTTGCCAGCTAGCATGTCCTGAGTAAAAGTGATATAAAAAAAAAAAAAAAACACCTAATTACTTCTTGTGGCCTGCGTTTTCACAACAAGTACAAATAGCGATGCAGATTAACACTAGGCGATTTCTTATGCAGATATTGACTTGGGACTATATTAGGGGGAAACACAGGCGAAGCACTGCTACTTGGGCACAGAGATATCACGCCCAAGTAGCAGTGCTTCGCCTGTGCTTCCCCCTAATATAGTCCTTAATATATAAGTCAATATCTGCCTAGGAAATCGCCTAGTGTTAATCTGCATCGCTATTTGTACTTGTTGTGAATACGCAGGCCACAAGAAGTAATTAGGTTTTGTTGTTTTTTTTTATATCACTTTTACTCAGGACATGCTAGCTGGCAACAAAGGATTCCATTCATTATGCTAAGCTAAGCTAGCACCGACCCTGTCAAACTAAAACAATGCATGCACTGAGACAAAAATGCATTTGCCCACCTATCTAAACGTAGGAAAGAAGGTGAATAAGCCCTATTTCAAAAAATGGTGGAGTGTTCCTTTAAATTTACCTTCATAAACCCTGAAAAATATTTCATGATATGGTTTTCTTGACCATCCTTCCTGTTCTTTTTTCTGTCTTTGTCAAATGTAGATCTTTGCACCACAACAACCAAGTGAGACCTTATATTGTACTGCGCCTTCTCTGAGACTACAAAAAAAAGGCCAATACGTCTGTGATCAACCAGCCATCCGTCACATCACTGAAAAAAAAAAAAAAAACATTAGTCACTATAGTTAATAAAACAAAACAAAAATTTCTAAGGCAGCTATCCCTCAGGAAACAAAAAACTGTGACCTTTGACCTCCGAGGCAGCCATGTTCCAGCGGCTCAGCAGTCTGTTCTTTGGGAGCGAGGCAGAAGGTACTCCAGAACTAAAGGGACCAAAGCCCTGTGTGACTGAGGCTGATGAAGAGGGATGGCTTCTGGTCAATCTGCCCGGTGAGTGTCCTACACAAACAACGAAAAACACTGTCTTTAATGGGACCTAAATTTATCAAGGTAGCTTTAGAGTATGTTGGAGTAACAATGCAAAATTGTATTGTATATAGGGGGATCAATCTATATGAATTCAGAAAACGTTGGCTTGGTTCCAAAACCTAGTGAACTGCCTCACTATTTACTGTCTATATAGGCAATTATCTTCTAAGACATCATTATCATAACCACCATGGAACACTTTTTCACAAAAAACGCTTAAGAATTG
This sequence comes from Vimba vimba, assembly GCA_022828995.1. Lineage (NCBI taxonomy): Eukaryota > Metazoa > Chordata > Actinopteri > Cypriniformes > Leuciscidae > Vimba > Vimba vimba. Next base: position 6,813,026 of record CM040837.1, on the reverse strand, counting down.
TCAAATGCTAACATTGTTGATTCCAATAGCGTTTGACATTAGCATGTTGCTAAGCTAAAGACGTGAACATACTTTACTTGAGTGTGTTAACATAAATACGTCTAGCTACATGAGCTAAATTTTGTGTGTCGAGTTCCGGATTGTGCTAGACAACTCGCTTTTTACCCCCGGTATGTGATTTTTACTGGGGAGCCCCTCTCCGCCTCACCCCAAGGAACTCACTTTTACCCCCCGGAACGTAAGTTTTACTGGGGCGCCCCTCCCCCCAAGGAACTCACTTTTTAGCCCCCGGAACATGACTTTTACTGGGGAGCCCCTCCCCCCCTCCCCCCAAGGAACTCACTTTTTACCCCCCCCAACGTGATTTTTACTGGGGAGCCCCTCACCCCAAGGAACTCACTTTTTACCCCCCGGAACGTAAGTTTTACTGGGGCGCCCCTCACCCCAAGGAACTCACTTTTTACCCCCCCCAACGTGATTTTTACTGGGGCGCCCCTCACCCCAAGGAACTCACTTTTTACCCCCCCCAACGTGATTTTTACTGGGGAGCCCCTCACCCCAAGGAACTCACTTTTAGCCCCCGGAACATGATTTTTACTGGGGAGCCCCTCCCCCCTCCCCCCAAGGAACTCACTTTTAGCCCCCGGAACATGATTTTTACTGGGGAGCCCCTCCCCCCCTCCCCCCAAGGAACTCACTTTTAGCCCCCGGAACATGATTTTTACTGGGGAGCCCCTCCCCCCCTCACCCCAAGGAACACACTTTTTACCCCCCCAACGTGATTTTTACTGGGGAGCCCCTCACCCCAAGGAGCTCACTTTTTACCCCCCGGAACATGATTTTTACTGGGGAGCCCCTCACCCCAAGGAACTCACTTTTTAGCCCCCGGAACATGATTTTTACTGGGGAGCCCCTCTCCGCCTCACCCCAAGGAACTCACTTTTTACCCCCCCAATGTGATTTTTACTGGGGCGCCCCTCACCCCAAGGAACTCACTTTTTACCCCCTGGAACATAATTTTTACTGGGAAGCCCCTCCCCGCCTCACCCCAAGGAACACCACCCCCGAACCTGCCCCCCGCCCCAGAACGTGATTTTAACCGAGGGGAACAATATATGTACATAAATGCGAATAATATCACATATCGCAATGTTGAGCTACTCAAAATCACCATAAGGGAAATTCCTTCACCGCGACAGCCCTACATGTTTATAACTACCTGAATAATAATCTGGTTTAATAAACAGTCATTCAGAGATAACTTTATCACCCCCTTGAGCTCTGAGGTTTGTCACGCCCACAAAAGAGAAGTAAGGTGAAGTGTGAAATTTCTTAGCCAATCTCCCCCATTAGCCATTATTCCCAATAGTCCAACAAAAGCCAAAAGTTGAGGCAGTGTTGCTACATATCACTAGGTTTTAGAACAAGGTCATTGAGACTTTACAAAGTAGTACATGGTGATAAGAGAATAGCAATATTTTAAAAGGGTTACAATAAACTAATGACAGTATTCCTATTCTCTATGTTTTTCTGTTGTTTCTGTATCCCTTCTCATTTCTCCATATTTGAATGAATTCCTTTTACTGGTATGTGTGCTCATGGTACTGGCATCCCCCATTCGCATGGCTTCAACCAAACCTTTCACATTCTGGAAATACACCCTGTTCTGTCTTCTGTCTCTTCCTACTTCACTTAAGGCAAAGATGGGCCAGAGGCAGCATCAGTAGCACGCCCCTGTCCCCGCAATGAATGTCATGCATCTCTGATATGTGGCCCCTCTCCTCATTCCTGCAAAAAACGCAGGACTAGAGCAGGCAGGAGAGAGGCAGCACATCCTTCCTCCCCTTCCATCTGCTCTCCTCCTTATCCCGCCTCCTCCTCTCACCTTGAGTCAGTAGAAGTGAATGTGTTGTTAAGCGAGCGGGGCTCGTGCTCCTGTAGTGACTGCAGCATGGATGAGAGCTGGTTTGTCACCCCTCCCCCCTGTTTTACTGCAGAGGGAGCCACGGCGGAGGCTAGTCCCATGGAGGACCTCCTCATCGAGCACCCCAGCATGTCCGTGTACGTCTCGGCTGGCCCTCTACCTCCGATGGAAGACAGCACCACCAGCCTGGCCGGCAGTGTTAGGTAAAAAAAGTTTTACACATGCAACTCTGAATTACATGAAAAGACATTAACATTGTGTTGCACCTAATTCAGGGGTTCTCTGGTCAAGGTCCACTGTTCTGCAGAGTTGAGCTCCAACCCTGATAAAAACGTGCCTGCCTGTAGCCTTCTAATAATCCTGAAGACCTTCATCATCTGGTTCAGATGTGCTTGATTAGGGTTGGAGCTGAACTCTGCAGGGCTCCAGGATTGAAGTTGCCCATCACTGGTTTAGCTCCACCCCTAATCAGACCTGAACCAGATAATCAAGGTCTTCAGGATTACTAAAAAAGCTACTGACAGGTTCATTTGATCGGAGCTAAACTCTGCAGGAGAGTGGATCTCAAGGACCAGAATTGCACAGCCCTGGCCTACTTATTCTATAAGAAATTTGTGTATTATAATTTTTTTACAAATTTGGTACACTGCCTCTTAAAAATGCCCTACACTAATATTCTCACTATCATAAAGATCAGATATTTGTAATTGGAAATATTGGCTCCTGACATTTGATTGGCTGTTGATAGCCATTTTTGCTCATCTGCAAGCTAATGCATTTAACATCTGTATACGATTAATATTGTAGGATGTATTAGCACCAATCCTGCTCTTGGAGGGTCTCTGTCCTGCAGACTTTAGCTCCAATCCTAATTAAACACACCTAAACCAGCTAATCAAGATCTTCAGGATCACTAGAAACTTACAGGCAGGTGTGTTGGGGCGAGTTGGAGCTACAGGAGCAGGACACCCCTGACTTACATCAAATAAAAATCATGCTGAATATCAAAAATTGGAAGGCCGTTGTCTTTAATTCTGACTTCCATCTTACTACTTTTCACATTCCAGTTTCACACCATTATTTCCATTCTCACTCAAATGTTTCCCATTCTTCCAGCAGGATGTCTGAATCAGCCGTGCCCGCTGTGACCAGGAGCAGCATGACCACACGGGTGACCCGAGGAGCGGCCGCACAGGCAGGTGCCCTAGCTAAAGTCACCCAGGTCTCCAGGGTCCAGAGGGCCAAAGCCCGCACTGAGCGCCGGCACCTGGCACGCAATCGCATACAGCGCCAAAACCGTGTGCGTGAACAGGTCCAACGGCGCACAACCCACACCCGCAACTCCTTCCTGCACCAACCGTGCCAGCGCAACATCTGCCACTGAGGCATCAAAGTTTACATTGAGGGCATTATTACACATAGACACCCCAAGAAACCCAAAACTACCAATGAATCGCCCTCCTTCTCAAATGTCCTCTAAAGTCCTCCTATTGCTTTCACTCGTTTTACATCCATAATGTTATTCAGTTTCATATTAATTAGGTTTGTCCTTGAGCACAAGCTAGTTTATTTTTATCCTCTTCTCACTCTTATCTGGCAGGCAGGCCACCACAAAGCACAATTACTCTGTCTAAGATGATCCGTATATTTGCTTAAATGCCATGTACTGTGTGTCCTTGAAAAAGTTTTCCTATCTGGGAATATAACAGAAAAGGAGACACATGTAAACTCTGTATCTTTACATACATCATCCCTCTAAATGTATAACACTGACACTTCAGGTACATTAGCGCTGTTTGTTGAAATATAATGAGGTTAATTTTTCAAAAAAAAATTAGTTAGCAGACAAAAAGAGCCAAACATTGAACGCATTTACCCTAAAGCCCTGGGTATACTTCACTTTCGGTGTTACGCTCTGAGCCTTTCAAAGTATACTCTTTGGTTGAGCAATGTAAAGGTGCGTTCGGCGTGTGCGCACTATCTAGTGGACTTTTGTATTCAAGCGCTTAAATCACTCACACACGTGCCGTTGTACGTGCACCGTCCACCATCAGGGAACGCGTACAGCCAAAGTATACTTTGGGCTTAAGATTTCCAGAAGAGAATTGTACCTAGTAATGTTATGTAGTAAAGTCCTACAGCAACAAAAGAGTCACTTGAAAACAACAAAAATGAAAAGTATGTAGATAAAAGTGTGAACAAGAATAAAACAGATAAAAGCAGTTGAGAGTTTACAGAGCCAGACAACTATAGTGGAATATGTTTGCAAAGAGGTCATTTCAAAGTAGATGTTGCTGCCTGATTTTCAACCTTATGGTGCTAACTTTCAAAAGTAATTCAACTCCCCAAACAATATTATATTATAATATTATGCTATTATATTACAATAGGGAACAAATTTCATAGGTGTGCTCCTGCAAAGGCAGAACCCTTCCTAGAGAAGTTAGTTCCAGGGGGAAAAAATGGTGAAATGGTGGAGAAAGCGGGCAACGTCAATTCTATACATACTCTGCATGGTAATGAATACCCCAGTCTATTTAAAAATAGATATTTTCACCCAATATGTATGTGTACCATGAATTTGTGTTTATTAGAGTGTTGCCTTGTATTAGCTTAGCAACATGCTAACATCTAACTTTACTGAAATGGAGTCTCTTGAGGCGGCTTCTAAAGTAATCAAGCTCCCTAGATTTTGTAACAGAGCCTGTAGTTAAACTGAGGGAGGGCCCATCATGGACGGGACTGATACTATGCCAACAACACTAGATTAGTTATTATTTTTCACTGATCTTTTAGGGATATAGCTGTTTAGCATTTCCCTAAAATGTGACGTGAAGCTGAAGTATAGCTCCCTGCCAACATCTGATCTAATAGGAAAATATCCGGGAGTGTCGGGGCAGTGTGCAATGTCTAGAATGAGCAGGAAAGTATAGATTATGACTGTTTATTTGCTTTGTGGAGGATTATATTGATGGGTGACTCTTACAAAAAATGTCAAGAATCTTAAAATGACCTCAAAATGAAAAGGAATACCCCCCCCCCCCCCCTCCCCCAAAAAAAGGCTTGAAAGTTCCCCTGTCCCGCACGTGTAATAATTGTGTGAGAAATCACTGTGACCACAGAGACTTCTTATGACCATTTCTCAATTCATCCGTTTTCAGACAATGTCATTATTTCATCACGCCTCTTAAATTGATTATATGATTGTGATTTACATCTTCAATGCACTCTGATGTTTGCCTGTCAGAGGTTGTTGGGTCAGCGTCTCTCTTGTGACGGACTCGGTGCACATGCACTCACACTAACTATCCTAAAATGTGCTCTTCCTCGATAGTCAGCAAACACCCTCAGCACATTTGGGAAATGAGTCCACCACATTGTGATCTATCTTATGTGTGTATTCAGTAATGAATAGACTAACAATGGTGCTGAAAGTATATAATTATATGACTGTTTGTACATTTTTTGAGAAGTTTGCACTGTCATATGTTTTATGGAGAATCATGGTATTTAGCAGTATGTTTTCGTTTGCATTGGTGAATGAGATGCCATTCCAACATGCATGAGTTGGGGAAAAAAGCTACCTTAAGAGGTAAACAATTAGTTGCATTCAAATGTATATAATTGCAATCTATTTACAGTTCAGTGTTTGCGTTTTGAAACATCACCTCTCTGTTTTCATGGTATCGTTTAACCGTATGTTGCTCCAAAAACTTGAGTACACTTGGGTATTTTACGAAACAAACCAACATTTGCCATGTTTGTCAATACCACTGTTGTTACATTATTTGATTTTACATGCAATTTTCTTTATTTCTTCCGTCATTTAATGTTTAATCATTTTAAGAATTCTTCTTGTAGTCTTTCCTATCACCTGCCAAAATCTGTAAATCTATTATTGTAGTTAGCTATATCTTAACAAAATAATGTAAGTATAATGTAAATCTAAATATGCTTTTATTTCTTTGTTTTCATTTGAAATGGACTGATTTTTCATCTTGTTGACTCTACAGAGAGAGCAGTACGAATCTCAGTGGTGCATCTAGAAAAATCCAATGCCCTGTAGCCTTACAAGGGTCCTTAACATCGTCCACTCGAAGGTCGTCTTCTCTTTGCATTGTTTCTATGTATTAGATGAAGTGGACAAGGCAATATCGCGTAATGAACATAAAATCAGTGATCTCTGACCTCTGAAGAGATCCACCTCTGTGTTCACCGTCACAGCTGGGCACTGTATACTCTGTTATTTTTCTGTGTGTGTGCGTGTGTGTGTTCAATATGATTAATTTAATCTGTGGGACTATAGAATGATGTCCATTAGGCCTCATGAGAGGCTGGTGGAGGCGAGTATAGTTATTGTGATTTAAGGGAGGGTTGACTGAAAACATGAAATGAGACAAAAAACGACAAAAATAAACATGCTTGTATTTTTCCTCATATTGTTATTTAGAAGAGGTGTTCATCTTAGTAACAAAGTAAAAAAAAAAAAAAAATAGAGTATTATAAAGATTGGTGTCTATGATATCTATGGTGATTGTGCCTTTCACTATTCTGCATGGTTTCCATGATGTGCCGACTGTTTCATCCATACGACACCGGCATCAGAGACCTATGCAAAATACTATGATGGGTTTCCAGCATCCATTCAGAAATGCAGGTACCAGACAATAACAATAAATACTCAGGATGTAACTGCAATCTGGACTCATTATTTACCTGTGTGCTTATTTCTTCATCCTCATCCACTTGACTTGAAAATATAGCTATCGACAATGAATATGTTAAAAATAAATCTAACTGAAACAACAAAACAAAAACAAAAAGCCTCTCTCTCTCTCTCTCTCTCTCTCTCTCTCTCTCTCTCTCTCTCTCTCTCTCTCTCTCTATATATATATATATATATATATATATATATCAACAACATTTCAAAGAATACCACAATACCATGGTATAGTAGCCTACATGTAGCTAGTATTTTTGTTTGCGTTGCCTGCTACCCTACATAAAAATAAGGGTTAGCTACAGTGTAAACTTAATTATTACACTCACATTGTCCATTATTCTGAGAAACCTCAGTGTGTTTGACGTACGTATTTAGTTACAAACACACACACACACACACACACACACACACACACACACCTTCTCCTGAGGGTTGATTGATGAACCTGTTTTGCAGGATCAGCGTCTCCTCATGAGATGTGACGCATGCGCAGTGTTTGATTCATTTAAAGAAATGAATGCACTTGTTCACCAGGACTAATATGTGCCAAAGGAGCTGAACCGCACGTTTCACCCGTAAGTATGATGGAAAGGCTGCATTTAAGACATTATTGCTATTGTTTAATTGCTAATGTGCGTCAGACAGGCGATTTTGGGCGTTTTAAACATGCCAAGACCTTTGTGTTTTGTTTATTCCGTTGGTGTTTTGAACGCGCACACCTGCGTCTTTAACATTGCGGTGAAGATGTCAGCTGATCCTTCAGGTTTTCTGCTCGGCATCCGTGTGGAAACAGCGAGTGTGTGAATGAATCAGCTGTATGTTTACAAGACACAGCTCTGACCTCCGAGTCACGGATGGAAACACAGATGGATGGAAATTAGTCGATGTCGCGTTGAACGCGCGCGCTCCGGTTTGTTTTAGTGTGTCTGTGTCTCTGTGTGTGTGTGTGTGTGTGTGTGTGACGGATGACCCCGCACGCAGATGTATTTCACTCGACACTGGTTATTCTGTGGTCTGTTCGGATGTGATCTGTAACACAACAGTGATATTGTGACGGCGAACTGATTCATCCAGAAAGCGCCAGCTCTTCACACGCGCCTCTCCTGTATCTGGTATGATGGGGTGTTTTATTAAAGCCTAGCGAGTAATTTCCATGACAAATGTTTTTTTTCTCTGGATATCGCAGATAGGCAGGCGATGCTGTCGATATTAGCTAAACGAGCATCATCATCATCATCCAGGCCTTCATTATACTCTCAGTGAATACAAGATATGGGGGCCTGTGATTTCATGTCATTCTAGAAGTGTTGAATTGTGATTTTTAGATCAGTTTTTCAAGATAATGCTTGGTTTTGAACACTTTAATACATTTGCATGGTAAAGTGGGGAAATATTTAGCTCTTGGAGAATGTAAATTTTACAATAACGGTGCATTCAAGACACTTATTAATTGAGATGAGAACAGGCCCTGTGTGAAGAATTTGGTCAAAATTATTAAAGAATAATATCCTGAGCTGGACTGATATATTTTTCTTGTAGTGTAAACAAGATAAAATGATTCAATTGTGGAAATTTTTACTACTTTTTTTTTTTTTTTTTTATAGGAAGTAACCAAGCTGAAATGGCACCAAATAGTAAGAATGACCCATTAGAGGTTTGAATGCAATGGTCATTATAGTTATAATAAAAGGGATATTTTACAAAATGCATTTAAAAACTTGTTTGTTTGTTTTAATCAACATCGATATAGTGAAAATGTATTACTGGTTTTTATTATTTTTTAACTAGCTCTTAATTTATTTGAAATGTTCCTGTGGTGTGACATTTAAAAAAAAATGTATGTAGTCTATCTGTAAATATTGTCATATAAAATGCATATCTGATATTTATAAAAGGAGAAGCAATGTGTAAAATAGTTTTGGTGAAGAGTTGCGTGTCAGATACCCATAATTATGGATAAACATGCAGTCAAAGGCAAATAAAAGTAGCTAATAACTCGACACGAGGCAGAACAAATGCTGTATATCCTGGATGATTCTCTAGAGCTTTTATTATTCTCTCTAGAGCTTTTTTATTTATTTATTTATTTTTACATTTATTTGTGTAGTTCTAATAAACAGGAAAGCAATGCTAAAGTTTTACTTCACCCAAAAATGAAAATTATCCCATAATTTATTCACCATGAAGCCATCCTGTATATGACTTTCTTCTTTCAGCCAAACACAACCTGAGTTATATTACAAAAACGCATGGCTTCGCTTCAGAAGGCCTTTATTAACCCCCTGGAGTCGTATGGATTACTTTTATGATGGATGGATGCGCTTTTTTGGGCTTCAAAACTCAGGTTCTTTTCACTCCCATTATAAAGCTTGGAAGAGCCTGGGTATTTCTTTTTTATATAAGGGGTGGTTGATTATGATTTCACTTTTCTAACTTTAGTTAGTGTGTAATGTTGCTGTTTGAGCATAAACAACATTTGCAAAGTTACAACGCTCAAAGTTCAAAGCAAAGGGCGATATTTGCTTTTAAAGAAATCACTTTTTAAGGACTACAACAAACGGCTGGTAGAGACTACACCACAGTGACATCACCAACCCTAGAATTTACATAAACCCCGCCCCCTGAACACGATTTATAGATTATCAAGACAGAATATGCTAATTAATGACTAGAAGATAACTACACATAAGCTACATAAATACACCAACTAACCATTCAGAAATGTCCTGTTGCTTCTACATGTTGTCTCTTCTTCTTGAGTCTCTCCATCATTGTCTAACTCCGTTTTGAACATAAAAGGCTAAAAGTTTTTGAAATTGTCAGTGCATGTGTGTGTGAGGTAAAAGGACACAAGCTCTTGAAGCTCCGCCCCCTGTGCTGGGAGCAGCAGCTCATTTGCATTTAAAGGAACACACACAAAACGTGTTTTTTTGCTCACCCTCAAAAAGTGAATAAACAAACTTGAACATGCAATATAAAAATATCTGTGGGGTATTTTGAGCTAAAACTTCACATACACACTCTGGGGACATCAGAGACTTATTTTACATCTTGTGAAAAGGGCATTATACCACCCCTTTAATTTAACTCCGATTGTGTTTAGTTGAAAGAACAATGTCATACACCTAGCATGGCTTTTTTGAAGGTGAGTAAATAATGGTATAATTTTCATTTTTGGATGAACTAACCCTTTATTGTTTCAAAATCCATCGATTCTGAAATTATTTCAACTTCTATTTCAACTGTAAAGCAGCTCTAGAAAAGAGGAAACAATAATATCATTATTTACTTCAGTTTAATAACAGGGTTAATGTTCATCAATTATGAAACAGATTCAGTTCAGCTATAAAGCAGCTCTACAGAAAGCAAAAGCATTAATAAATTACAAGTTGGTATTATTGATGTATTTGATGTTGTAGAATGAAATGTGAACATATCTTGAGCTTGTGTTCACCACAGACCTTATTTCAGACATTTAACCAAAAAAAAAATACTGTTGATGGAATGACGATGGAATTGTAAGTGCTAAAACGCTAAGTCGTGTCAAGGTTTTGGCCTACAAAAGTGAATTTCCGTGAATGTCCAGCATGACGAAGGCAGAACCGGTCTGTGATTTCAGGTGAATCATGTACGCTCCGGCAGCCGACACGGGAGTGACCGTGGTTGAGAAGGATGCGGCTCTGACCAGTGCGTATTCCCCTGTGGACTACATGAGCATCACCAGCTTCCCTAGACTCCCGGAAGATGATGCTTCCGCAGACAACGCCTTCAAATCACGCAAAGACGACGATAACTTCCTCAGTGAGCAGGACACAGGTGAATGAATGCTTCTGATCATAGTCTGATGTGGTCCGTGTCAACCAGTCTCTCCCCTGTGAAGGCCTCCTTCCCTTTACCTCTGTACAGATCATTTTTTTTAAATACATTTTACAATTATAAACTGTATTATACATTTTTAAGGCCGGACATGTAGTTTGTTGAGGTCAGTTTGTAGAGAAAGACTACACGGCTGCGCATACCTATAGACTAAACACGTAATACGCATGTGCACACCGTCAGCATTTTCACAGATTTGTGTTTTTGTAGTTTACGCAAAGATAATAAAGTTTTAAAAAATATCAGCGCTTGAAGGTGACTCCTTGACTCCTGTCCTGTCTCTCCATAGAGCCGGATCTGTTCCTGAACTCGGCCCGACTGCAGCGGCTGCCCTCCTCCGCCTCGGACCTGGCCAGGCATGACATCTCTCCCCTGAGAGAGACCACCAGAGACCCGCTGGCGCAGGAGTGCGCGTGCACACGGGACGGCCTGACCGTCATCATCACCGCCTGCCTGACCTTCGCCACCGGGGTCACCGTGGCCCTCATCATGCAGATCTACTTCGGGGACCCGCAGGTGCGCTCAAACACACAGCAACAGAGAGCCTTTCTGTAAAGGGATCCCAGCTCTGGAACAGGTTGCCAATCGAGATAAAAGCAGTACATGATATAAAGCCTTTTACAATGAGGGTTAAGCACTGGTTTAAAACAAACCAGAGTTAAATTGTAATAAATGATTGTTTTAATCATTTTTATCTGTATGCTGCAAGGGTTGGATGTATCCTTAAAGTAGGTGTTTAGCAAGGGTTTAGTAGGGTCAAGGCCGTATTAATGCACAGGCTTACCTAGGATGAAGCCCAGGGGCCTCCCATGTTCAGGGGCCTCCCATGTTCAGGGGCCTCCCATGTTCAGGGGCCTCCCATGTTCAGGGGCCTCCCATGTTCAGGGGCCTCCCATGTTCAGGGGCCTCCCATGTTCAGGTTCATGATGAGCTGAAAAGGTCATATTGTTTTGTAACTTGTCAGATTTTGTTGCTGTATGTCGCTAGTCTCTATACTGTGAAGTCGCTTGTGGGCGTTGGTAGCGCTGTCGCTCTAATGTTATTGGTAGACTGCTCGTCTGGCCACATCTATACAAAACACCATCACAAGTGATACAACTATATTATTTTAATTTGACTAGGAATTAGGCTCAAAAACAACAGTATGCTTTTGGGAGAGTGTTTTTATATTACCACACAGCAGTGTTCAGTGGATTAAATCATTTACTATATTAACGATCGATCAATCTACAAATTAAACTCACTCATACTGTCTTAAATTACTAAAACGTCATCCGAAATTTGACAAATAATAAATTTTCTTGTCCCTAATAGTCAACATAATGCAGGGGAAACTGTAAAATGAACTGCAGCAGTGCTAAACTTGCATCATAAAACTACAACACTCGAACTATAAATGCATGAATTAAACTCACTGAGACTGTCGACAGTTTCTTTTCAATGCATCATTTTATTATATCCATGTTTGTGGTTAGTTACAGTCAAATCATATAAAACAGTGAAATCGCCCTCGAACTCGAGACGGTGACGGGAGCTGAGCTCCACTGAAAGGCTTCTTTCCTATTGGTTGTCGCTCGCGAAAATCGCTTCTCATTTGCATAAAGTTGAAATTTAGTTGCTGTGTGTGGTTGTTAAATAAAGTGTCTTGTGTTTATGCTCAAGTGGGCTCAGTGTTATGTTAATAACAATATTAAGGTGTTTTCTGGCTCATAGAGGGAAAACTCACTGTTGTAGGTCTCGAAAAAAACTAATGCATTTTGTGATGTAGATTACCTAGATATTACACTTAAAATGAGACTATAAATCGAGAGGATGGGGGGCCTACAAAACCTCTCAGCCCCGGGGCCTAACATTAGGTTAAGGCGGCTCTGATTAGTTTTGATTGGTAGTTTTTTATGTTAATGAAAATAAACATGTTAATGAAGGCAAGCAGGGTTGGTAGTTTTTTTTTGCGCATTAATCAAAGGTAAACGTTGGAGTTGGTGGGGTTAGGTTTTTTAGTTAGTTTTAACCAAAGGTCTATAGTTTTTCATAGTGTTAACCAAAGGAAAACAGGGTTGGTATTTTTTTTTATATAGTGTTAGCCAAAGGTAAACAGGGTTAGTAGTTGGTGGGCTTGGTAGTGCTCAGTGAATGATGCCTCTAATTAATTTGCTTGTTGGGAAAAGGTGTGCTATTACTGTTTTGTCCAATCAAACGTATAATTGTTTGGCTGGTGGAGAATAAATTTCAGCTTCTATTCCAATAAAACCTTCGCTTCTGTTTAATAACCTCTTCCCTCAGGTGTACAGTCAAGCCGCGGTGGTGACGGATGTGGCCCGCTGCACGTCTCTGGGCTTTGACGTTCTGGGCAAACACGGGTCCAGCGTTGATGCCGCCATCGCCGCTTCCCTCTGCCTGGGCATCATCCATCCCCACGCCTCGGGCATCGGCGGGTACGAGCTCCAGCTCTCTGCTTAAAGGGTCATGAAACCCCCGTCTTTCAGCTCAAGTCTAGCTCACAATCTTTTTGAAAAATGCAACTTAAATGGGCGTGGTGGCTGTGAGAAGAAGAGAGGGGAGTGGTCAAAGCCCAAAGTGGCCCATGCATATCGACTGTCACTAAAAATCAGTGGTAAAACGTGAGGAAATGCTAGATTTTTTTATAGCTGGCAAAGTTAAAGTCTAATGAAATACACTGACACCTTATTTTTGTCCTTTCAAAAGTAACTGAATGCCCTGCTACACATAACAACCTACTACAGTAATCATAATTCTATTTAAAACATATAAATGTACATTATTATGTATAATTATGCCATTATAAAATATATATTTGTTTATATACACACTATAAATGCATATATTTGAAATAATACATTTTCCGCTTAAAAAAAAAAAAACGTTCCGTGGCCTACAGATCTACGCGCCCCCTAAACCCACATAATAAAGATGGACAGTGTCATAGAAATTTGCACAATCTATGCATACGTTCCATACAATTGAGGTATTATCGAAATATCTAAATTTTAATAACGAGTGATTATTTAACAAAAGGCAAGTAAAACGGTCAGGGTTACATTTTAGACACACACACACACACACCTCTGAAGCGATAGGAAAAGTCCTCGGAACCGCATCACTCGCAAGACCGAAACCTGCATTGGTGTAGACAAGGTCGAAGTCCACCTTTCTCCAGTTGAATGGTTGCCATAGTTTAGATGTGTCCGTGGTTGATGGCCGGAGTCTAGCCCTGGCAGCATCGTGGGGAAAGATGCACTGGAACTTTTGCACCACGAAAACAAATGCGTGTCCCATTATAGCCTCTCTCATCTACTACGCGATATCACAGTTTGACATGTCTGTCTTGGGAAAGTTCCACCTGGTGTCATGAATAATTAAGAGACAATGTCTTCTCATTGGATAAGAAAACTCAGTACATGAATAATTATGAGACGCCGATGAGTCATCAAAGTACTATAGTGCTCTGCCACGTCACAGCCTGTGACGTGAACACGATGAAGATTTTAAACCATTTTCCCCCTACTATTAAATCTAACAGATGCTAACATTGTCTTCAATGGTGTTCAACACACATACCTCTGTTAAAATCTCAGAAAATTTGGTTTAGGGTTTCATGACCCTTTAATACAGCCTTTCTTTATCTTGTAAGGGAGACTTTAAAGGGTTGGTTTACCCCAAAATGATCATTGGTAAACAGAAGCTCAAAACATCTAACATGTAAAGCAATCGTGTCTCTTTAGAAGTCTTGGATTAAACTGCTCCATTCATATGGATTAGTTTTACAATGCCTTTATGAACTTTTTCAAGTGTAAAATTTTGGTGTAATGGACTTTCAGGAGGCACAGAAATCTCTCAGGTTCGTGTTTGAAGATGAACAAAAGTCTAATGGGTTTTGGAACGACATGAGAGTGAGTAAATAATGACAGAATTGACATTTTTGGGTGAACTATCCCTTTAAAGATTACGAGCTTAAGAAAAGTAGAAACCGGGTTCCCACTGTCATGGAAAAAACTACATATCAGGGTATTGTGTTTTGCACTGGAAAAGTAATAGAAATGACCAAAATCGTATTTATTTATTTTGTTAACAACTGTTTGAGTTTTCTTTTTTAAAGTCAAGAAACACAAAAATATTACAAAATAATATACTAATAATACAAAGCAAAAAGCAACTATACAAATCTAGAACCCACCCACCCCTGGTAGACTTAAAGAAAATAAAAATAAAATACAAACATAAAACGTAGACACAAAATAATAATAGAAATGAGCAAAATCTGAAGAAGTTCCTTCTGATGAATTTTATTTTTTTGCTCTGTTGTAAAATATTTTAAATATCTCTTTGTGAGTGTTTGTCTAAATTAGAACTTGCTGAGAAATCAATGAGAAACTGAGTACTATGTCTCCTTAATTATAATTGTTTAAATATTATTTCAAAAGTCTAGCCAGAATTGTCTTTTAAAGGATTTTTTAAAAGAAATCCTTCTGCAGTAAATCAGAAATAACTGTAAAGTTCATGGAAATTCCAGGAAGCCTAAAGAAAGCGTTACAAGAAGGCATGTGTACAAAAATTGATTTTGTGGGGATTCATCAAAAACAGTGAGTGACTCTATCTTGATTTCTTCTCAGTGGTGGCGTGATGCTCATCCATGACATCCGAAATAATGAGAGCCGGGTCATTGACTTCCGTGAGATGGCACCCTCTGGTATTCACGAGGACATGATGATAAATGTTAATCAAAGGGTAAAGCTTTATTTTGATCTGCTTTCATCTTGATCTTCCAACGTGCGTCATATGATGATGTTAAAAATCCGAAGCAAATCAACAAGTGCAAGTGTTTCCACAAACACAGTGTCTGCTCTGTGCTCGTTCTGCAGTCGCTGATGTGTCTGTCTCTGTCTGTTAGTCAGGTCTGTCCGTGGCTGTCCCAGGCATGATCAGTGGACTGCATCAAGCTCATCAGCTGTATGGAAGGTATAGCAATACCTCTCTTCACCTTCTGCCTGAAATGCTCTGTAGTTCCTGTCTCTTTAAAGCCCATTCTTCCAAAAAGCCCAGTCTACTCTGCTCTGATTGGCCAGATGACCCAGTCTGTTGTGATTGGTCTACTCTGCTCTGATTGGCCAGATGACCTAGTCTGTTGTGATTGGTCTACTCTGCTCTTATTGGCCAGATGACCCAGTCTGTTGTGATTGGTCTACTCTGCTCTTATTGGCCAGATGGCCCAGTCTGTTGTGATTGGTCTACTCTGCTCTGATAGGTTAGATGACCCAGTCTGTTGTGATTGGTCTACTCTGCTCTGATTGGCCAGATGACCCAGTCTGTTGTGATTAGTCTACTCTGCTCTGATTGGCCAGATGACCCAGTCTGTTGTGATTAGTCTACTCTGCTCTGATTGGCCAGATGACCCAGTCTGTTGTGATTGGTCTACTCTGCTCTGATAGGTTAGATGACCCAGTCTGTTGTGATTGGTCTACTCTGCTCTTATTGGCCAGATGACCCAGTCTGTTGTGATTGGTCTACTCTGCTCTTATTGGTCAGATGGCCCAGTCTGTTGTGATTGGTCTACTCTGCTCTGATAGGTTAGATGACCCAGTCTGTTGTGATTGGTCTACTCTGCTCTGATTGGCCAGATGACCCAGTCTGTTGTGATTAGTCTACTCTGCTCTGATTGGCCAGATGACCCAGCATGTTGTGATTGGTCTACTCTGCTCTGATTGGCCAGATGACCCAGTCTGTTGTGATTAGTCTACTCTGCTCTGATTGGCCAGATGACCCAGTCTGTTGTGATTGGTCTACTCTGCTCTGATTGGTCAGATGACCCAGTCTGTTGTGATTGGTCTACTCTGCTCTGATAGGTTAGATGGCCCAGTCTGTTGTGATTGGTCTACTCTGCTCTGATTGGTCAGATGGCCCAGTCTGTTGTGATTGGTCTACTCTGCTCTGATTGGTCAGATGGCCCAGTCTGTTGTGATTGGTCTACTCTGCTCTGATTGGTCAGATGGCCCAGTCTGTTGTGATTGGTCTACTCTGCTCTGATTGGTTAGATGGCCCAGTCTGTTGTGATTGGTCTACTCTGCTCTGATTGGTTAGATGGCCCAGTCTGTTGTGATTGGTCTACTCTGCTCTGATTGGTCAGATGGCCCAGTCTGTTGTGATTGGTCTACTCTGCTCTGATTGGTTAGATGGCCCAGTCTGTTGTGATTGGTCTACTCTGCTCTGATTGGTCAGATGACCCAGTCTGTTGTGATTGGTCTACTCTGCTCTGATTGGTCAGATGACCCAGACTGTCACACACATTCTGTCATGTCTTCTTAAAATGAAATATATATGTGCATTACACAGTGATATGTCTGATCATGGATGTGATAACAGGATGGATTATGTAAACAGAACTTTGTCATGGGTTTATAGTTAAAAAAAAAAAATACATCAAAGTCCCCCAACTCTTATTTTTTTCACCCTCTTACATTTTAATATCCATTTGTCTGAATAATGAGTGTGTTGTAGGTCTGTGTTTTATTGGTTGTTTTCATTTCTTTTAATTTGTTTTGCCATGTCTGTGTAAATCATTTGAGGCAGCAGACTCCAACTACACCGTTATCCTTCTCATTATTACAACATAGTCATTAGGCTGCTATTTTAATGGTCATAATTTTTGATAATGAACCATAAGTCCAAGGAGGCCTGAAGGGCAGGCATTGTGGAGATGTTACATGGTGATGAACATCACAGAAATAATGGCCGATCTACAAACAGGGCTTTTCAGGCTGGTGTTTTCTGTTCACAATCCAGTCCAATGTGGATTTAGAGAATCACATGATCGGGAATGTCACGTGAGGCTGAAAGATTTCTACACGCATATCTAGCAACAAGTTCATGTTGCTCCCACAGATTCGCTGTGTTGACCAACAGAAAGCTGCTTTGTGTGCAAGTGACTTCTGTGCCTCCTACATCGCTACACTATTGACTGTAGACAATGGACCCTTTTTGCCCATGACTGCACGTTTTAAAGTGACATAATTGAAAAAGTTATAACTATTCTTAAAGAAATAATTTAGATTGCTAACTTGTATGACTTGTCTAGGCATTTTATGCAACCGGCCACTGGAAATGAGACTTCTACTTGTAGTTTTGTGATATAATGGTCAGTTTTAAGGTCCTATATATCCTACTGTGCATCCACTTGAAGTTGCGCACAAACAAATAGTAGACATCTTACTGAGTAATAGAGATTAATTTTTCATATTTTTATCAATTCTCACTTTAAATGATGGAAAAAGAGCTTGACAGTGGTGCATGTTCGTCCTCCTCTAGAATGTCGTGGAAAGACGTCATCACTACGGCTGCAGACGTGGCGAGGGATGGGTTCAACGTTACGCATGAGCTGGGTGAGCACGCAACACACACGTGACACACACACACACGTGACACACACATCCCTGAGGTCTACAGGACGGGTCTGTAGATAGTGTAGAGTTGTCACTGTACAAAAATTACAGTAGTCGGTACCAATTCCAGTAAAAATCTGTGTGCAGATTTCGGTTCCAGAGCGAAACCTGTTGAATAAAGTACTTTTTATTTTTTATTTTATTTTTTTTATCCCCATTTTGTCCAATCCATTGGTTATCACTGTCATTCATCGCAGTTTCTGACTCAGTCACACTTTAAATACGGCTGTCGATCCAGAAACTTTGCAGTGTACTAAGCAGCATGAAAAACTAAAGTTGTATTCAGATTGTGAATGAGTCATAACCAGCAAGCAAGAGAAGACTAAGGCTGTCAACCTCTAAAACACAAGCTCACTGAATTCTGCACTCCTGCAAAAACTCACGTTATAATAAAATTAAGCTGTCTTGATTGTAAAATAAATCTCTTATTTACATCGTGTTTACACTGTTGGTTGGCTTATAATGAAAGGATTTGCGAGCGTGCGGCGCACGTTGAACAGAACAACACCATGTGCGTTTTCAGCGTTAAGTGGATTCTGACTAACTTGCTGACTATCACCTCTGATTGGCAATTGCGTTCATGCGCTCAACAGATATGATTGTGATTGTGTTTTTTACAAGGGTTGAGCATTGTAGCCACTGTAAATAGAAACTTTTGTGGCTTAGAAAGCACTCAAACGCGCGTTTAAGGGAACACTCCACCGTTTTTTGAAATAGGGCTTATTCACCGTCTTTCCTACATTTAGATAGGTGGGCAAACGCATTTTTGTCTCAGTGCATGCATTCTTTTAGTTTGGAAGCGCCACCAATAGCTTAGCTTAGCATAATGAATGGGATCCTTTGTTGCCAGCTAGCATGTCATGAGTAAAAGTGATAAAAAATAAAAAATAAAAAAAACGAATTACTTCTTGTGGCCTGCGTATTCACAACGAGTACAAATAGCGATGCAGATTAACACTAGGCCGTTTCCTAGGCAGATACTGACTTGGGACTATATTAGGGTGAAGCACAGGCGAAGCACTGCTACTTGGGCGCAGAGATATCACACAACACCTGAAATCCCACGACTCCCGTCGACATACCAGCGTGAATAGTAGCCGGCTATTTTTCCTACAGTAGACATAGTGAATGGCGATGAACATGACGGATTTTGTGAGAGCCGAAGAGGGTGACTTCTCAGACAGTCAAGAGCCAGAACCATACCTCTATGAACCAGAGTTTCCAGAAGACGAGCTGCGTGCTTTGGAAACAGAACGACAGGAGGAGGAGGTTGCGATCGCTCAACAGCCTGAGGACGTGAGGATGAGAGTCAACACGAACTAGTGGTGAGTGTGATATCTCTGCGCCCAAGTAGCAGTGCTTCGCCTGTGCTTTCCCCTAAAATAATCCCAAATCAATATCTGCATAGGAAATCGCCTAGTCTTAATCTGCATCGCTATTTGTACTCGTTGTGAATACGCAGGCCACAAGAAGTAATTCGTTTTTTTTATTTTGTATTTTTTATCACTTTTACTCATGACATGCTAGCTGGCAACAAAGGATCCCATTCATTATGCTAAGCTAAGCTATTGGTGGCGCTTCCAAACTAAAACAATGCATGCACTGATACAAAAATGCGTTTGCCCACATATCTAAATGTAGGAAAGACGGTGAATAAGCCCTATTTCAAAAAACGGTGGAGTGTTCCTTTAACCCTCAGGTGGTTTACGGGGTCTTTTTGACCCCAAATGACTTTTGCTCAAATTAAAAAAAATGTTCCCTTTGTCCAAATGGTATGAAACCTTCTACGGCTCTTCACACTTTCTAGATCTACAAAAAAAAAATTAAATTGGAATGATATCTGTTTTTATGTTAGCGTGACAAAAATTGTGACACTCGTGGTCTTCGGGGTCTCTGGAGACCCCGCAATCAAAATAGACAAAATTCATCATCAAAATCAGAAACAACGCAGAACACATCGACAGAAATGGCACAAATAAAGTGGCACACTTCCACCAATGCAAAAAACATCCACAATGCTAAATTATTTTGCTCACAACACGCGTACACACACACACACACACACACATATAGAGGAATACATTTTTGAGACTATAAAAACTGTTCTCTTATCATTTGTCAAATAAAATCATCCAAAATGCAGTACCACCACAAAAATAAATTGGTGACACTGACACATTGAAAATGTGCACACTCACACACACACGCACACACACACACACACACACACATGCACACACACACACAGGAACATTTGTAGGGCTATAATTTGTCAAAATTATGGGGGGGGGTGAGGGTTCAGTACAAAAAAATGCTAAACTTTGACAAAAATATTTTATTTTTGTTATAATTGTGATTTTATAATATTTAGATATGAATCCAACTGAATCCAACTTGTGAAAAGATATCTTTCAGGTAGTCAAATAGCAAATAGCATATAGTGGAGCTCTATGGCCATCTAGTGGTTAAAGTGATTTTTTTTTTTTTTTTTTACTGCATTTTCCAAAAATGTTACATTAAACCATTTAAAATGATCCATGTTATCCCCATGAATGAAAGTTAGAAATCTGGGTCTTTTATAAAGTGAATTTTACATCAAATGCTGTTTTTTTGTAAAAAGCTTATTTAAATAAATATTTATTTATTTATTTATAGAAATTTAAAAGATATCATAAATTCTCCAAAAACTGCACAAATGTTGAGTAAAAACATTAACAAACAGAATAAAATTACATTTGTAAAAAAAAAAACTATTATCTTGTTACAAAATTAAATGTTATTGTCTGGGGTCTCTGGAGACCCCAAAAAACACGAGTGTAGACATAAATAAAGAGCATCAGAGGGTTAAGGTATCGTCAACTGTTTTTATTTATTTATTTATTTTTTTTGCTTGGCACCGGTAATAGCAGTACATTTGACAACCCTAGTATGCAGGCTTGAAAAGTAAGTGGCTTAGAGATGTCAGCCGAAAAGCAATTCGTAAGAATGTGCAGCAAGAAAAGCAAATATGTCAGTTTAGTTATGTTGAATTTGAAGCAGTTTGTTGTAACTTCATCTTTCCACAGCTGATGCGTTGTCTAAAGTGAAGGAGGAGAATGTGTCGGAGACGTTCAGAGATCTGTTCCTGCCTAACGGTCAGGCTCCACTCGCGGGACTTCTGGCTAAACGTCTGGATCTGGCTGCCATTCTGGACAAGATTGCAGCCAATGGGATCTCAGAGTTCTACAGTGGGAATCTGACTCAGGAAATGATATCAGTGGTATGTCTCCAGTGTTATTTTTATTATCATTATATACTATTATAGTATTTATTAATATTTTTTCAAACACTTGCCATTTTGCAGATATTTTCTTTGTGCTTCCAATCACTTATCAACAACAAAACATATTATTATAATAGTAGGATTATTATGTGTGTTTGTGACCAGGTTCAAGCTAAAGGAGGTGTGCTGACAGAGGAGGATTTCAAAAACTACTCCACTATCATACAGAAGCCACTGCAAACGCTTTACCAGGGTAAATACCCATCGCTTTACACCAAGCAGCTCTAAAAGACCCCATGAGTCTTTGAAATGTCTGTATGTTGCAGTTTATTATTGATTTACTGCAGTAGTTTAGGTATCTGTTGACCTTCACAGCTGCGAAGCAGAAACTGCAAACAGTAGAGCAATAAAACACCCTTCTGCTTTAGCCTGTATCAATTTCATAAGTAGTGCACAATTATTGTTGTAACTTGACTTCTCAGAACTGGGTGGATGAGAAATGCAAGTGGAAGTTCAGCAGTATTTTATAAAGTACACAATAGTCGTTCTAAGGTAAATATACAGTTTCTGTATGGAAATTAGCTAAAAGTTAAGGTAGTCCATGGAAAAAATACGAATGTATTAAAGTAACTGATATTAGTTAATGTACAATGGAATCCATAAATAATGGCTCAGCTCTTTATGGCAGTGTAATGGTGTAGTTAAAGCGTAACTGCCCAGCTTGACCTGATGGGTTTCATTGATTCATTGAAAACACTCAGCCTTTTGTTCACACATCATCACGATCCCTGAGCCATCCGCGTGTTGTTTTCTGCGATCTGCAATCAGGAAAAGAAACAATCGAAAAAGAAAAAAGTAGAAAGATTGTTTTTCAAAATGTAGCAAAGTCAACACAAACATTTACTTCTGTACAGTCAGTGTTTCTGCTTTAGTCCAGTCATTTTAAGCCAAATGGGGATCAACGTTGAACAAATTGCAATAGAAGCAAACTCAACTGATTTTGTATCCTCAATATGTCCTGAGTAAGAAAAAAAAAAAGTCCCGAAGAATCCCATTAGGGGAAAGTTTAGAAAAATACCCAAATATAGCCTATTCATACGCCTATTCATTCTTTTTCTCACGTGAATAGGGTACAAATGTTAACCATTAGATATCACCATGAAAATTACTGAGTTGATTACTTACATCAAGACAAACATGTATTACAAGTTTTTTTTAATGGTTTGTAAACATGGACAAACGGTGCGTAATCTAATTACGTATGTGCTAATTTGCATAAATACCACAACAGGTCTAAACATTGGGTCTAGCAGGTGAAAATGTCTTGTTGAATCTTGTTGACACATAACAGTAAAATAATTAATGTTAAGGTCTGAATGGAGCCCATTTAGGAGCTACCCATGAGCATTAATACATAGAGGCAGGAAGAAGTACTTTAGAAACCAGCCTTTATTCATTTTTAAGAGATGGGGTTTGGGGGGTCTGTGGGATTGTTTCTGGGGTACGAGTCTGAGGGAAGAACAAGAGACAATGGTAAGGAGAATGCAGAAGACAAAAGGTAGGCAAAATAAAAAGTGAATCCCCAGAAACAGTCCCACGGACCCAGCCCCAAACCCCATCTCTGCAATAATAATGAATAAAGGCTGGTTTCTAAAGTACTTCTTCCTGCCTCTATGTATTAATGCTCATGGGTAGCCCCTAAATGGGCTCCATTCAGACCTTAACATTAAGTCTTTTACTGTTATGTGTCAACAAGATTCAACAAGACATTTTCACCTGGCTAGACCCAATGTTTAGATCTGTTGTGGTATTTATGCAAATTAACACATACGTAATTAGATTATGCACCGTTTGCCCATGTTAACAAACAATTAAAAAAAACTTGTAATACATTTTTTGTTTGTCTTGATGCAAGTAATCAACTCAGTAATTTTCATGGTGATATCTAATGGTTAAAATGTGTACCCTATTCCCGTAAGAAAAAGAAAGAATAGGCGTATGAATAGGCTATATTTGGGTATTTTTCTAAACTTTCCCCTAATGGGATTCTTCAGGACTTTTTTTTCCCTTAATCAGGACATATTGAGGAAACAAAATCAGTTGAGTTTGCTTCTGTTGCAATTTGTTCAACCTTTTTTCGTAAAATGACTGGACTACTTTGTTCCTCCACGTCTCTGATATTCAGACGCATGAATTATGGTGGAGGTCTATTGTTTCCCTTTTGAAATCGACATGTTAACACTGTATAAAATGCGAATAGTAAAATGAGCAACATAAAGTGGGTAGTTCCATTTCTGACTTCTGATTAAGTGATCTGTATTTTAAGGCGTTGTTAAATGCACACACTTATGTGTTAATGTGCCAAGTGCATGTCTTACTTGGCAACCCTAAACAAACTACAGTTGCCTACTGAAGTTTTATTCATTTTATTTTCTAAGAACTGTGGTACGATCACCATAATGGACGGTTTCTCGTGGCTCATTGCTTTATGAAGAACAATATAACTGCACACTCAATTAAAAGTTTATTTTTTAGCACCAGTGCGGTAACAATTTAGTTTAGGGTCCAATTCTCACTATTAACTAGTTGCTTATTAGCATGCATATTACTCAGCATTAGCTAAAAACCTTTTTCTGTAGCCTGTGTTTTCCTCAAGCCTCAGTTCTCCAGTACCGCAGTGTTTTAATGAAAGGTTGACCGTGTTGTGCGTTGCTCTGACAGGCCAGCGGGTGTTTGTTCCTCCTCCGCCCCACGCCGGAGCCGCCCTCCTCTCCGCCCTCAACATCCTGGAGGGATTCAACATCACACGCCAGGAGTCCAGGGGACAGATCTACCACTGGATCGCTGAGGTACTCTCGTTTCACGGGATTCATTGCTTTTAATAGTGATGTGTAGGGCTGTTTTCGACTAAGGATTTTCATAGTCGAATCTGATTCGTTAGATTTTGCCGTAGTCGACTGATAGTCGAACCTTTTTTTTTTTTTTTTTAAGATAGCAGCTAAATTTTTTCCATTTCAAACAAAAGAGCTAAAAAAACTAAAAGAAACACATGGTGATACATTTTTAAAATAAAATACATTTTTATTTATTTACATTAGTAAGCTACAGGACATCGTCTTTCAAAACATGACCTGCGCGAAAGCGGAAAATATTTTTTTTGTACCCAGCCCTTCTGAAAATGCGAATGCGTCTCTGTCCTCAGCACATTTCAAACCAAACTGACGCCCATGTACCGTATATTTTCCGCACTATAAAGCGCACCGGATTATAAGGCGCACATTCAATGAATGGCCTATTTTAGAACTGTTTTCATAGGGCGCACCGGATTATAAAGCGCATAGAATAGAAGATACTGCAGTCAAACGTTTGACTGGGTTTGCGTTATGCAGTGGTCACCAACCTTTTCATAAGATCACATCCAAAGTCCAAATATAAACCAAGATCTACCACTTGCAAAAAAATATGAAAAAACAAGTGGCTGAGCTGTAAAACCTTGTTTATACTCGACGCGTCCGCCTGAGCGCGAAGCTATGGCGCGAAGGTAATAAAAAACTAATATCCGTCTGCTCGGGCAGATTCGGCTTAACAGCGCGCGCGCCTCCGCATCCGAAGATGCACGACTTTGACCCGAATCTGCCCGAGCAGACGGATATTAGTACATCTCATCATCACACCGGCACCCAGTTTGCGTGTCTAAATCAGTTGTATGGTCTGGTGTTCAGTCTAAAACAAAACAATTGCGTCAAGTATAAATGCCTCGTCTGTTTGAGGAGTTGCGCGCGCAGTCAGCGGAGGCTCGCGCTCCGGTGCCAGGCGAAAGTATAAACAAGGGTTAGGTCAGCGGTTGTTTTACAGACATTAACATAAGGCGCCAGATCCATATATAAGGCGCTCCGGATTATAAGGCGCACTGTCGTTTTTTGAAAAAATTAAAGGCTTTTAAGTGCGCCTTATAGTGCGGAAAATACGTTAGGCTATTCGACTATGAGGTTCATAGTCGAATCAGACCTCTCCGAATCGAATCGTCGAATCCTCGACTATTATAAGTCAGCCCTAGTGATGTGTTTGTACTTTGTAATCAGATTATTGCCTGCTTGCTCTTTCCATCATGAGTTTCACACTGACTAAAGAGTTTCCCGTTCCATTTCATGCAGGCTTTGCAAAAAATGCTTTTCTTACTCAGTATTTTTGTCTTATTTCCAGTCCAAATATCTAAAAACACTTAAATCAAGATGCTTTTGAAGTAGTAAAATGCAATAAGATAATATGTCTCGTTTTCTGGTGGAAAAAATCAATCAGTTTTTGCTTAAAACAAGTAAAATTATCTGCCAAATGGGGTAAGATTAATTATCTTGTTTCTGTTTGAATTAAGATTATTTTTTACCCCATTGGCAGATCATTTTACTTGTTTTTAACTTTTTTCTCCCAGAAAACAAGACATAATATCCTATGGCATTTTACTCATCTAGTAAATGCATCTTGATTTAAGAGTTTTTAGATATTTGGACTGGAAATAAGACAAACATACTGAGTAAGAAAAGCATTTTTTGCAGTGTATATAACTTTACAGTACGCTTTACTCTGGGTCGGCATCTTTTTTTAAACCTAGTTGAGCTGGTTTTGATTGTGTGAGGAAAAAACTAATTTGAGCTGATTTATGATGTTTTGGGAGGGTTTTATTAAAATGTAACATTAAGACATTCCAGCACTTGAGTCACTTTAATTTCTATAGCGCTTTATATAATACAGATTGTTTCAAAGCAGCTTTACAGTGATAAACATTAAAATAATGATTCAGTGATGCAAACAGAATTGAGTTTTGCTGTAAAGCAGCTCTAAAAGACGATGGTAAACAGTCATTGTTCAGCTGATGTCAGTCAATAACTGACATTGTTCAGTAACTGTGTAAAGATCATCAATTATGGAATGAGTTTAGTTCATCTATAATGCAAGTCTGGATCCATTCATCATCCATCTTTGTTCAGTTCTCTTCCAGTAGTGTCAGTGCAATCAAATCAATAATAGTGCTGAATATTAATGGGAAAGTTCACCCAAAAATTACAATTCTGTCATTAATTACTCGCCTTCATGTCTTTCCAAACCCGTAAGACTTTCATCTTCGGATCTTTGTAATGCTACGCCACTACCACTTTAATGCTTCAAAAAGTTCATAAAGAGATCATACAACTAATTCATATGAATCGAGAGGTTTAGTCCAAATTCGATCGCTTTATATAATGAACAGATTGAATTTAGGAATTTTATTCACATTTAAACTTTCATCAACGCTACAATTTTGTAGCTTTAAAGTGTGTTCTTTTATTTGCAGTAGAGTTTTTCTCTCTCAAATATTACAAACACACACACACACATTTTTTTTATTACACACATAAACCACACTCTTACATCCATACCAACACACCCACACAATTATCGTTGCATAATTTACTCATTTGGCTCTATAATATGCCGAAGCAGAAAACAGGAGTAAAGAGAGTATTTGCTTTATAGGCCAAACCTGAAAACATGACACCATCTGATAAAAAATAGTAAAAATAAAATTTTTGAAGCCTTGCCAACAGAATGAAAGCCTCTTAAGAAAGATTGCATCATTTTATAGTTAAATGGCCCTGGGATTAAAAATGCATTTTTTTTAATGGGTTTCAATGGGGACATTTTTGTCCAAAAGGCGCTGAGAGGAACTGTGTACCTAGTGCAAAACATATTTTTTAAAAGAAATGGGGGTGAAATAGTAAAATTCCAATAAAAATACACACCTGAGCCAAATTTGATGCAGTTAGCATAAACACAGGCAAAGTTATCAAAAAAACAAAACTGAAAAAGACAAAAATGTCCATTAGGACGCACAAGGGTTAAGCTTCAGGGATCGCTCACCCAAAAATCAAACGGTGTTAATTTTGTATCAATTAGTGTTATTTAGTATAAACCATTATAATTTTTATTATTATTTTAAATTGGTTATTTTGTATACTTTCTGGTTTAAATTGTAAAGTTTTAGAAAATGTGTGTTTTTGGCACTTTTATTAATTGTTTTGTTTTTTTAAATGTCCATATAGTATTTTTATTCATTTCTGTTTTAGGACATCAAGTTTAAATGAAAAATATTGCTTTGGCAACTAGCTAAAATATATAAAATAAAAAGTTTTTTATTATTTTATTTTAGTTGACATTAAATTTGTTTCAATTGACTGAATGTTTATGTTTAATGGTTTTCTGAATAACGCTGGTGCTCAGGCTCATGTAATGTTGAATATTCCTGTCCGTTTCGCTTGCTCCACGTGCAGTCGCTGAAGATCGCTCTGTCTCAAGCCAGTGGACTGGGAGACCCCATGTTTGACGACTCGGTTTCTGAGTTGGTGGCGCAGATGCTCAGGTGACACACAAAATCCTTCAAACAATTATTAAAATCAACATTTTCTTTTCAAATAGTGTGTTTTTCAAGGCAGTGATCAGTTTATTCATAGCATTTCTCTATATGTTTTTGTTTCGATGTGGTTGGCTTAACATTCCCTGGCTTTGACAGTAAAACCCAGGCTGCTGTTTTCCGGCAAATGATCAACGATTCGCTCGCGGCGGCCGCCGAACACTACGTCCCATCGTACGAGCTGCAGGAGGGCGCCGTGGCCAGCCAGCTCATGATCATGGGCACCGATGACCTGATCGTGTCTGTTATGAGGTGAGTGTGTGTGTGGATGTCCAGTCCGATAAAACACACCTGAGCCAGCTCATCGAGCTCCTCAGGATCACCTCAAGCTTCAGGGCGAGTGTTTTGAATGCAGAGGTTGGCCCTCCAGAAGCAGGACTGGACACCCCTGACCGACGCTAAACTAATGGCTGATTCACAGTCATGAGTGATGTGATTTGTGCTTGCTCTGCTCTTAGCTCACTAAACCGGCCGTTTGGGAGTCGTATTGTGACGCCCTCTGGGATCCTCCTCAACAGTCAGATTCTGGACTTCTCCTGGCCCAATAAAACCCACGGCTCTGCAGCGTTCAATCAGGTATGCTTGGATGGCAAAAACTGGCACACGCTTCACCTAAACTTGCAATTCAACATTTAAGGCGAGACACGGCAGGCAAAAACATTGTTTTTTTTACTGGTCAATTTTTTGATTTTGGGATATTTGTCTTCAATAACATCTTCTTTCAGACTTGTTGAAAAAAAGTCCGAAATACACATTTAGGTCTTTATTTTACTACACTTCGTCTGTTTGCGTCTGTAGATTTCTCATAAATTCAACAAAAGTTGGCGTTCTTAATCAACACGTGCACCGCTGGAAAGCTCTCTCTCTCCTGTACAATGCTGTCGGATCCAAATATGGTCATTTCCTTTTTATCAGCAACCAATCGTGAAAGTAAAATGGCTGAATGCGCAATCTCATTGGCTGATGATAAATCTTTAAAGCCCGTTTTCTCAAAATGACTTTTCTCTCATACTCCAAGTCTGAAATCTCCACTTCAGTAGCACAAATATACACCAAACTTTCCAGTCTTGTACCTAATTATATTATGAAGACATTTACAGAGGGATTTGGAAATATATTATTCCTAGCCTGATTTATATAACATTTTATTCCAAAAAACATGGCGAAAATCATTTTTTTAAGGCTATTGACAGTATGTTCTGATTTACAGGATAACAAAAGTAGATATCCATAAATCCCTCTGCAATTTTTTTCCAATCTAATATGTGAACACAATGAAAAAATAATTTTTAACCTGGCTTTATCCAATACTCAGATTTGCAAATATATGCAAATTAGTGCATATTTAATTAGATATTGCCTATTTTGCATATTTAAACATTAAATTACAGAAAACTTGTAATACATTTTTTTCTCATCTTAATGTAGGTAATCAACTGGGAAAGTTTCATGGTGATATCGGCTAGTTAAATTTTTTTACCCTATTCACCTGTAGTGTCTATTTTCTGCATCCATTGATTTTTCCTAATTAAAAAGTCATCCTGTTGTGCCATTTGGTTTAAAAGGTGCTTTAAATAATTTAGTTTGCTTCTGCCAAAAGACGTGCGCTTTTTGCA
The DNA here is from genome assembly GCA_022828995.1 of Vimba vimba. NCBI lineage: Eukaryota > Metazoa > Chordata > Actinopteri > Cypriniformes > Leuciscidae > Vimba > Vimba vimba. The sequence continues at coordinate 6,783,726 of CM040837.1, read as the reverse complement.
AAACTGATCCTTAGAAAGTCATGTCAGCACCCCCAATATGGCATCTGAGAGTGATTCTGATTGGCTGATTTTCTGATCGGCTGAAAAAGCCAATGTTTAGAGCGTATTATTGTGTGATTTATCAAGACACACGTGTTTCAACACTGTATAATGTTTTCGTAAAAAAATGGTCTGTAAAAATCGATGGTTGCCACAGTTTTACTCCAAAAAAGTATGGCCTCAACATTTGAAGTTTTACCTAAATTAAATTAAATGAACAATTTAAGTAATGTTAATACACCAAATTACTAAAATATATTTATTACTTTTTCTAATAAACTAAAAACCACCTTAAAAACTGAGAAATTCACATGATTAATCAAAGCAGCTTTTCCATAAACTGAGGTAAATACTATTATATATGAAGGTGCCGCTGTGTCACACACACACACAAATACATACGTTATCATAAAACACCATCATGGTTACGCTTACATAATGCAATAAACATTGATTTAACAACATAATATTTAACATAAAACCCTAATGTACATAAATGATAAGAAAAAACAAAGATCAAATGTGAAAACCATCAAATGTGAAGCGTTACACACAGAATTCTGGCAATGTCTGTTTATGGTTACAACCAAAACTTGCACATTTATTAGTGTTTCACCATATAGAGTAAGTGATCTCTGGCAAGCGATTAACAGTTTTTTACCGTAGTATTTTTACGGTTAAGACTCCAGTGGTGTGTTCAGTAAGTGTCAGGCTTGTGTGGTCCTCAGCGGAACAGCGTTGAGCCGGGCAAGCGTCCGGCCTCCTTCCTGATGCCGGTGGTGGTGAGGCCGTCGCTGGGGGTGTGCGGGACCTACATCGCCCTGGGCTCCTCCAACGCGGACCGCGCCGCCAGTGGCATCGCTCAGGTCAGGCCCAGTCCATCATTAAAGCACTCGCCGCGCTCAACACACACACTCACTCTGCTGTGTGTTTCTGCAGGTTCTGATTAATGTCTTGTCATCACGCAAAAACATGAGTGACAGCGTGTCCTACGGGAGACTCCATCCTCTCATCCAGAACAACACCCTCCTGGTGGACTGTGAGTTAAGAAAATACTATTATATATTATAGTTTTGCCTATAATAAAAATCTATTAAAGATTTTTGAAAAAAGTCTCTTCTGCTCACCAAGGCTGCATTTATTTAATCAAAAATGCAGTAAAAGTAGTGAAATATTATAAATCAGATGTTTTCTATGTGAATATATTTTAAAGTGTCATTTATTCCTGTGATGAAAGCTGAATTTTCAGCATCATTACTCCAGTCTTCAGAGTCACATGATCCTTCAGAAATCACTCTGATATGAGGATTTGATGCTCAAGAAACATTTCTGATTATTATCAGTGTTGAAAACAGTCGCGCTGCGTTCATGCGTTCGTGGAAACCGTGGAAAGTTCAGAAGAACAGCATTTATTTATTTGTAACATTATAAATATCTTTACTATCGGTTTAATACATTTAATGTGTCCTTGCTGAGTACAAGTACCAATTTCTTTAGAAAACTTTACTATCACGAAACTTTCGTAAAAAGATTTTTAAAAAATTGTTAACAATTGAAACACTGAGACACAGGAAGTACATCATTTATAAGAAAGACATAAAAAAATTAAACAATGAGATGATTTATTATTTAAGGACACAAGTTGTAATGTCATCAATCATCATAATTTATATTATATATAAATATTTTATATATAAATAACATTTTTCTTAAATATATGCATGCATGTGTGTGTATTTATATATACAAATGAATTATACACAGTACACACACTTAAATTATGTAAACACAAACTTTTATTTTGGATGCAATTAATAGTTGCCCAGCACTAATTTTAATATTATGTAATTAAATCAATAACTGCAAACCAACGTTTGGCTTTTTAATGTGATGAATTTTGTAGATTCAATTATGATGCTTGAAAATAACAAACTTGAAACTGTTTTTATACATGCTGTATTTTGGTCACATTATGAAGACTGTAAACCTCACATGAACAGAGAATATAACATGCTAATAGAAATCAACCATCAGCGCTTCAAAGGCTGAGCACAATCTGAAATGTAAGAGCCCTGTTTTGGACCCTTTATGTGGAAAGCACCATTTTGTGATGCGACGATGATGTGAGTGTGTGATGTCCGGGGTCGGGTTGCGCTGTAACGCGTCTCTGGTGTGTGCAGCGAACTTTCTGCCGGCGGATGTGGCGTCTCTGACCCAGAAGGGCCACGCGGTGCAGAAGGTGGACATCATCTCGCTGGTGGAGGGAACCCGCAGGACCAACGACCTGATCATCGGCGTCAAGGACCCGCGCAGCAGCGACGCCTCCGCGCTGTCCATGTCCATGCCCTAGACTCACACACACACACACACACACACACACACACACACGGGAGCTTGTAGATAGACACGGGATTGTACTGTCATACTGTTTGTGCATTAAATGGGCGAGTTGATGATGGAAATGAGCCACAAGCACAGAGAAAAACAGCTTGCATGCGCACACGAGCATGATAATGATCACAGCTTGTGAAAGGCAGAGAGAAATGTGCAGTGTTTTTCCTCATTTACCTAAAGATTTCAAGAACTACTCTTCATGACACTGGTGTGTCATTCTCACTCATGACTAGATGAGTCCGCTTGAGCTCCCACACATACAGTGCCTGTCAAAACTTCTGGACATAACTGCTCATTATTTATTGATCTTTTCTTCATTGTGGAGTTCTAGTAAAGTCGTCAGAACTGTAAAATAATACACAAGGAGGCATGAGATTATGACAGAGAAAATAGAGCTGCACGATTCTGGCTAAATTATTATTATTTTTTGTTTAAAACCAAGATCACGATTCTGAACAGACAACTAAACAAAACAACGTCATTTACTAGAGGTTCTGACAAAATGTTAATTGTTATATAAAAAAATATTTAATACATTTGAATTTATTTATTTTTTAATGGGTTTGAATGAGCGATTCATTAGGTGTGCTGGACTTAAAGTGGCGCTGAGCAGATTGATCGGGAGACGGCTCTGTATGCTTTCCACTCGCTCTCGCGGGACTTTAATCTCATTCACCGATCGATCTGCACAGCACCACTTCATGTCCAACACACCTAATGACTCGCTTATAAAGACTTCACTTGTTTCGTTACTGGATGAATCAGCGTTTTTGAAAGAATCTCTTGAATGATTCAATGACTCTCTCATAAAGACTTCAGTTGTTTCGTTACTGGATGAATCAGCGTTTTTGAAAGAATCTCTTGAATGAATGATTCAATGACTCACTCAAAAAGACTTAATTTGTTTTGTTACTGGATGAATCAGCGTTTTTGAAGAATCTCTTGAAAGAATGATTCAATGACTCACTCATAAAGACTTAATTTGTTTTGTTACTGGATGAATCAGTGTTTTTGAAGAATCTCTTGAATGAATGATTCAATGACTCACTCATAAAGACTACTTGTTTCATTACTGGATGAATCAGCCTTTTTGAAAGAATGATTCAATGACTCTCTCAAAGATTTCATTTGTTTCGTTACTGGATGAATCTGCGTTTTTGAACGAATCTCTTGAATTAATAATTAAATGACTCACTCATAAAGACTTAATTTGTTTCGTTACTGGATGAATCAGTGTTTTTGAAGAATCTCTTGAATGAATGATTCAATGACTCACTCATAAAGACTACTTGTTTCATTACTGGATGAATCAGCCTTTTTGAAAGAATGATTCAATGACTCTCTCAAAGATTTCATTTGTTTCGTTACTGGATGAATCTGCGTTTTTGAACGAATCTCTTGAATTAATAATTAAATGACTCACTCATAAAGACTTAATTTGTTTCATTACTGGATGAATCAGCGTTTTTGAAAGAATCTCTTGAATGAATAATTCATTGACTCACTCATGAATGATTCAAAGACAAATACATTTTTAACAGTCTCTTGGCGCCATCTACTGGTGTATTGATGTAATCAATCACTACCGTAGACATCAGTGTTTATATGCAAACTATAATCTTTAATCCCAGTACTTATGTGATAATTTGAATTATTTAAACACAGAAACGTGTGGGTGTTTGAATCGAGATCGCAAACTTTTAACAACTAATCGTGCAGCTCTGCCTAAAAATTAAAGAAATTTAAATATTTAAGCGTATTTCTTTATCTAGAGTTTCAGCTTAGCTCACTTCTATGAAAAAAGAAAACCTTCATGAAGTACATCTTGGGATGCTTACAAAACAGTAAATAACCCGTGCTGAAGATGTTCCAGGCATGGCTGCTTTTCCTTCTCTCTCAGCTGAAATCCATCCATCCTGGAAAACTCATTTCAAGCAGTTAAGCATAAGACTTTACATCAAAATGATTTTAATGTCATGAAACATTTTCGTTGAAGTGTGTCCAAACTTTTAACTTGTACTGTATATTTCACTGTCTTTTTATTACCATAATTACTAGCTCTTTGAGGATTGTGTGGGATTATGCCTTATTATATGTGAATGACTCCAGGGTTAGGGAAAGGAAAATGGAGGGATTTTTTTTTTTCCAAATCTCGCAATGTTTATGAAGTCTTCGTGAAGAAGTAGCTTCACAATTGTGTGTAAATGTTACATGAAAGTGAATCTGACATTCTTGCAATGACAGAGAGGGTAAATGCTGCTGTTTACAAATGAATGATGTTGTATATTATATATTGATTATATTAGAGGGTTTGGCATACATTTTTAGTCTTATTTTATTAGCCAAGGAAATGGACCTAAAATGAATGAAGCTAAATTGTAATACGAGGCAAATAAGATGGATTTTCCTACAGTTATGTGTGTCATAATCTTTCATGTGCAAATTAATATATACCATAATTGCTTCAACAGGTTTTATTTTTAAATTGTGGTTGTCAGTTTGCTGATGTAATTTTAATGAGTTGTCTCTTTTGTGTGGAAACAGTGAAATTAATGCCTTGAATGTTTGCTGCACATATTTTCTGAGAGACAATCTGTTGACCAGCATTTATGTGTGTTTTTCTCCCAAATGAACATAATTGCACTGTAACAGCATCACTGTTGTGTTTAGTAGCTTTACAATGAGAGCGGCCAAGATGAAGAATAAATATTTATGTGTAGTTTCGTTGTGTTTTGTGCCTCCTATACTATAACCAATGCTTTGAATATGCTAGAATTGCTTATTTAGGCTATCAACCACTGGAAGGACTAGTAAGGACTAGATAAATTTTGACTAAAATTAAATTGTTCTTTAATAAAAATAATAATAAAAGGCTCCACAACGTCTCAGACACTCAAGCTCACAGTCTCACTGAACATATTAAACTAATGAAAGTGAATGAATTGAGAAAACTAAAAGCAAAACAATAAAAATATATGAAATTATAGCCTATCATAAAATAACGTAAAACGATTAACATTAGATTAAAACTATCGATAACCGTCGAAAAAAGTTATTTATTTCGTGTATAATGAATTTACATGAAGCTGAAATGCTAAATTTTATTTTAACAGCAAAATGAAGATGTTATATTCAGCAAAGTGGTCACTACTCCAAAAAATACAAAGAAAAAATAAAAGGTTGTAATTGAAAAGGTGAAACTACTTGGGTAATGCATCAAGATATTTGTTTCGTGTATAGTGTATTTATATGAAGCTGAAATGCAAAATGAAGATGTTATCATATTCAGCAAAGCGGACAATACTCAAAAAAAAAAAAAAAAAATAGAAAAAAAGATCGTATCTTTTAATGAGTTCGTGGAGCGGAACCTGCGTCTTTCAGGCGAGCGTTCACTTCCGGTCACCCGCTCACCCGCCCCTCCGGTCACCCGTATTTTGGGCCGGTGGTTTTTCTGTGTGGATATTTCTGTGATCGGAGCCGCTCCTGCGTTACTGAGAGCACAGCACAGCGCTCAACTTACGTGCACAGCCGCCTCGAGAGCGCGCCGCTAGCGTCCGTTAGCATTTACCTGTTTACTGCAGTAAAACCACTCCTGATGGACTGACAACGGTGAGATTTTACCTCCTCATTGCCTCATAGAAACATTAGCATGAAATTAGCACGTACGTGTGTGCAGTGCACGGAGAAAACAGCCTTATATTAGTGTGATAGCGACTCTGTGTTTGTGTAGCTAATGCATTAGCCTGAGTGAGGTAAACTCATTATAATAATGCAGGTGTTCGTTACGGTGTTATTGTTAGGATTGCACGCACCAGATATGAGCTTTAAAGTCGTTATTATGTTGTGTTGTTTGTCTTGTGCTTAAGTGAAGATGTGGTTTGTCTTTGTTTTGAAATTGCTAATGCTAATGCTAGAGAAATAAACCCAAATGAAGGTCTTCGAGTGAAGTCATCTCTAATTGCAAGGATAATAATGTTCTTGGTGTTGTGTAATGGATATTTAAGAGTTACAGTGTGGTCAGTTTGCAGTGAAACTCCTCTCTGTGTTTCTATAGGCACCTCACACCAATATTTGACATCTCATTAGAAGTGTCAGGAGTTATCATAAAGTATCAGTGTTGTTTCACTGTGCGCTCTTTGACTGGCTGATATGTTATTATGTTATATATGTTGGTATTAGGTAAAGAAACGTTGTGTGTATGTCGAAGTATCATAGTATTACAATTTGATAATACCATTCCTATACCATGGTATCTCCTCAGTAGTTTTATAAGGCTGGTTATTGTTGTAATACACATTAAAAGGGTCTCTTCATAATATAACTAATGTTCAGTCACTGTTTCCTGTTGTCTTGCTTTATCGCGTATTATGAAATACTGTATGAAGTTCTTTTAGCATTTACTGTTGAGGAGCAAATGCCGTCAACCTATCGGTATCGGACGATATATGTTAATTTTTAATGTTATCGATAAGAAAATTTGGCCGATATATTAAAGCCGATAATGTATCAGATGCGCACATTTCGACATGATGGGTTTGAATTGCTTGAAATATGACTGGAATCATTTCAAAAAGGAAAATCCAGCAAGTCTGTCATATCCGCTACATAAAATAATAATGAGAACATTATAATTGTGTGTTTGGGACGTGGATTTTAATGGTGAGACTTTTGTTTTTGTTATCAGGCTCTCAAAAATTGTATAAAAATTTGAATTTAGATTTATCGGCCCATATATCGGTTATCGGCTTTCAAATATAAAGAATTATCGGTATCGGACAAATCGGTGCGTCCCTAATTGCCATTCATACATACAAAATATTAAATATTTCCACGATTAGCATGATTTCTTTATTTCACAAAAATGTGTGGGTGATACAACTGTCCTGATATCATAATGAAGAAAAAGCCTCAAATGTAGAATCAAACGTAGTCATGCATAATCATTTATTATTATTATTATTATTTCTTAGAAACTTAAAGGAGAAGTTCACTTTCAAAAAAACTTTTGCTGATAATTTACTCACCCCCATGTCATCCAAGATGTCCATGTCTTTCTTTCTTCAGTCGCAAAGAAATTAAGGTTTTTGATGAAAACATTCCAGGATTTCCCCCCATGTAATGGATTCTATTGGGACCCAAACGGTAGAAGGTCCAAATGACAGTTTAACTGCATCTTCAAAGGGCTTTAAACGATACCAGACGATGAATAAGGGTCTTATCTAGCGAAACGATCGGTCATTTCCAAAATAAATAAAAAAGTTTAAGTTTTATAAGCACAAATGTTCGCCTTGCTCTGTTCTGTGATGCGCGTTCGTGACGTCACGTAATACGCAATTACGTTGAAAAGGTCACGCTTGAAAAATTTCTGTCCTGAAGAAAATGTTCTTTTTGGCTTTTTAATATTAAAACACCCAGGATACGCACACGAAATGGGCATTTTAAACGATAAACTGACACAAATACATTTGAAAATGTGTATATGGTCCTCCTTCCGCACATTTGTAAACACGTCAATCGTGACCTTTTCAACGTAATTGCGTATTACGTGACGTCTTCAACGCGCATCACAGAACAGAGCAAGGCGAGCGTTTGTGCTTATAAAACTTAAACTTTTTTATTTATTTTGGAAATGACCGATCGTTTCGCTAGATAAGACCCTTATTCATCGTCTGGTATCGTTTAAAGCCCTTTGAAGATGCAGTTAAACTGTCATTTGGACCTTCTACCGTTTGGGTCCCAATAGAATCCATTACATGGGGGGAAATCCTGGAATGTTTTCATCAAAAACCTTAATTTCTTTGCGACTGAAGAAAGAAAGACATGGACATCTTGGATGACATGGGGGTGAGTAAATTATCAGCAAAAGTTTTTTTGAAAGTGAACTTCTCCTTTAACAAAACTCCTTCATTGCTTATTCATTTATTATTATTATTATTATTTCTTAGAAACTTAAACTCCTTCATTGCTTATTCATTTTTGAAAAATATTTTTCCACCAAATAAAGGTGTGTGTGGGGGGGGGGGGGGACAAGATCCAGCAAAATCCAGTTTTTAATGTAGTTTATATGTCTATGTGGTGTTTTTAATATGCTTTAACACAAACCATGTGTAAATTCATAAGTCGACACCATCGTTTCTGACGTCACAAACTACCTTGTAACCAATCAGATCAACGTGTGATCGTCAACCAGTGGATCTCTGAGCTGAGTGAGTGAGTGGAGGCGGGGCTCATTTGCATATTCATAGAACCGTGCATACTAAATGAGGCAAGGCTGTCGAGTTACATTCAAGATATTTTAAGGCATGAAGATTTTATTTTCAAGGGGAAAAAAAAACGTTTAAATGTGTCATTTTGGTGATCAAAGATGAGTTTTAAGGGATAAAACTATTGACTACAGGGGGACTTTAAAACAACAATGTGTCCTCTGACTTCACTACTGCTGGTTGTAATTTGCACTTCATTTGCATAAAGTTAAACACATCTCAATTTGTCGTGTCACTGGACACGCCTACATCCTCTGGCCAACAGTCACTGTTGCTCGTGCCGCTGGGAGTTTCCCGCTCTTTGTTGAAATGAATGGGATCATGTAGGGGTGTGCGATCCCAGTCGACTCCCGGACTCCCACCATAGGAGCAATATGGTATTACTTGATGTTTTTGTTCTTGGAGTTTTTATTGATTTATTGTTAGTGTAATAATTTTGATCAAACATTCGCCTATGTTTGCATGGAAATCCTTATATTTATTGCATTAATATAAAATATAAAATACAAAGCTGACGTGGAGGTTTGTATAGGCCTAATTACAAATTATAGTCATTATGACTGTTATTTGTTAAGCTACATGCAGGATAGAAGTATGTGACCGTTGTTTCTGCGACACCTCCTTCTCTCTGATGCACAGTGTAATACGCCTGTGTCCGAAATTCCTGGCTTCATCATATTGGGATCAGAGAATCAGTGAGCAAATGAGCGAATCCGGCCACAGCAAAATAGTCATCAACGAGGGTCGATTCCTCGCTGGAAGTGTGAACGGGACTTTATGCTCACCAAGACTGCATTTATTTGATCCAAAATACAGTAAAAACAGTAATATTGTGAAGTATTATTACGTAAGGGAGTGGGATAATGCACATCCAGCCGGTTGTTATCTCAGAATAAACCCTGACAGGGTGATCAGGAGCCCGACGCGAGGAGTCTTGCATCAGCCTGAAGGGGTTTATTCTGAGGTGATACCCGGCCGGATATACGTTCTCCTGCTTATCACACAGATACTTGTCACATAAGTAAATAATTAGACATGAAATATTGATCGCGGAGAGAGCAGTTGCTAGCGCGGCAAGTTCAAACTAGAAGGACATTATTCGGTATACAGTCCGTATATTACACGGCATTTCGCCAAATAAATAATTAAGGGGATGAGAGATATTGATTTCAGATTAAACTGTTTTAAAATCGTACCTGTTTGTTGTCTTATAATCTTATAATATAGCATTTGTATGAAACGAGAGAGCGAGTCCACGATACTGGATGGCATAATTAAATAACTGTACACAAAATATTGATTTGATTGAGTTTTAATATTTTATTAGCTCACAAAATGCAAAACTTCCACAAAGAAAAACCGTTCCTAGCGAGTGTATAGCGCTGCTGACTTCAGTGACCCGGATGAGCCTGTGTTTCTGTTTTCAGTGCTTGTTATCATAACGCACCACTGGATGGTGCGATTGACCAATCAGAATCAAGTATTCCACAGAGCCGTGTAATAAGAACAATTTAAAATAACTTTTCTATTTGAATATATTGTAAAATGTAATTTATTCCTGTGATCAAAGCTGAATTTTCAGCATCATTACTCCAGTCTTCAGTGTCACATGATCCTTCAGAAATCAGTCTAATATGATGATTCTCAAACGACTCGATGGATGAATCCGTCTCTCTAAATCCCTCCTTTCCGAGAGCCTGCCCTGCTCTGATTGGTCAGACGGCCCAGTCTGTTGTGATCAGTGTTGGGGGCAACTCATTACAAGTAACTTAAGTTACGTAATCACATTACTTTAAATTGACAGAACCTTTATAATTAACTATATTAAATTACACAAATATAGTTTATGTATTTAATCTCACTTTATTAACCAATGTCTTTGCTGCTTACCTTCAATGATCTAATTCAACCATACCAATGAGCAAAAATTACTTTACATTAGATAAGAGAATGTTGTGCTTTTCATTAAGAATAATAGGCTAATGAACTCACCATTCAAGCGATCCGCCCCCGAATTGGCGCTAATTTGAAAGCGAAAATAAAATGCGCAAAAAATATACATCATTAATTAATCATACTTACAGGATGTGATTCTGAGGAGCAAGTTGGTCTAAATCAGGGTTCACCAATCTCGGTCCTGGAGGGCCGCTGTCCTGCAGAGTTTAGCTCCAACCCCAATTAAACACACCTGAACCAGCTAATCAAGGTCTCACTAGGCATACTAGAAACTTTCAAACAGGTGTGTTGGAGCTAAACTCTGCAGGGACAGCGGCCCTCCAGGACTGAGATTGGTGAACCCTGGTCTAAATAAACTGGGTACTGACCCATTGAGCAAGCGTTGGGCGAGTCCCTGGTTGAACTCAGAGATTTGAGCAGCAGTCGTCAGTAAAATGTTGTGTTGAGGGCTGGTCAAGTTGCTCACGGGCGGACAACGCACAATGCAAACGTGGAACCGTAACGCAGTGGGGTTCAAATTCCGGATGACTTCAGATCGGTTCAGAGTCGATTCTTTCTTTTGGGAGACAATAACTTTATTTATTGTGCACTTTTGACTTTACAACTTTGCAGAACGTTTACATTCACAGACAGCTTTATTACACACTGCATGAAACCATAATATTCAAAAAAACATAATAGGGGCACATTAAATATTTTCATATATTTTTGTGGGAACAGTGATAATTCTTTTTTGGATTTTTTGATGAATAGGAAGATCAAAACAACAGCATTTACACATTGATGGATAATCTTAGAACCGTAGTGTATTCAAGGTCTAAGAAAGTATGTTATTTCTCTTTATTTGATGGTTTCCTCATGGATGGTGACAAACCTTGTTGTTTCTCTCTCAGCAGTGTCTCAGTCTCCAGAGGCCACACAGCTCTTTTGGTGAAGGGCTATGGCGCATCAGCACGGCTCGTCTGAGCTCTCCCGAGGCGTCTCGCTCGCGGATCACGACTCCGGAGTGGAAGATGGAGACGACGGCTCCCGCAGCCCCACCACAAACTCCACTATCTATGTTGCTTTCACAGGGAACATGAATGATGAGGACTTTCAGCAGAAGCTGGACACCATCTTAAACGGGATGCCTGATATGCTCTTACTAGGTCAAGATTTGGCTTGAAACTTTGATTAATATTCATGTTCATGAGAACGATGCGTTTCTACTGGAAAATTGGTAACACTTTACAATAAGGTTCATTAGTTAACATTTAGTTAACTACCTTAGTTAACATGAACTAAGAATGAACTGCACTTCTACAGCATTTATTAATCTTAGTTAATATTAATTTCAAACATTTACTAACACATTAAAATCAAAGGTTGTATTTGTTAACATTAGTTAATGCACTGTGAACTAACATGAAAAAACAATGAACAACTGGATTTTTATTAACGAACATTAACAAAGATGAATAAATACTGTAACAAATGTATTGCTCATTGTTAGGTCATGTTAGTTAATACATTTACTAATGTTAAAGGATTAGTTCACTTTCAGAAAAATTGTTGCTGATAATTTACTCCCCCCGATGTCATCCAAAATATCCATGTCTCAAGAAATTAAGGTTTTTAGAGGAAAACATTCCAGGATTTTTCTACACAGAATGGACTTCAATGGCACCCAACTATACCAATGTTCAGAGAAGGTTCAAATGTCCGTCTCCATACAGCTTCAAAGTCTCAACACGATCCCAGTTGAGAAATAAGAGTCTTATCTAGCGAAAACGATCGTATATATATATATCATTTTCTCCTCCAACTTCAAAATTGTCCGATATCCTTGTTTTAATTTATTTATTTATTTATTTATTTTTTGTGACCTTTCCAACGTGATGACGTAATACGTGGCGCATCTTAGAGATACGGGCATTTGTGGTTAAAAAGTGTGTATATATATATATATATATATATATATATATATATATATATATATATATATATATATATATATATATATTTTTTTTTTTTTTTTTAGAAAATGACCGATTGTTTCGCTAGATAAGACTCTTATTTCTTGACTGGGATCGTGTCGAGACTTTGAAGCTGCACTGAGACGGACATTTGAACCTTCTCTGAACATTGGTATAGTTGGTTGCCATTGAAGTCCATTCTGTGTAGAAAAATCCTGGAATGTTTTCCTCAAAAACCTTAATTTCTTTTCGACTGAAGAAAGACAGACATGGATATCTTGGATGACATCAGGGTGAGTAAATTATCAGCAAAACATGTTTTGAAAGTGAACTAATCCTTTAACTAATGAACCTTATTGTAAAGTGTTACCAGAAAATGATATTTTTTTTAGAGTTTATACATTTGATTTTAAATGCTGTTTGTTTAAAAAAATATAAAGTTTCATGCTCAGTGTTTAGTATGTGCAGTTTAGGACTCTTTTGGTTCCTTTTCATGAAGTGGCTTGATAAGTGCAGTTTTATTTCTTGTATTGTTGTATTACAAAGCCAACAGACATGGACTAAAAGACCCAAAGTCCAGTTTTGTTTTCATGGGGTCTTTAAGCTTTTTTTTCCATCTCCGTTGGCTTATATTTCTCTTATATTATCTTATATTTCTCCTGTCCTCCACTCTGTCTCATGAAGGTACGAAGAAGCTGGAGCCCGAGCGCGTGGAGCCGTGGAACAGTGTGCGTGTCACGTTTAACATCCCCAGAGAGGCGGCCGAGCGACTGCGACTCCTGGCTCAAAACAACCAGCAGCAGCTGCGCGACCTGGGCATCCTCTCTGTGCAGATTGAAGGTACATTTGGCTCATCCAAACCACTTGCAATGCATCTTTGACTTTATTAGTGCTTTGTATTGTTGTAATAGAGGGTATGCACTGACGTCACTTTCCCGGCGGATCACGCCCCCCTCAGGAGGACTGAGTGGCAAAAGAGCTGCTGCGTGACTGGATTTAATAGGGGAAAACGCGAGTAAAACAAACGATTATCAGCTTAAACTAAAGGTTGGACTCGATATAGTGTTCCTTACAACTTACCACAGATACGTGTTTCCTGACAATTATATGTGCCTGATTTTGACGCCGGGGAAATGCATAAAGCAAATTTGCCTGTGAACACTTTATAAATCACTAAATCCATGTAGGTATAGGTCATAGGTCACAGACATATAGGTCACTAAATCCATGTGACCACTCATATCAATGTTACATATATATCGTCATATCGTCCAGCCCTAAAACCTTCGTTATTTTTTTGTCAGTGTTTATTTAAAAACATCCAATTATGCAGAATATACGATGGTAAATATTTAATTGATGAGTTGTCAATACCATATATAACAATACAATATACAGGGTGTGATTTTACCCCTAAATTCAGCATATGGACGCAAAAACACCATTCGCTGCCTGGAGTCCAGCTGTTTCTATGAATTGCTGCAATTTATTTGCTTCTCTGTTCTGTAGCTTTCAGCAGTCTGTAAAAATATACCTCAGATTTCTTGTCAAATCTAGTTGTATAGTCAATCTCAAAGCTCTTACACGCGTAAAACAAATGCTGCCGCTCAGTCTTTTTGCCACTTACCGCAGTCACTCTGGCTGACAGTGACGCCACACGCATTATTACGTTATGACGTCTACATATAAGTGTGATTTCAGCCTTTGTTCTACAATCAGCAAATGTGTTGATTCGTCTGATGGGTTCATACAGGTGAAGGTGCTATCAACGTTGCGGTTGGGCAGATCCGAAATCAAGAAGTAAGGGTTAACGGACCCCTCGGTGCACCTGGTCAGATGAGAATGGATGTTGGCTTCCCCATGCAGCAGGGCCAGGGTAATTATGCACAAGTGCTTATCTTAAAACAGTGTACTTCAGTCCTGCTCCCAGAGTTTAGCTCAAGCCCTAATCAAACACGCCTGAACAAACTAATCAAGGTCTTCAGGATGACTTAAATTTCATTAGGCTCATGTATGCTGAAGAAATGCTTGTTTTTCAGCTGGAATGCGAATGAATAACCCTTCGGTGTCCATGATGCCCCCTGGGGCTAATATGGCACCACAGGGAATGGTACCCAATAGTGGTGGACAGATGCAACCAAGAGCACCAAGACCACCTTCACAGACAGGTAATGCTTTAAACGTCCACAAGACATTTGTTAATTCAGTGATGTTACTCCTGTTTTTAAGCTCCACACGGCCCTACTGCGACTGACCTGATCAGGCCTGGTTCTGCTAAAGTGTGCACCTCAACTAAAACTAGTAATAGCATATTTTTAATGGGTTTTTAGTGGAGTTTTGCAGTGCTGAGCAATGTAGCCAATCACAGACATATCTGTTGTTTCTTGAGACACAATGGCCAATCCAAGGTGTTTTAGTTAGTCAGAATACAGCAAAATTAGCATAAATGCCACCAAAATTCAAGATATGGGCGCAAAAAAATGCGCCTTTACTAGTTCTTGTTTTTTATATTTATTATGCATGATATAGTTAAGCAATATCACACGATGTTGATTTTACAAACAATTGTTTCAAACTAAGTCAGAGCTGAGCCGCTGTGCATCTCCGAGCAAAAGCGGTGTTTCGTTGATTAATGAATCTGCCTTTTTGAATGAATCAAGTGAGTCATTGTTTTAATGACCCATTCAAATATCGCACTGTAATGGGAAGGGTTTTTCTGAATTTGCTCCTAACAAGAAATGCAAGCATATTTGTAATTTAATTTGTAATGTAATTTTTCAAGCTGAATTTAAGTTTTAGTACATGCACCAAATTAACTTTGGAGGTTTGTGCTTCACATGAGCTTTGTCACTCACTTTATATTGAAATCAGGCATACTGAAGAAATTGAAGCAACTGTGAAGTTTTATTTTTATGTCTCCTAATTTAATGATGATAATAATTTAAACCACACTTAACTGAAGTTTAAAGCTGTAGTGCAACTGTTGGTTTACAGGAGAGTAGGCACTTACCTTTCAAAATCTGACACTTTCTTTTTCAGACACAATGGATCCCATGCTGTCAGGGCTGGCCTTACAGCAACAACAACAACAACTCCAGCATCCTCAAGTGGGACATGTTCCACTCGGCAACTTAGGCCCACAGGGACATCACATACAAGCCATGCAAGCAAATCGACAGTTAAATCCAGCAGCCCTACAGCAACTTCAACAACAACAACAACAACAACAACAACAACAGCAGCACCAACAACAGCAGGTTCAGCTGGCTCAACTAAGTGGTGCACGTGGTCCTTTCAACCCCTCTAACCAGATGCCTGTACCTCCTGGCTGGAACCAGTTGCCCTCTGGTGTTCTCCAACCACCACCTGTCCAGGGTCCCATGGGGCCAGGTTGGAGGAAAGCCCCCCCACAGCCACAAATGGGGCAGCGTCCACCCTCTTTGGCATCGGTTCAGACGCCCAATCATCCACCACCACCATATCCATTTGGAAGCCAGCAGGCTGGACAGGTTTTCAATACAATGACACCACTTCAGTTGCAGCAGCAACAGCAGCAGCAGCAGCAGCAGACAGGGGTAAACCAGTTTGCTACCCCTCAGCCCAAAGGCCCTCAGGGAGCACCAGGTGTAGTCGTCTCAAGAGCACCTCCTCCTCTGCCTCCTTCCTCTGCCGCGCAAGGCAATCTTGCAGCTAAGTCCCCTGGGTCTTCGTCATCTCCTTTCCAACAGGGCTCACCTGGAACTCCTCCAATGATGGGACAGGGACAGGGGCAACTTGGTCCACGTCCCACAACCCCCCAGGGGTTCCCACAAGGTGTTGGGTCTCCAGGGAGAGCTGTGATGGGACAGCCAGGAAACATTCAGCCAGGCTTTATGGGCATTCCTCAACATGGACAGGTTTCTCAAGGTGGTATGGGAGGTATGTCTTTAGCTGTTTAATGTAAATGTGATATTATATTCAGGGTTTATACGAGGTGTTTTGAATTTGACTTTTTTAAATTTTAAGTCCTGGAAAACACTTGAAAACAGCCATATTTACGAAGAGGTACTTAAAGTGCTTGACCTATTTAAATACAATATATATATATGAAATGTAAATTTTTTTCCGAAAAAACAAAAATGCAATCTTTTCACGCAAAATTAACACTGCAGCCCGTCTGTTAAACCCCCATCAGACCTTTCCTCGATACGAAGTACGCCAACATTATATACTATAAAATATTCTTTATTGAACAATAATAGCCATTATAAACTTTGTATTTAATATATATTATTAAATACATTGTAAGTTGTATTTTGGATACCTTTATATCTGTAATTTCAGTTTAAAAAATCCTTAAAACATACTAAAGATATTGTTTAATAAGTAAGATCTCAGATTGCAGTCCTTGAAAACCAAAAAAGTAGTGCTTAAAGTCCTTGAAAGTCCTGGAATTTCATTTTACAGTATCTGTATGAACCCTGTAAATTGTTATTTAGCCTATTTGGCTGCTTGTATTTGAATTTATATAACTTTTGCAGGTATGCCCAAACGAATGCCAATGGGGTTCCCAAATGCTCCTGTTAATCATAACTTTGCACAAGGACAGGTTACTACCACTGGGGCAGGTAGTACACCCCAATTACAAAATAATCAGAGCGTGGCAAACACTGGTAAGATGTGCACATGTAAAGTGTATTGTTTTAATTTAGCTTTTGTTCTATTGAAATTTGAAGTTATGCCCACTTTCTATCTATACAACTTTAATTAGTTTTCAACACCTCTGAAAATCTTTCCATAGGTGTCCAGTCTTCAGCCTCAGGGCCAAACCACATGCAGTCAAATCCCCTTCAAGGTGCTGTAATGACCCACCACACTGGCATGCCAGCACAACCCCCAGGCACCCCCTCAGGAGGAAGTATGGGGCAACCTCAGCAAGGGCTTCAGACTCAAATGATGGGTGTACCGCAGACCCAACATCAAACACAGGCAGTGGTTTCCTCACAAAGTCAACTTGTACAAAGCCAAACAGGGGGCCAGACTGTCCTGTCCAGGCCAGTGAATACCGGGCAACGAGGAATGACTCCTCCCAAGCAAATGATGCCACCACAGGGTCAAGGGATCATGCAAAACCAAAACCAACACAGTGGAGGACCGGGACACCAGGCATTATTGCTTCAGCAGCAGCAGCAGCAACAACAACAACAGCAGCAACAACAGCAGCAAAATGCTATGATGGAGCACATTGTGGCTAGTCAGATACAGAGGCCAAAAGGTCAGCCTGGGGTAATGCCAGGCCAGATGATGAGAGGTCCTTCACCCAATATTCAAGGTAATCTGCCACAGTTTCAATCTCAGATGGGTCAGCAACAGATGACTCCGCAACAGCATCAGCAACAGCAACAACAACAACAATTGGCTCATTTGCAACAACAGCAGCAACAATTACAGCAACAGCAGCTACAGCAACAACAGTTACAACAGCAGCAACTACAACTGCAACATCAACAGCCACAACAGTCACAAATGCAACAACAACAGCTACAGCAGCAACAACAGCTACAGCAGCAACCCCATCAGCAAATGGTACAACAACAGTCTCAACAAATTCCAATTAATGGCAACCCCAACCAAGCATTGGGAATTCATGGGCCTCAAATGCGACTTCCAGGAAATCACCATTTAGTACAGCAACAGCTTCAGCAAAAGCAACAGCAACAGCAGGTGATGCTGCAGCAGCAACAGGCTGGTCAGCAACATCAACATCAGCTTGGAGATACTAGTGGAAATCCTGATATCGGCCAACAGATGGTTCCAGACCTGCAGAATCAGCAGCAACAGCAGGGCATGTTGGGCTCTCAACATTTACAGGTTGGCAATGGCCATTTTCCTGGTCATGGCATGCCCTTCAATCCTCAGTTTGCTGGTCAGCTGCAAATTGGAGGCCCATGTGGGCAAGCAGGTGGATTTCCAGTAAACAAGGATGTGACATTAACCAGTCCCTTGTTAGTAAATCTTCTCCAAAGTGATATTTCTGCCAGCCAGTTTGGTCCTGGTGGGAAGCAAGGAGCAGGTGGGGTTGCTGCTAACCAGGCTAAGCCTAAGAAGAAAAAACCTCCTCGTAAGAAAAAGCCAAAAGTAGGAGAAGGACAACAGTCTGCTGATGGTCTGTGGTAAGGGCTTTTTAATCTTTGATTTTTACACTGGAGAAGAGTAAATAACACTTTTGCAAATAACTACAAAGTTTATCTCTGTCTTAGTGGTCTGGATTCAGTGCCTCATGGAATGGAGGAAGTAGAGATGCAAGGGCTGGGTAGTGATCAAGGGGCCGGCCTTGACTCTAACTCCAAACTTTCTGAATTCGCAAATCGGCCAGGTAAATAATCAAATCTCTCTTGTTTGATGATTGATTGTTTTTACGTAACTAGGGATGCACAGATATCAGTATTGGTATCGGTCCGATACTGTGCTCTCGTACTCATACTCAAAAAATGTTCCGATACCAGGCAGCGTGTGCACAGTGTGTGTGTCCAGACAAAGAAACACCGACAACAGAGAGTATAATGGGGATAAAAAAAAGGATGTCTGTGGAGTAAATTTATCTAATTAGTGGAATATTAAACAAAATATAGTAACGCCTATATATAGCTGTGGTGCGTGAGCTGATAAGCGAAAAATGTGCAGTGGATTGAGCACACAACGACACAGACGCGTGAGCTTGCCAAGCGCATCCCTTTTTCACAGACATCAGTGGAAAGTTTGCAGTTCAGTCGGATGTCAATGGCAAAGAAAGTAAAACGAGGCATGTAGCTTATTATTAACGTTAACTGCAGAGAGAGAGAGCGCACTTTGAATGCTCTTGATTGTTCACCCAGCACACGTGTCATTTGGATTAAAAATAAATTATATATGCAAGTAAAACATGAACTGCTTTGAGATTTATCTATAACCAGTGGTTCCCTATATCATTACAGGACGTTTGCAAGTCAAGTTTCATGAACTCAAACATCCGAAGCACATGCCCAGAAAACCCGCATCTTAGTGTTTGCTGCTGTCTCAGACGACACGCGAATACTGAATTGAATTCTCTTTCACGTCTTGCACTTGTACGGACAAATTCACACAAAATTATGTAAAAACACTGGTCTTGGCGAGTATCCCAGAAAACATAGTCTGTTATATATCAAGTGAACGTAGACAGTATATTCACATGGGGTCCGTGCATTCGGTCGTAAAGGGACAGCAGCCTAATAAACCTGCTGCTGTGTTTTAATGTTAATCCAACAAAGGACAAAGAAATCACTCACTGCTCTTAATTGGATAACTTTTATAAAGATCCATCTATATTTTATTTATACAGTAATGAATATGCAGTGTTATTTCAGAATTTCTGTCCCTGAAAAATCTTTGTTCTGTTGTATTTATTTGTGGTATTTGTAATTTGATTATTTTTTCTTATTTAATTACTGACTGAACTTGTCTTTAATAATGTTGTAAATCTACGTTAATTAGGCTAGTAGTTTTGCTGTAGTATCAAAATTGTGTTGTGATTAGTTGTGATATTTCACTGGTGTCTAAACATTTGAACCACGGACCCAATCCTCAGCGCTGAGCCTTCTGGAGCAGCTCTAAATATGTGCTGTGCTATTAAATAAAAGATGAAATATGATAGAGCAATAGAATGAACAGTGAAAGTAACAGAAACTCATACAGTACATTTTAGCAGGCTTAATTAAGCATGAAAATAACTGAAATATATATTTGCTGAACAAATTAAGCCAACTAATATGATTTATATTCTTTTGGTTTCTCTACCCAATACATTTAAAAATTACAAAGGCAGTGAAAATACAGGTATCGGTACTCTGTATCAGCTAGTACCAAAAATGAAAGTATCAGACTCGTTCTGGAAAAGGTGTTTTTGGTGCATCCCTATACATAACACTTTTTATTTACTTGCATTTTATTTTTAGGTCAGCCTGGTCAGTCTGGAGATCAAAGGGTATTACAGCAAATGCCAATGCAGTTCATGCCCCCACAACAGCAGCAACAGATGCAGCAAATGCAACAGCAGCAGCAAATGCAACAGCAGCAGCAAATGCAACAGCAGCAGCAACAAATGCAGCAGCAACAGATGCAACAGCAACAGATGCAACAACAGCATCAACAAATTCAACAGCAGCAAATGCAACAGCAGCAAATGCAAATGCAGAGTATGCAGGGTCCTCAAGGCCAAGCTGGAACATCACAAGGACCCCATCATGTCCAGACCCAAATTCATTCTTCACAACAGTCAATGCAGATGCAACAACAACAACAACAACAACAACAACAGCCGCCTCAACACCTCCAACAACAACTGCAGTCACAGCCTCAACAACAACAGACACAGCAGCAACAGCAACATCAGCAGCAGCAACAACAAATGATGATGCTGCTTAAAATGCAACAAGAAGCTAAGAATCGAATGCCACTACAGCAGGGTGGGCACATGCCAAAGGGTTTAGTCAATCCCAATGATCCATCTCAGAGAATGCCTGTATCGCAGCCGGGCAGCATACCTGTAATGATTGATCTTCAAGGGCATGGAGGCGTTCCACCTTCTCCTGATAAAGCCAGAGGCATGCCACTCATGGTGAATCCATCTCTCACTGGAGCAGCGAGAAGGACACCCCTTTCAGAGGTTGGACAACCAACACCACCAGAGGAAACTCCTGGAAACCATAGCTTGCAGGACCGGGGACCTCTTGAAATTGGTCAACAGTCAGGAAATGGAAATCAACCAATGATTCCCAGCCAAGGTCCTAATACTCATTTAATGAAATCTGTGCCTTTATCAGTACCCCACCAGCCAGGAGCAAGTCCCCAACAGCAGTCTCAGCAAGTGGCAGCAATGGCTAGCTCACATAATATTCACTTTCCCAGTGCTCCTCCAACTTCCCAAAGTTCCCGCCCTAAAACCCCTAACCGAGCCAGTCCCCGACCATATCACCACCCTTTAACTCCAACCAACCGTCCACCTAGTACTGAACCCTCTGAAATAAATCTGTCCCCCGAGAGACTGAATGCCTCTATTGCTGGTCTTTTCCCTCCAAAAATTAACATTCCTCTGCCACCGCGGCAGCCTAACCTTAATCGAGGCTTTGATCAGCAAGGTCTTAACCCAACCACCCTTAAAGCAATTGGTCAGGCTCCACCAAGCTTAGCAACTATTCCTGTCAACAATAATACCAGTGGCAACAACAATGGCCCACAGTCTTATCCGTCAGGCGGTGGCATAGTAAGCTCTGGAGGAAAACAAGACAAACAGACTGGTGTTGGGCAAGCTAAAAGGGCTAGTCCCAGTAATAGTCGACGATCCAGCCCTGCTTCAAATAAAAAAGCTGCCACTCCAAGCCCAGGAAGACAGAAGGGTGCCAAAACTTCCCTGACAGCACCTCAACATCAGCAGCAAATCATGGTTAGTCCACAGAACATGATGGTTAGTCCCAACTCAGTGCTCCCAACTACCTCTGCATCTTTACCATCAGCAGGACCTGGAGAATCAACACAGAGTTTAAATTCTGTGCAAACCCAACCTGGCAATGCTGATTCAGTCCGAGATGGCCAGCCAGAGCAGCATCAGCCAGTTCAGTTAAGAGAACAGTCTGCACCTAAAATGGCAAGCCCTCGGGTGCCGTCTCAGGAACCCAGACGGCAAGAGCCTAACAATTTGGTTGAACAGCGTGCTGAAGATAAACAACCAACTCGGGGTACACCACAACATGACCTTGGCTCTGCTGTATCACCAGCATTTAGAGATGCTCCAACGTCTCTGAATCAACTATTGGACAATACAGGTTCCCAATCTTTGTCAATGAAATCTCAAAATATTCCTCAAGTGGGTGGAGACCCCGTGCAGAAATTGAGCCCTCATGCTCCCCTAGCTCAGGAGAACCAAACCAATCCTGTTGTTTCACAGAGCACAAATATTGGCACAAGTGAAACGGATCAAAAACCTAAATCTGCTGCAGTATCAAGTCCAAATTTTGTTCCCAGTAGCAGTGCAAACCTGCAGTCTGTCAGTGCTGTATCAAGCGTTAGTTCAAACCAAGCTGTGCTGTTAAGCCTTACTTCAATTGCCAACCCTTCAGTAAGTTCGAGTCACAATCTTATACCCATCTCAAATCCATCTCAAACTGTCTTGCAAAGGCCCATCTCATCAGCACCAACTCAACAAAACCAGATCACAGTCTATGTAACCTCCAATCCCATTAGCTCTGCTACCAACACTGCTTCTGTAGTTCCTTCAGCTATTGTTTCCAAGGTACTGGCAGTTCCCAATAAAAACATAAGACCTCCAGATATTCGTCATCAAAATCCTGCACAAACGCGTCCACAGTTCATCACAACAGGACCTGTGTATTCCATATTTCAAGCTACGTCTGTACCGTCAAGCACTAACGTCATGTCTCAGCCTGTCACAATGGTTGGTCCCATAGTTTCTGCCAATATCCATCTTACTCCTACCTCTGTGTCAACTACATCCCCCTCTGCACCAGCATCAACACCTATGCAGACAAGCTCACCCGCCGTCAGCATAGCTGCTACTCAGCAGGGCCGCACTGTCATTGGGCAGCTTCAAGTTCAAGTACCTTTAAGCCAGGCTTCCTCTGTTAATGTCGTACCACCAACTCAACAGCCAAGTCCTGGTGTCTCTGATGCCAGTGGCTCGAAACCTAGTCCTGTTGGGCAGTCTTCCTTACATTCTGGCATGTCCTCACCCTTTCAACAGCGTTTAGCCTCTCCACCTGCTTGCTCTAGCCCAGGGACTACAGCTGTTTCCCGCAGAAGTCCCCTCTCACCAACAACAGTCTTAGCCAAAAGCAGTTCAGTCCAGACTGTCGTAAGCAAAAATACTGCACTCACCGTCTCTTCAAGCAGTGACAGTGATAAAAAAGTGCGAACCCCTGCCACTCAGTTAGGAAAAACTGTGGATGTTGCCACAACACATGCGTCTTGTGCGGTTACATCTGAAACGGTTTCTGCCCTCCAGCCTTCTCCTCCAGTGGCTGTTCCAGCTGCTGTTCCAGCTGCTCAAATATCTCAGCAATCTGCACTTCCTCCAAAAGTGTCTTCTCCTGAACCGGTGCCCTCTCCTTCTCCAGTCCTTACTTCGACACCAACGTCTAATATGCCACCGCCAGCCTCTACCTCTGGAGTGCTTCACCTGTCCAGTCCTGTTGCTAATTCTTCGCCACCCTCTAGTTTGCCTACAGTTTCAGTTGCTGCATCTGCTCCAGGACCTTCCACTACATCTTCTGGCTCCTCCACAGCAACATCCCCTCAACTCTCTGTGGAACAGCAGCCTTCTTCACTGGTGGAGACTAGTGTACCCGACTCCGCTGAAACCAAAGAAGCAATTGTTGATGCTTCTAACGTCTCAGGTAACTGCTTGACGATAATACAGGTAATTTCATTAGTTGTCTAGTCAAACATGAATGATTTTTTAATTCTTAGTTATTCTTTATTTTATTTAACGTAAACTATACAGCTCACCCTGAAGCTGCACAAGAAGACCAAGCTTCATGTGACCAAGCTGGTAAAGACTTTTATTTTTTATATAAAATCTATTTTTACCCATGCAAATGAAAGTCAGGTAAATGGCAGTAATATGTGAACTACCTTGAGCCCAAAGTATACTTCGGGTTTTAAGCATACGATTAGCGTAGGTGTGAAATAAACAGTTTTGGAATGTAGGAATTAAAGTTGAAGCTACAATCTCCTCTCGAAAATTCCCCAAAAAAGTCATTTGGTGCTTCAGTGACTACTTCGCTCAGATAAGCTGTCAGTCACACAGCTGTCAATCATGACGTCACATTCCCGTTTTTATAGCATCAAATAACTAACTACAACCAAACTTGTTTAAAAAAAGCGAAGACCTAAACTTACATCAGTGTGATAAAACAACAGAAAATGAGACAAAACATTTTTGGGAAAAAAATTATTTGAAGTGTAATTTGATTGTTTAGTTTGCCTCACGTCCCATTAGACTATGTGGAGAGGGCGGGGTTTATGACCTATACTGGAACCAACCACCTGGGGCGATCGAGACACTTTGTGCGGTACGCTTTCCAATCACATGCACACTAGGAGTTGAACAGACTAGTCGACTTTAATGCTCTTTCTTACACGCTTTAAGCTTGATGACTAATTGCTGATCATGGCCTATAGAGGGCAAAACAGGATAATAAATCTTTAGAAGTTAAATCGGTTAAAATGACAAATAAATGCATACTCTGTGAGCGCTTCGTTTGATTATACCATCTGGATAATCACAGGGGTGCAAACAGCGCGCTTTTCGGCGCCTCCCGCTTTTTTCACGTCAGTTTGGGTGACTTGTGTGAATCGTGCAGATCCGAAGAGTTTTTTTTTTTTAAGGAGGGGAGGGGAGGGGGGGTGGTTTGAGAGGGTCTGATTATAATTTAAGCAACAGTAATTCTGGATTGTGTCCACCAATAAGTAAATAGGAAATAAGCGAATCAGAACACTGCGCGCCAAACCAGCAGTATGTGCGCAAGCGTGAACCACTAGTGTTTCTGTCTCAGTCTCACTCTGGAAGTCTGGATCTGCCACTGCATCACATTTCTCTCTGCGTGGCGTGGAGTGTCCGTTTTTATGTCGGCTCTCATGTTAACTGGTTAGAGCTTGTGTTAGAGCACAATACCTGCATGACACACACACTTCTCGAGCCGCGCCGAAACCGCGTGCTAGAAATAGAACCGCAACCGACGCCTATTTTTCACGCGACACGCAAGAGTGTTGGAAGTTTTCAGACAAAATAGAAGGCGCAAATACATATTAATAAATTACATTTTGATGCTTGAAAGTCTCTCGGTTTTGACAAATGCATATATAATTGTAATTTAAAAAATAGGCCTAATTATCGATTTTCAAATATTGCCCCTGTCAATAGGCCTACAGAACGAAATATTCTGTAGCCTATTTTGCCGTCAATACTGCCGACGTTGTCTTTGCTGTATCAGGCTATATATATTATGTTTAACATCCAAATGTAGATGGTCTGTCGGCGCACAGAGCCACGCAGTCGCAGACAGCACGTGAAGTTCGTGAACACCGAATTCCCCTTTCTTTCTTATCTATTTGTGTTTGAACAGACATGTGCACGAAAAAATAAGCCAGTGTCCGTCTCAACGAGTTTCCCCGTAAACGCAGTCAAAATAAAACGGATGCGTGTCATTACCGGTATTAGATTCGTGCATTCGTCTTAAAGGGACAGCACCCAATATACCTGCAGCTGTTTGTGTCACCAAAGTTAATCAAACAACAAAAGAGAAAGAGAAAAATCACGTTTTGTCAAAAGATAAACTGTATTAATACTTAATACAGTTAATTTACCTGAAAAACATAAAGCACTGCTTTATTTCTCGTGTATTTGTGTTTTATTGTATTTATATTTGTATTTTGTTTATTAGTTTCTATGCAGATGCACTAGGCCTACCCTACACAATTACCCCAATCATCCTAGAATTATTAATTCTTTACAAAAAGAGCTATTCAAATCATCAGGTGAAATTGTTTTCAGGAAGTAGCAGTAAAGCAAGAAGAAGAAGTGCAAGATAGTTTTTCTAAATTTCATTTGACTCTATGTGCGGGTTGGGGATGGTGGCAATGTAGTATCTGGATATTTGCCGCGGGACGAGGGCTTCGATTACCTCTCTCTTTTTTGACCATACATGTGTTTGCACCCCTGTAATCAGAATTGACTGTGAATGAACGTATTACACAGCCTATTGTACAGGTAAGTTAATCACCGTTCCAAACTGCTGTCGCATAACGCACACACACAGACAGTAGCGCGCAGATAAACTCTGTTCTGTGATTTATCAATAAAATAGCTTAGAAACTGAAAGGTTCTAGCATATATTTCTTAGTAACTAAAACCCACAGCTTCACTATTAGCACTTTATCTATATCTGATTTAGAACGAGCAGAAATCTGTGAGAAATATATCGACCCAAAGACAAAAGAACTGGTAAAATAAGCTGTTATGTATGAGCGCTGTGTCAAATGCCATAGCTGTGCACAAGGCAACCTGCGTTCAAGTCTCAGCTCGAGGTTCAGGCTTATTTGGTCATCAATGATGCATCAGCGACTAGTCGACGTCGACTCGACTTTCATCACATAAATGTCGACTTTAAAAAAATCACTAGACAGTTTCTTCTTTGTCCAGT
The DNA here is from genome assembly GCA_022828995.1 of Vimba vimba. Taxonomy (NCBI): domain Eukaryota; kingdom Metazoa; phylum Chordata; class Actinopteri; order Cypriniformes; family Leuciscidae; genus Vimba; species Vimba vimba. Next base: position 6,756,906 of record CM040837.1, on the reverse strand, counting down.
GTCTGCGCTATTTCTCTCCGGAAGTGCATGTGTGAGTACTGATGATGAAATGTCCATCATGTGCGCTGTATACATGCTCTAGTTAGCTCACACAAAAACTGAAGTATACTTTAGGCTTGAGCGTATGCTAATCTGATTAAAGATTATGTAATCAAGACTGGATCCAGTCCTCGACCAAAATCATTTCTTGTATCCGAACTAACGCTTTTTGCTCCGCTTGACTCAAACAAACTCCCAGGGATGTAGCCTGAAGTTTACATATAGAAAATACAATTCACAATCAGTGTTTAACACAAAACTAATTTCAGTTCTCTCTGTTTACAGGTCAAGGGGTTACTACCACTGCAGCAGAACAAGGGTAAGGCAATGTGTAATTCTCGTTCGTCATCAATACGCTATAAATTTGTTCAGCATCATGTGTGAAGTCTGTCTTGCAATGTCTCTTTTCACCTTTATTTTCATTATTCTTTACCTGAATTTTAACATGAATATGTTTTATACTTTTGTTGATTTCAGTGTTTCAATCAAAGAGTAATTTTATTGGTTAATCTGAATAAGCTCACCTCATGACACTAATAATCATGGAATGATTCATGAAATCATTCTTTTATTTGATCTGTACTCAAAATATGGGCAAGGAGAAAAAAATGTTGTTCAGCATCAAAGCAGTTTACCGCTGTTTTTCCACTTCTATAACAGATGGGCAAAGAAAAGAAAGACGCCCGTCAACTTAGCCCCAAGGTATGTATATACCAGACCTGTAGATTCAGATTCCCTGCACGGGGCAGCGTGGCCATTTCAGTAAATATGGTCATGAACAGGACGGACGTTATCTGTGGTAGATGAGGAAAAACAGCAAGTATGAATTCCTCAGTTGTACAGGGGACAGATGTGGTAACTTTCTTCATTGAGAACAGTTGATTTCCAAACGCAAAGAAAATTAGAGTGCATATAGCATACAAGTTGACTGTACGACTGCAAACTGACCGTGCTCTGTGAACGTTTCGGTTGATTTCTTAACCCCACTGCCCTTCTTCCTTCTCCAGGGATACAAGAGCCACCACTGAGAAAGCAAAAGGTCCTAGTCGACGAAGCTCACGAACAGACAAGGAACCTGAGGAGGAAGCGTCCGACAACGGACAGAGGAAAAGAGCTGCTAGGCCAGGGTCAGCCTCATCTAACATAGGAAAAGGTACGGGTTAGCACTCTAGTCCAGTGGTTCCCAAAGTGGGTGCCGTGACAACTGGCTAGGGGTGCCGCAGAATCTCAGCTTTATTTTCCAATTTAAACAGCCTAAAATAACTATCGTACCATATAATAACCTTTTACAGCCAAGGTTATAATCGTTAACGAAAACGAACGAAAAAACGAAAACTAGGTGGGAAAAAACACTATTTAAAACACGCAGCGTGTTCGTTCAGCTGCATTTCCTTTCCCTGCTCTCTCTGTCACTCATGCACTCATGAAAGCAAGTTCGCGAAAGGTTGGTCTCTCTATCTCGTGAACACCTTTACACAATCACACATTAAAAAGTGGTATAAAAATATTTTTAATTCTGAATATAATTTTGTCAGTGTGTTAATGTCGACCCGAGAAGTGATTGCACCTTCTTTAGAAAGTTAACTAGTCGCAAGTTTGAGGAACAGTGCACTTTTTGGTTGTGGTTGTCGATGTCAAAACACTATATAAGATGTGATTCAAATATTAAATAATGTTATGTCATTATGTCTTTTTGAATCTTGCCCCTGACAAATAACCCAAATTACAAAAGAAAAAAACCTAAAACTAATAAAAACTAAACGAAAACTAAGCATTTTCAAAAAATAAAAACTAAACTAAACTAGCAAACCCACTTTAAAAACTAATTAAAACTAAACTGAATTTGAAAACAAAAAGTCAAAACGAAATAAAAATAAAAACTAATGAAAAATGCAAAACTATAATAGGCTAAAACCCTGTTTACAGCATATTTTAAAATCATATCAAAACCCCAACATATGCAAAAATATTTGGAGTTGTTTATTATTATTTAAAGAGTTAAGTATCTTTAAATCTGTTTTATTCCAATGATTCTCACATACAGTAGCCTACCGTAATTGGTTAAAATCAGTCTGTTGACGTGTGTCCAGTTATTGATGGACTGATGATTCATCTGAAGGGGTTGTTTCGCCTCATATTATGTCTGTTGTAATGCATTCATAATAAATTCATGCTGCTGTTTATGCTTCATTGGTTGTTTGCTCATCTGGATATAATTGTATATATGTATGTACATATGTTCGTTTAGTTTAATTGGGTTAGGGTGCCGTGGAAAAAAAAACACTACAAAGGGGTGCCATGCTTTCAAAAAGTTTGGGAACCACTGCTCTAGTCAACTAAATGGAAATCAGCCATAAATTAGGGGTTGCCACGACTGCTGATTTCTCCTAGTCGGTTACTTGAGTGCTCATGGTTTGTATATAGCATACAAGTTGCATACAATATATATAAAAATATATATTAAAATAACTTGGAAAGTAACTCTACACCCTTGCCTCATTTAGTATATGCGGTTCTATGAATATGCAAATGAGCCCCGCCTCCACTCACTCACTCAGCTCAGAGATCCACTCGTTGACGATCACACGTTGATCTGATTGGTTACAAGGTAGTTTGTGACGTCAGAAACACCAGCGATTTCAAAGCGTGTTTTTGAGACTGTCTTTGGTTCACTGCAGTTTTAAGGAGAAAACACTCAGCAATGCTGTCGACTTATGAATTTACACATGGTTTGTCTTAAAGCACATTAAAAACACCACATAGACACATAAACTACATTAAAAACTTGATTTACACCACAGGGGGACTTCAAACTGTTTTATTGCACACCTTCCAGCCAATCAGAATCGATTATTCAGACGGACTATGGTATAAGCAACATTAGCCTCTTTGTGCAACATTTCAACAGTGTAAACAATAACAGATCTGTACTTACACCACTTAGATCTTTAATCAACCGCTTCAGAATAGTTTATTATAGTATGAGACACAATTCATGTAGTGTGTTCACGGTCACATACTCTCTTTGGTCTCGGTCATGGCACATGTTAAGATAAACAGGCGTGTTGTGAAGAATGCATGTGCTCCAGTACTCGATGGCTTCCTACAGCGCCGACTAGTGGTGAAGTAGTGCATGATTCTTTTATATAAAAGAGTTGAAAAATATAAATGTGTATGGAAAAAATAATAAGAATAAATTGCTCCATTATTGGATGTTCCTCTCTGTGATGTTTTGACGGTATGTCCAGCATGAGATGTTTCGGCTAGGAGAAAGCATCCGCTGTGCATCACATGACCTGTTAGCACCAATGCTGGCTGCCTGATTGACATGTGTCTAATCTACCTTTTCTTTCCACCCTCTTTCAAGAATCAAACACTGGAGCCAGTCCCACCCAGGCAAAACGAAGGAAGTCAAAGTAATCATGGATAAACCTGTGAATTGTACATTGTTTTTTTGTTCTCTGAACTTGTTTTATCTGCTGTTTTTCCCTTTTGGTCTTGAGCAAGATAACCATGTACAGAAGTTTTCTCTTTCTTTCTTTTTTTAATCATGATACTGTATTTTGTCCCTGGCTACTAGATGAGATGATGTTTAGAATTGTGTATGATGTGTTTGTATGTCTTTGTTTTGGTGTGACTTTTTTATTATTATTATTATTAATATTGATCAATTCTAGATTAATCTGTGATGCAGACTAAGAATAGAATCATGTCTGTAGTATCACAATATAATAATGTGACAGAATCAGAATTTGTACTTCCCCACCATGACTTATATGATGAATTAACTGTATTTCAATACTGTCAGCACCAATGTTCACTCATTTAGCCCCGGATCACATGCATTAAACTATTTTTACAAGTGTACATCTGACTTGTTTTTGTCTATAGACAAGCATGCTGTAATAGAAGCTCCCTCTCAAATTGTGATGATTTTAATACAAAAGTACCATACGTTTCATTTAATTTACTAGAAATGTCAGCAACTTAAATTAGAACAGGTTTAAAGACAAGACAGAGAAAGTTCAAAATTGAATGCTAGCATGCATACTGATTAATTGCCACATACCCTCATTATGTGCATGGTCTTTCAGTCTGTGACTACCAAAAAGCAGCTAATTTATGGTATTTATATGCTGAAGTCTAATCAAATAATAGTCAGACATAGATTGTGGATAATGGTTCTGATTCATTCATCACACAGGAAATGGAAGTTAATATGCAATGAATTTCTTGAATGTATTTCACCACAAAATGAAACCTCAAGGCTTGGCTGGGTAGCAACACCATTTAGCCCCTGCTGGTGGATGTCAAAACCACAAAACACTTCTGCAAAAAAAAAAAAAAAAAAAAAAAAAGGTTTCTGTATTAAGTAACAATTTACATACATGGTGAGATGTATGGTGTCAGAGAAATACACTAAAATATAATGTCCACTTCAGAGGACAAAAGTCTATTCCTGGGTCCAAGGAGTATAAAAATTATGTCAAATTACAGACTTCTGATATACATAAGTACACTAGTGTATATATACAATAATAACACCAGAGAGATTTCAAGTAGACACAGACTATCACAGTATTTTGATGTGATTCACCTCTGTGGAAACAATTCTGCAACTGCATCTGAACCGTCTGAACGAACCGATTCACTTCAGATGAATCGCAGTTCTCAACACTAGACTAGACAACGAGATCAAAGTGACTCGGTTCTCAGGTGCAGTTAATTACGGTCATTATCATTATATAGGAGAATTGTGAAGCACGCGTACACGAAGGAAAGAATAATAGCCTTTATCATTGTGGAAGTATAATCTTTTTATTCAAGCAGCGTTTTAAACACTTGTTGAAGTTGACATTAACAGGTTTTGTAAGAGGAGGAGATGATGGAGTTGCCTTTATATGACACGAGCACGGGTCAGATGTGTTCATGTGATCAGATGTCTCTGGGTGAGATGCTCCAGATCCAGGATCATGCAGTGAGTGAAGAGCAGGCCTGGGCCCTGTGCTTCCAGCTGAGCTCCGTCCTCTCTCAGGAGCCCCGGCAGCAGGGCTCGATGAGGCGGACTCTGGCGCCAGCCGAGGCCGCAGGAGGAGTGCTGTTCTCCCGCGACGGCAGCGTCTCTCTGCGGGCCAGCGCTGGCGGTGCTGGTGAGAATACCGTGACTGGATAGTAACTGTCAGTTAGATTTAACATTTCAATAACTTGTGTTTTGACATTTATAGGCCTATTTAAAGAAATGTAATTTCTACTAAAAGTAGTCAGAATACAATATCTAAGATGAGTAAAATAGATTAGGCTAAGTAATGTAATTTGTAATACATAACAGACTAGAGTCTGCCTAATCTGCCCAGCATTGATATCTTTGTAAAAGCCATTACATTAATTGTTTCATGGATGGGTCTTTCTTTATATTCTTTACTGTGATGTCATTCAAAAGTTACAAGATTTACATGGAATTACAAGAAATTGAAATGAAATTAATTTGGGGATTTATGGGTGTTTTTCATTTTCGAAATAAATTAATAATCCCATCTTGAAACATTTTGTCTTGTCTTTAAAACACTGTTTAAATAATGTTCGTTCCGGTGCAGTTTCTTGCCCCATAGAATTTCAGTTTGAGTTAAAAAGATTTTAATAGCATATTTGTAAATGCTTAATTTTTTTTTTTAGAAATAAACTGCACTGTTGTAAGTGAAGCAGGCAAACCTGTCAATGCGATAAAACACCCTTTTTAACATCTCTGTCTGTAGGTAATTCATTTGTGATCGAGACAGAGGAACAGGTAGGCGAAGAGTTTATCTTCAGTTTGGTGCATAATAATAAATAAAGTCATTAATTCAAGCATGTGCCATTAAGATTTGTCACTGTCTCTATAGGCCGTTGAGTTTGTGGGCCGCCTTGTGTACTTGAGTCTGGACTGGGGTCTGGAGACACAGGTGGAGCGGGAATTGAGTGAGACCTTGGAGATCCTGTTGTGTCAGATGACCAAAGTGAACCTCAGCATCAGCGCCGATCGCTCCTGCCGACCCGTCCGCACCATCTCCGACGTCATCCAGGTGCTGACGTCCTCAGAATCATCCGTCTACTGCGCTCACTGGATCGGGACCAGGCACAGAAGCCGAATGTGCTGTTGGTCTGAATGTGTGAAAGCATGAGGATGTGGCCTGATCTTCCTGGCTTCTGTGTGCCGGTTGTGTTTCTGACAGGTTTGTAAGGAGCGCCTGTACGATCCCAGCCAGGCTGTCAAGCATTACAAGAGCGTGTGTTCCAGTCTGTTCTCGCACACCGTTGAGCTGTGCCAGTATCTGCAGATCGTTCAACAGTCCCGCGAGGTGAGCGAGTCTGAGAGTGTGATCAATATAGTTAACCTACAGCTCTCTGTGCAGTGTTATTATGGTTGTAAAATGGATCATGAACTCTGGAGGGTTTTTGCCTGCTGATGATGTTTTTGGAAGTGACTCATTTCTTGACCCAATTTTATATGGAAAAACACTCAGAGTCTGCAGAAACTGTTTGAATCGGAGACCCAGCTGGTTGCACGAGTGACCTCTAACTGGGTAAGTAATGGGCTTTCAGAAAAAAAATATCAACTTCACATTTACTATATTTTACTTGTATTCCTGGGTGAGCCCAGAACATGAACAATTTGTTCCCAAGAATTAAGTATTTGTTCCCTCGTTTTAGTAAATTGTCGCCACGTTGAACTAATTTGTGAAAATCAAGTCATTTGTGAAAATGACTGTGAAAATGTTGTTTGTATGTCTATGTGGTGTTTGTACACTCACCTAAAGGATTATTAGGAACACCATACTAATACTGTGTTTGACCCCCTTTCGCCTTCAGAACTGCCTTAATTCTACGTGGCATTGATTCAACAAGGTGCTGAAAGCATTCTTTAGAAATGTTGGCCCATATTGATAGGATAGCATCTTGCATTTGATGGAGATTTGTGGGATGCACATCCAGGGCACGAAGCTCCCGTTCCACCACATCCCAAAGATGCTCTATTGGGTTGAGATCTGGTGACTGTGGGGGCCATTTTAGTACAGTGAACTCATTGTCATGTTCAAGAAACCAATTTGAAATGATTCAAGCTTTGTGACATGGTGCATTATCCTGCTGGAAGCAGCCATCAGAGGATGGGTACATGGTGGTCATAAAGGGATGGACATGGTCAGAAACAATGCTCAGGTAGGCCGTGGCATTTAAACGATGCCCAATTGGCACTAAGGGGCCTAAAGTGTGCCAAGAAAACATCCCCCACACCATTACACCACCACCACCAGCCTGCACAGTGGTAACAAGGCATGATGGATCCATGTTCTCATTCTGTTTACGCCAAATTCTGACTCTACCATCTGAATGTCTCAACAGAAATCGAGACTCATCAGACCAGGCAACATTTTTCCAGTCTTCAACTGTCCAATTGTAGCCTCTTTTTCCTATTTGTAGTGGAGATGAGTGGTACCCGGTGGGGTCTTCTGCTGTTGTAGCCCATCCGCCTCAAGGTTGTGCGTGTTGTGGCTTCACAAATGCTTTGCTGCATACCTCAGTTGTAACGAGTGGTTATTTCAGTCAAAGTTGCTCTTCTATCAGCTTGAATCAGTCGGCCCATTCTCCTCTGACCTCTAGCATCAACAAGGCATTTTCGCCCACAGGACTGCCGCATACTGGATGTTTTTCCCTTTTCACACCATTCTTTGTAAACCCTAGAAATGGTTGTGCGTGAAAATCCCAGTAACTGAGCAGATTGTGAAATACTCAGACCGGCCCGTCTGGCACCAACAACCATGCCACGCTCAAAATTGCTTAAATCACCTTTCTTTCCCATTCTGACATTCAGTTTGGAGTTCAGGAGATTGTCTTGACCAGGACCACACCCCTAAATGCATTGAAGCAACTGCCATGTGATTGGTTGATTAGATAATTGCATTAATGAGAAATTGAACAGGTGTTCCTAATAATCCTTTAGGTGAGTGTAAATTCACAAGTCAAAAGCATTGCTGAGTATTTTCTTTTTAAAGGAACATGCCGACTTTTTTGGGCTTTTAGCTTATTCACTGGGCGAGTTACTGCACGCACGGAGATGAAAAGGGTATGTATGGACTTGTCTAACTGGGGGATACGGTGAATAAGCTAAAGTCTCAAAAGTCGGCGTGATCCTGTAAAACTGCAGTGAACCAAAGACACGGTTTGAAATCGCTGGTGTTTCTGACGTCACAAACTACCTTGTAACCAATCAGATCAACGTGTGATCGTCAACCAGTGGATCGCTGAGCGAGTGAGTGGAGGCAGGGCTCATTTGCATATTAATAGAACCGCGTATACTAAATGAGGCAAGGCTGTAGAGTTACATTCAAACTATTTTAAGGCATGAAGAAAACTTTTAAATGTGTAATTTTGGTGATCAAAGGTGAGTTTTAAGGGATACAATTTACTACGGGGGACTTAAAACAAAGGAATGAAAAGAGACTTATGACAACAGGGCCGTGATTTAATGAAACAAGGGACAGAATTTTAGTGAAACGAGGGAACAAAGTAGTAAAATGTGCGGATGTATCAGTAATTCATGGCCACGATATACATATACGATATACGTGTGTATGCATGCATACATACATACATACTGTATGTGTGTATATACTAAGTTTCTTGTTGCCACACTGCAGATGTGCACATGGAAGGATCTAGTGGATGAGTTGAGCAGAGGTGTAGTGTTGCGGCCGTTAGCTAAATGCCCACTGCCTGCTGAGACCCCTCCATTCAACCAGCTTCTGCGGGACATCCAGTGCAGACGATACACACTACGGAAAGTTCAGGTTTGTGTTCAGTCTGTCTTTGTTCATTTTCTAATGTTTCTTTTTTGCACTTTTGTCAATATTCTGCTTTAATGACTTGAAATAATTACCTAGTTCTGGCATGAAACTCTAGATGGTGCAGGCTGATACGTCTTTGACTCATTTGGTAGCGATCACATCATCATCTACATGGCACAGCTGATTGGTTGCTGTTGCATCAGCGTCCAATGAGCTGCGGCATGTCTTAAGCCCTATTCGGACGGGACTAGTTTAACATGGAGAGGTTGGGTAAAGTAATAATTACCAGAGCTTCTCTATGGTTTTAGTCCTGTCCGAATGTGCCATCTCAGTGATCATTACGGACAATGTCAGCAAAGATTACGGCGACTTTTACCTTCAGTAAAAAGGTCTGGAAAAATGACCTCACGTAATACTAATCCCGTGCGAATAGACCCGCTGTAAATATGTATGTAAATATTTCCTGTTTAAAAGTAGTTTTCCACGTTTTTTCAAGTATGGAGGCGCTTGAAAAAGCATTCAGTTGCGTTCTAGACGCTGGGACGAGTCTGTGGCAAAACTCAAGTGTTTTCCACACACCATTCAGATCAGAAAGAAGATCGAAAGCACTTGTTAGAGGCACGAAACATCTTTTAGTGTTAGGTAAGTGCCTAGTGCTTTTACCAACACAATCCAATCTGAAGTTAATACATCGTTCGACCGGACATAACTGTTTTATATATATATATATATATATATATATATATATATATATATATATATATATATATATATATATAGTGAGGAAAATAAGTATTTGAACACCCTGCTATTTTGCAAGTTCTCCCACTTAGAAATCATGGAGGGGTCTGAAATTGTCATCGTAGGTGCATGTCCACTGTGAGAGACATAATCTAAAAAAAAAAATCCAGAAATCACAATGTATGATTTTTTTAACTATTTATTTGTATGATACAGCTGCAAATAAGTATTTGAACACCTGAGAAAATCAATGTTAATATTTGGTACAGAGGTCAAACGTTTCCTGTAGTTTTTCACCAGGTTTGCACACACTGCAGGAGGGATTTTGGCCCACTCCTCCACACAGATCTTCTCTAGATCAGTCAGGTTTCTGGGCTGTCGCTGAGAAACACGGAGTTTGAGCTCCCTCCAAAGATTCTCTATTGGGTTTAGGTCTGGAG